>OX384541.1:47676077-48276077 GCA_947538895.1 Neoitamus cyanurus
AGGACTCACAGGACTCAGGACTCAGGACTCACAGGACTCACAGGACTCACAGGACTCACAAGACTCACAGGACTCACAGGACTCAGGACTCAGGACTCACAGGACTCACAGGACTCACAGGACTCAAAGGACTCAGGACTCAGGACTCACAGGACTCACAGGACTCAAAGGGCTCAGGACTCACAGGACTCACAGGACTCACAGGACTCACAGGACGCAGGACTCATGACTCACAGGACTCACAGGACTCACAGGACTCACAGGACTCAGGACTCAGGACTCACAGGACTCACAGGACTCAGGACTCAGGACTCACGGGACTCACAGGACTCACAGGACTCAGGACACAGGACTCACAGGACTCACAGGACTCACAGGACGCAGGACTCAGGACTCACAGGACTCACAGGACTCACAGGACTCACAGGACTCACAAGACTCAGGACTCACTAGACTCAGGACTCACAGGACTCTCAGGACTCACAGGACTCAGGACTCAGGTCTCACAGGACTCATAGGACTCAGGACTCAGGACTCACAGGACTCACAGGACTCACAAGACTCAGGACACAGGACTCACAGGACTCACAGGACTCACAGGACTCAGGACTCAGGACTCACAGGATTCACAGCACTCACAAGACTCACAGGACTCACAGGACTCAGGACTCAGGACTCACAGGACTCACAGGACTCACAGGACTCAAAGGACTCAGGACTCAGGACTCACAGGACTCACAAGACTCACAAGACTCAGGACTCACAGGACTCACAGGACTCAAAGGACTCAGGGCTCAGGACTCACAGGACTCACAGGACTCAAAGGACTCAGGACTCAGGGCTCACAGGACTCACAAGACTCAGGACTCACAGGACTCACAGGACTCTCAGCACTCAGGACTCACAGTACTCACAGGACTCACAGGACTCACAGGACTCAGGACTCACAAGGCTCACAGGACTCACAGGACGCAGGACTTAGGACTCACAGGACTCACAGGACTCACAGGACTCACAAGACTCAGGACTCACAGGACTCACAGGACTCACAAGACTCAGGACTCACAGGAGTCACAGGACTCACAGGACTCACAAGACTCACAGGACTCAGGACTTAGGACTCACAGGACTCACAGGACTCAGGACTCAGGACTCACAGGACTCACAGGACTCACAGCACTCAGGACACAGGACTCACAGGACTCACAGGACTCACAGGACTCAGGACTCAGGACTCACAGGACTCACAGGACTCACAAGACTCACAGGACTCACAGGGCTCAGGACTCAGGACTCACAGTACTCAAAGGACTCACAGGACTCAAAGGACTCAGGACTCAGGACTCACAGGACTCACAGGACTCACAGGACTCAGGACTCACAAGACTCACAGGACTCACAGGACGCAGGACTCAGGACTCACAGGACTCACAAGACTCAGGACTCGCAGGACTAACAAGACTCACAGGACTCACAGGACTCACAAGACTCAGGACTCAGGACACAGGACTCACAGGACTCACAGGACTCAGGACTCACAGGACTCACAGGACTCACAGGACTCACAGGACTCAGGACTCACAGGACTCACAGGACTCACAAGACTCAGGACTCACAGGACTCACAGGACTCACAGAACTCAAAGGACTCAGGACTCAGGACACACGGGACTCACTGGACTCACAGGACTCACAGGACTCAGGTCTCACAGGACTCACAGGACTCACAGGACTCGAAGGACTCAGGGCTCAGGACTCACAGGACTCACAGGACTCAAAGGACTCAGGTCTCAGGGCTCACAGGACTCACAAGACTCAGGACTCACAGGAGTCACAGGACTCACAAGACTCACAGGACTCAGGACTCACAGGACTCACAGGACTCAGGACTCAGGACTCACGGGACTCACAGGACTCACAGGACTCAGGACACAGGACCCACAGGACTCACAGGACTCACAGGACTCAGGACTCAGGACTCACAGGACTCACAGGACTCACAAGACTCACAGGACTCACAAGACTCAGGACTCAGGACACAGGACTCACAGGACTCACAGGACTCAGGACTCACAGGACTCACAGGACTCACAGGACTCACAGGACTCAGGATTCACAGGACTCACAGGACTCAGGACTCAGGACTCACGGGACTCACAGGACTCACAGGACTCAGGACACAGGACTCACAGGACTCACAGGACTCACAGGACTCAGGACTCAGGACTCACAGGACTCACAGGACTCACAAGACTCACAAGACTCAGGACTCAGGACACAGGACTCACAGGACTCACAGGACTCAGGACTCACAGGACTCACAGGACTCACAGGACTCACAGGACTCAGGACTCACAGGACTCACAGGACTCACAAGACTCAGGACTCACAGGACTCACAGGACTCACAGAACTCAAAGGACTCAGGACTCAGGACACACGGGACTCACTGGACTCACAGGACTCACAGGACTCAGGTCTCACAGGACTCACAGGACTCACAGGACTCAGGACTCACAGGACTCACAGGACTCACAGGACTCACAGGACTCACAGGACTCAGGATTCACAGGACTCACAGGACTCAGGACTCAGGACTCACGGGACTCACAGGACTCACAGGACTCAGGACACAGGACTCACAGGACTCACAGGACTCACAGGACTCAGGACTCAGGACTCACAGGACTCACAGGACTCACAGGACTCACAGGACTCACAAGACTCAGGACTCAGGACACAGGACTCACAGGACTCACAGGACTCAGGACTCACAGGACTCACAGGACTCACAGGACTCACAGGACTCAGGACTCACAGGACTCACAGGACTCACAAGACTCAGGACTCACAGGACTCACAGGACTCACAGAACTCAAAGGACTCAGGACTCAGGACACACGGGACTCACTGGACTCACAGGACTCACAGGACTCAGGTCTCACAGGACTCACAGGACTCACAGGACTCGAAGGACTCAGGGCTCAGGACTCACAGGACTCACAGGACTCAAAGGACTCAGGTCTCAGGGCTCACAGGACTCACAAGACTCAGGACTCACAGGAGTCACAGGACTCACAAGACTCACAGGACTCAGGACTCAGGACTCACAGGACTCACAGGACTCAGGACTCAGGACTCACGGGACTCACAGGACTCACAGGACTCAGGGCACAGGACTCACAGGACTCACAGGACTCACAGGACTCAGGACTCAGGACTCACAGGACTCACAGGACTCACAAGACTCACAGGACTCACAGGACTCAGGACTCAGGACTCACAGGACTCACAGGACTCACAGGACTCACAAGACTCAGGACTCACAGGACTCACAGGACTCACAGGACTCACAGGATTCACAAGACTCAGGACTCACAGGACTCACAGGACTCACAAGACTCAGGACTCACAGGACTCACAGGACTCACAGGACTCAGGACTCAGGACTCACAGGACTCACAGGACTCTCAGGACTCAGGACTCACAGGACTCACAGGACTCACAGGACTCACAGGACTCACAGGACTCACAGGACTCACAAGACTCAGGACTCACAGGACTCACAGGACTCAAAGGACTCAGGGCTCAGGACTCACAGGACTCACAGGACTCAAAGGACTCAGGACTCAGGGCTCACAGGACTCACAAAACTCAGGACTCACAGGACTCACAGGACTCACAGGACTCACAAGACTCACAATATTCACAGGACTCAGGACTCACAGGACTCACAGGACTCAGGACTCAGGACTCACAGGACTCATAGGACTCACAGGACTCAGAACACAGGACTCACAGGACTCACAGGACTCACAGGACTCACAGGACTCAGGACTCAGGACTCACAGGACTCACAAGACTCACAGGACTCACAGGGCTCAGGACTCACATGACTCACTGGACTCACAGGACTCAGGACTCATGACTCACAAGACTCACAGGACTCACAGGACTCACAGGACTCAGGACTCAGGACTCAGGACTCAGGACTCACAGGACTCATAGGACTCAGGACACAGGACTCACAGGAGTCACAGGACTCACAGGACTCAGGACTCAGGACTCACAGGACTCACAGGACTCACAAGACTCACAGGACTCACAGGGCTCAGGACTCAGGACTCACAGTACTCACAGGACTCACAGGACTCAAAGGACTCAGGACTCACAGGACTCACAGGACTCAGGACTCACAGGACTCACAGGACTCACAAGACTCACAGGACTCACAGGACTCACAGGACTCACAAGACTCAGGACTCACAGGACTCACAGGACTCGCAAGACTCACAGGACTCACAGGACTCACAGGACTCACAAGACTCACAGGACTCACAAGACTCAGGACTCACAGGACTCACAGGACTCACAGGAGTCAGGACTCAGGACTCACAGGACTCACAGGACTCAGGACAGAGGACTCACAGGACTCACAGGACTCAGGACTCAGGACTCACAGGACTCCGGACACAGGATTCACAGGACTCACAGGACTCACAGGACTCAGGACTCAGGACTCACAGGACTCACAGGACTCACAGGACTCAGGACAGAGGACTCACAGGACTCACAGGACTCACAGGACTCAGGACTCAGGACTCACAGGACACATAGGACTCACAGGACTCAGGACACAGGACTCACAGGACTCCGGACACAGGACTCACAGGACTCACAGGATTCACAGGACTCACAGGACTCACAAGACTCACAGGACTCACGACTCAGGACGCACAGGACTCAGGACAGAGGACTCACATGACTCACAGGACTCACAGGACTCAGGACTCAGGACCCAGGACTCACAGGACTCACAGGAATCATAGGACTCAGGACACAGGACTCACAGGACTCACAGGACTCACAGGACTCACAGGACTCAGGACTCAGGACTCAGGACTTACAGGACTCCGGACACAGGATTCACAGGACTCACAGGACTCACAGGACTCAGGACTCAGGACTCACAGGACTCACAGGACTCACAAGACTCAGGACTCAGGACTCACAGGACTCACAGGACTCTCAGGACTCAGGACTCACAGGACTCACAGGACTCACAAGACTCACAGGACTCACAGGACTCACAGGACTCACAAGACTCACAGGACTCACAAGACTCAGGACTCACAGGACTCACAGGACTCACAGGACTCAGGACTCAGGACTCACAGGACTCAGGACAGAGGACTCACATGACTCACAGGACTCACAGGACTCAGGACTCAGGACTCATAGGACTCACAGGACTCACAAGACTCAGGACTCACAGGACTAACAGGACTCACAGAACTCAAAGGACTCAGGGCTCAGGACTCACAGGACTCACAGGACTCAAAGGACTCAGGACTCAGGGCTCACAGGACTCACAGGACTCACAGGACTCACAGGACTCAGGACTCAGGACTCACAGGACTAACAGGGCTCACAGGACTCACAGGACTCAGGACAGAGGACTCACAGGACTCAGGACTCAGGACTCAGGACTCACAGGACTCATAGGACTCACAGGACTCAGGACACAGGATTCACAGGACTCACAGGACTCACAGGACTCACAGGACTCAGGACTCAGGACTCACAGGACTCACAGGACTCACAGGACTCACAGGACTCACTGGACTCAAAGGACTCAGGGCTCAGGACTCACAGGACTCACAGGACTCAGGACAGAGGACTCACATGACTCACAGGACTCACAGGACTCAGGACCCAGGACTCACAGGACTCACAGGACTCATAGGACTCAGGACACAGGACTCACAGGACTCACAGGACTCACAGGACTCACAGGACTCAGGACTCAGGACTCACAGGACTCCGGACACAGGATTCACAGGACTCACAGGACTCACAGGACCCAGGACTCAGGACTCACAGGACTCACAGGACTCACAAGACTCAGGACTCAGGACTCACAGGACTCACAGGACTCTCAGGACTCTCAGCACTCAGGACGACTCACAAGACTCAGGACTCACAGGACTCACAGGACTCAGGACTCAGGACTCACAGGACTCACAGGACTCACAAGACTCACAGGACTCACAGGGCTCAGGACTCAGGACTCACAGTACTCACAGGACTCACAGGACTCAGGACTCAGGACTCACAGGACTCACAGGACTCGCAGGACTCAGGACTCACAAGACTCACAGGACTCACAGGACGCAGGGCTCAGGACTCACAGGACTCACAGGACTCACAAGACTCAGCACTCACAGGACTAACAGGACTCACAGGACTCACAGGACTCACAAGACTCAGGACTCAGGACACAGGACTCACAGGACTCACAGGACTCACAGGACTCAGGACTCACAGGACTCACAGGACTCACAGGACTCAGGACTCAGGACTCACAGGACTCAGGACAGAGGACTCACATGACTCACAGGACTCAGGACTCAGGACTCAGGACTCAGGACTCACAGGACTCACAGGACTCATAGGACTCAGGACACAGGACTCACAGGACTCACAGGACTCAAAGGACTCAGGACTCAGGACTCACAGGACTCACAGGACTCAAAGGACTCAGGACTCACAAGACTCAGGACTCACAGGAGTCACAGGACTCACAGGACTCACAGGACTCAGGACTCACAGGACTCAGGACTCAGGACTCACAGGACTCATAGGACTCACAGGACTCAGAACACAGGACTCACAGGACTCACAGGACTCAGGACTCAGGACTCACAGGACTCACAGGACTCACAAGACTCACAGGACTCACAGGGCTCAGGACTCAGGACTCACATGACTCACTGGACTCACAGGACTCAGGACTCATGACTCACAAGACTCACAGGACTCACAGGACTCACAGGACTCAGGACTCAGGACTCAGGACTCACAGGACTCATAGGACTCAGGACACAGGACTCACAGGAGTCACAGGACTCACAGGACTCAGGACTCAGGACTCACAGGACTCACAGGACTCACAAGACTCACAGGACTCACAGGGCTCAGGACTCAGGACTCACAGTACTCACAGGACTCACAGGACTCAAAGGACTCAGGACTCACAGGACTCACAGGACTCAGGACTCACAGGACTCACAGGACTCACAAGACTCACAGGACTCACAGGACTCACAGGACTCACAAGACTCAGGACTCACAGGACTCACAGGACTCGCAAGACTCACAGGACTCACAGGACTCACAGGACTCACAAGACTCACAGGACTCACAAGACTCAGGACTCACAGGACTCACAGGACTCACAGGAGTCAGGACTCAGGACTCACAGGACTCACAGGACTCACAGGACTCACAGGACTCAGGACAGAGGACTCACAGGACTCACAGGACTCAGGACTCAGGACTCACAGGACTCCGGACACAGGATTCACAGGACTCACAGGACTCACAGGACTCACAGGACTCAGGACTCAGGACTCACAGGACTCACAGGACTCACAGGACTCAGGACAGAGGACTCACAGGACTCACAGGACTCACAGGACTCAGGACTCAGGACTCAGGACTCACAGGACTCATAGGACTCACAGGACTCAGGACACAGGACTCACAGGACTCCGGACACAGGACTCACAGGACTCAGGACTCAGGACCCAGGACTCACAGGACTCACAGGACTCATAGGACTCAGGACACAGGACTCACAGGACTCACAGGACTCCAGGACTCACAGGACTCACAGGACTCAGGACTCAGGACTCACAGGACTCCGGACACAGGATTCACAGGACTCACAGGACTCACAGGACTCAGGACTCAGGACTCACAGGACTCACAGGACTCACAAGACTCAGGACTCAGGACTCACAGGACTCACAGGACTCTCAGGACTCAGGACTCACAGGACTCACAGGACTCACAAGACTCACAGGACTCACAGGACTCACAGGACTCACAAGACTCACAGGACTCACAAGACTCAGGACTCACAGGACTCACAGGACTCAGGGCTCAGGACTCACAGGACTCACAGGACTCAAAGGACTCAGGACTCAGGGCTCACAGGACTCACAGGACTCACAGGACTCACAGGACTCAGGACTCACAGTACTCACAGGGCTCACAGGACTCACAGGACTCAGGACAGAGGACTCACAGGACTCACAGGACTCACAGGACTCAGGACTCAGGACTCAGGACTCACAGGACTCATAGGACTCACAGGACTCAGGACACAGGATTCACAGGACTCACAGGACTCAGGACTCAGGACTCACAGGACTCACAGGACTCACAGGACTCAGGACTCAGTACTCATAGGACTCACAGGACTCACAAGACTCAGGACTCACAGGACTAACAGGACTCACAGAACTCAAAGGACTCAGGGCTCAGGACTCACAGGACTCACAGGACTCAAAGGACTCAGGACTCAGGGCTCACAGGACTCACAGGACTCACAGGACTCACAGGACTCAGGACTCAGGACTCACAGGACTCACAGGGCTCACAGGACTCACAGGACTCAGGACAGAGGACTCACAGGACTCACAGGACTCACAGGACTCAGGACTCAGGACTCAGGGCTCAGGACTCAGGACTCACAGGACTCACAGGACTCAAAGGACTCAGGACTCAGGGCTCACAGGACTCACAAGACTCAGGACTCACAGGACTAACAAGACTCATGACTCACAAGACTCACAGGACTCACATGACGCAAAACTCAGGACTCACAGGACTCACAAGACTCAGGACTCACAGGACTCACAGGACTCACAAGACTCAGGACTCAGGACTCATTACTCAGTCCTTACTCACAAGACTCACAGGACTCACAGGACTCACAGGACTCAGGACTCAGGACTCAGGACTCACAGGACTCATAGGACTCAGGACACAGGACTCACAGGACTCACAGGACTCACAGGACTCAGGACTCACAGGACTCACAGGACTCACAAGACTCACAGGACTCACAGGGCTCAGGACTCAGGACTCACAGTACTCACAGGGCTCACAGGACTCAAAGGACTCAGGACTCACAGGACTCACAGGACTCAGGACTCACAGGACTCACAGGACTCACAGGACTCACAGGACTCACAGGACTCACAAGACTCAGGACTCACAGGACTCACAGGACTCGCAAGACTCACAGGACTCACAGGACTCACAGGACTCACAAGACTCACAGGACTCACAAGACTCAGGACTCACAGGACTCACAGGACTCACAGGACTCAGGACTCAGGACTCACAGGACTCACAGGACTCAGGACAGAGGACTCACAGGACTCACAGGACTCACAGGACTCAGGACTCAGGACTCAGGACTCAGAGGACTCACAGGACATACAGGGCTCACAGGATACACAGGACTCACAGGACTCACAGGACTCAGGACTCAGGACTCACAGGACTCACAGGACTCACAGGACTCACAGGACTCACAGGACTCAAAGGACTCAGGGCTCAGGGCTCAGGACTCACAGGACTCACAGGACTCAAAGGACTCAGGACTCACAGGACTCACAGGACTCAGGACTCAGGACTCATGACTCACAAGACTCACAGGACTCACAGGACTCTCAGGACGCAGGACTCACAGGACTCACAGAACTCACAGGACTCAGAACACAGGACTCACAGGACTCACAGGACTCAGGACTCAGGACTCACACGACTCACAGGACTCACAAGACTCACAGGACTCAGGACACAGGACTCACAGGACTCAGGACAGAGGACTCACAGGACTCACAGGACTCACAGGACTCAGGACTCAGGACTCAGGACTCAGAGGACTCACAGGACATACAGGGCTCACAGGATACACAGGACTCACAGGACTCACAGGACTCAGGACTCAGGACTCACAGGACTCACAGGACTCACAGGACTCACAGGACTCACAGGACTCAAAGGACTCAGGGCTCAGGGCTCAGGACTCACAGGACTCACAGGACTCAAAGGACTCAGGACTCACAGGACTCACAGGACTCAGGACTCAGGACTCATGACTCACAAGACTCACAGGACTCACAGGACTCTCAGGACGCAGGACTCACAGGACTCACAGAACTCACAGGACTCAGAACACAGGACTCACAGGACTCACAGGACTCAGGACTCAGGACTCACACGACTCACAGGACTCACAAGACTCACAGGACTCACAGGACTCAGGACACAGGACTCACAGGACTCACAGGACTCACAGGACTCAGGACTCAGGGCTCACAGGACTCACGGGACTCAAAGGACTCAGGACTCAGGACTCACAGGACTCGCAGGACTCAGGACTCACAAGATTCACAGGACTCACAGGACGCAGGACTCAGGACTCAGGACTCCCAGGACTCATAGGACTCAGGACACAGGACTCACAGGACTCACAGGACTCACAGGACTCAGGACTCACAGGACTCACAGGACTCACAAGACTCACAGGACTCACAGGGCTCAGGACTCAGGACTCACAGTACTCACAGGGCTCACAGGACTCAAAGGACTCAGGACTCACAGGACTCACAGGACTCAGGACTCACAGGACTCACAGGACTCACAGGACTCACAGGACTCACAGGACTCACAAGACTCAGGACTCACAGGACTCACAGGACTCGCAAGACTCACAGGACTCACAGGACTCACAGGACTCACAAGACTCACAGGACTCACAAGACTCAGGACTCACAGGACTCACAGGACTCACAGGACTCAGGACTCAGGACTCAGGACTCACAGGACTCACAGGACTCAGGACAGAGGACTCACAGGACTCACAGGACTCACAGGACTCAGGACTAAGGACTCAGGACTCAGAGGACTCACAGGACATACAGGGCTCACAGGATACACAGGACTCACAGGACTCACAGGACTCAGGACTCAGGACTCACAGGACTCACAGGACTCACAGGACTCACAGGACTCACAGGACTCAAAGGACTCAGGGCTCAGGGCTCAGGACTCACAGGACTCACAGGAATCAAAGGACTCAGGACTCACAGGACTCACAGGACTCAGGACTCAGGACTCATGACTCACAAGACTCACAGGACTCACAGGACTCTCAGGACGCAGGACTCACAGGACTCACAGAACTCACAGGACTCAGAACACAGGACTCACAGGACTCACAGGACTCAGGACTCAGGACTCACACGACTCACAGGACTCACAAGACTCACAGGACTCACAGGACTCAGGACACAGGACTCACAGGACTCACAGGACTCACAGGACTCAGGACTCAGGGCTCACAGGACTCACGGGACTCAAAGGACCCAGGACTCAGGACTCACAGGACTCGCAGGACTCAGGACTCACAAGATTCACAGGACTCACAGGACGCAGGACTCAGGACTCATAGGACTCACTGGACTCACAAGACTCAGGACTCACAGGACTAACAGGACTCACAGAACTCAAAGGGCTCAGGACTCAGGACACACAGGACTCACTGGACTCACAGGACTCAGGACTCATGACTCACAAGACTCACAGGACTCACAGGACTCACAGGACTCAGGACTCAGGACTCACGGGACTCACAGGACTCACAGGACTCAGGACACAGGACTCACAGGACTCACAGGACTCACAGGACTCAGGACTCAGGACTCACAGGACTCACAGGACTCAGGACTCAGGACTCAGGACACAGGACTCACAGGACTCACAGGACTCAGGACTCAAGACTCACAGGACACTCAGGACTCAAGACTCACAGGACTCACAGGACTCACAAGACTCAGGACTCACAGGACTCACAGGACTCAAAGGGCTCAGGGCTCAGGACTCACAGGACTCACAGGACTCAAAGGACTCAGGACTCAGGGCTCACAGGACTCACAAGACTCAGGAGTCTCAGGACTCACAGGACTCACAAGACTCACAGGACTCAGGACTCAGGACTCACAGGACTCACAGGACTCAAAGGACTCAGGACTCAGGACAGAGGACTCACAGGACTCACAGGACTCACAGGACTCAGGACTCAGGACTCACAGTACTCACAGGGCTCACAGGACTCAAAGGACTCAGGACTCACAGGACTCACAGGACTCAGGACTCACAGGACTCACAGGACTCACAGGACTCACAGGACTCACAAGACTCAGGACTCACAGGACTCACAGGACTCGCAAGACTCACAGGACTCACAGGACTCACAGGACTCACAAGACTCACAGGACTCACAGGGCTCACAGGACTCAAAGGACTCAGGACTCACAGGACTCACAGGACTCAGGACTCACAGGACTCACAGGACTCACAGGACTCAGGACTCAGGACAGAGGACTCACAGGACTCACAGGACTCACAGGACTCAGGACTCAGGACTCAGGACTCACAGTACTCACAGGGCTCACAGGACTCAAAGGACTCAGGACTCACAGGACTCACAGGACTCAGGACTCACAGGACTCACAGGACTCACAGGACTCACAGGACTCACAAGACTCAGGACTCACAGGACTCACAGGACTCGCAAGACTCACAGGACTCACAGGACTCACAGGACTCACAGGACTCAGGACTCAGGACAGAGGACTCACAGGACTCACAGGACTCACAGGACTCAGGACTCAGGACTCAGGACTCACAGGACTCAGGACTCAGGACAGAGGACTCACAGGACTCACAGGACTCACAGGATTCACAGGACTCACAGGACTCACAGGACTCAGGACTCAGGACTCACAGGACTCACAGGACTCACAGGACTCACAGGACTCAAAGGACTCAGGGCTCAGGGCTCAGGACTCACAGGACTCACAGGACTCAAAGGACTCAGGACTCACAGGACTCACAGGACTCAGGACAGAGGACTCACAGGACTCACAGGACTCACAGGACTCACAGGACTCACAGGACTCACAGGACTCACAGGACTCACAAGACTCAGGACTCACAGGACTCACAGGACTCGCAAGACTCACAGGACTCACAGGACTCACAGGACTCACAGGACTCAGGACTCAGGACAGAGGACTCACAGGACTCACAGGACTCACAGGACTCAGGACTCAGGACTCAGGACTCACAGGACTCAGGACTCAGGACAGAGGACTCACAGGACTCACAGGACTCACAGGACTCAGGACTCAGGACTCAGGACTCACAGTACTCACAGGGCTCACAGGACTCAAAGGACTCAGGACTCACAGGACTCACAGGACTCAGGACTCACAGGACTCACAGGACTCACAGGACTCACAGGACTCACAAGACTCAGGACTCACAGGACTCACAGGACTCGCAAGACTCACAGGACTCACAGGACTCACAGGACTCACAAGACTCACAGGACTCACAAGACTCAGGACTCACAGGACTCACAGGACTCACAGGACTCAGGACTCAGGACTCACAGGACTCAGGACAGAGGACTCACAGGACTCACAGGACTTAGGACTCAGGACTCAGGACTCAGAGGACTCACAGGACATACAGGACTCACAGGATTCACAGGACTCACAGGACTCACAGGACTCAGGACTCAGGACTCACAGGACTCACAGGACTCACAGGACTCACAGGACTCAAAGGACTCAGGGCTCAGGGCTCAGGACTCACAGGACTCACAGGACTCAAAGGACTCAGGACTCACAGGACTCACAGGACTCAGGACAGAGGACTCACAGGACTCACAGGACTCACAGGACTCAGGACTCAGGACTCAGGACTCAGAGGACTCACAGGACATACAGGACTCACAGGATTCACAGGACTCACAGGACTCACAGGACTCAGGACTCACAGGACTCAGGACTCAGGACTCACAGGACTCACAGGACTCACAGGACTCACAGGACTCAAAGGACTCAGGGCTCAGGGCTCAGGACTCACAGGACTCACAGGACTCAAAGGACTCAGGACTCAGGGCTCACAGGACTCACAAGACTCAGGACTCACAGGACTCACAGGACTCACAAGACTCATGACTCACAAGACTCACAGGACTCACAGGACTCACAGGACGCAAAACTCAGGACTCACAGGACTCACAAGACTCAGGACTCACAGGACTCACAGGACTCACAGGACTCACAGGACTCACAAGACTCAGGACTCAGGACTCATGACTCACAAGACTCACAGGACTCACAGGACTCTCAGGACTCAGGACTCACAGGACTCACAGAACTCACAGGACTCAGAACACAGGACTCACAGGACTCACAGGACTCACAGGACTCAGGACTCAGGACTCACACGACTCACAGGACTCACAGGACTCAGGACACAGGATTCACAGGACTCACAGGACTCACAGGACTCACAGGACTCAGGACTCAGGACTCACAGGACTCACAGGACTCACAGGACAAACAGGACTCACAGGACTCACTGGACTCAAAGGACTCAGGGGTCAGGACTCACAGGACTCACAGGACTCACAGGACTCAGGACTCAGGACTCAGGACTCACAGGACTCACAGGGCTCACAGGACTCACAGGACTCACAGGACTCAGGACTCAGGACTCAGGACTCACAGGACTCACAGGACTCACAGGACTCACAGGACTGAGGACTCAGGACTCACAGGACTCCGGACACAGGATTCACAGGACTCACAGGACTCAGGACTCAGGACTCACAGGACTCACAGGACTCACAGGACTCACAGGACTCACAGGACTCACAGGACTCAAAGGACTCAGGGCTCAGGACTCACAGGACTCACAGGACTCAAAGGACTCAGGACTCAGGGCTCACAGGACTCACAAAACTCAGGACTCACAGGACTCACAGGACTCACAAGACTCATGACTCACAAGACTCACAGGACTCACAGGACGCAAAACTCAGGACTCACAGGACTCACAAGACTCAGGACTCACAGGACTCACAGGACTCACAGGACTCACAGGACTCAGGACTCAGGACGCACAGGACTCATAAGACCCAGGACACAGGACTCACAGGACTCACAGGACTCACAGGACTCAGGACTCAGGACTCAGGACTCACAGGACTCACAGGACTCACAGGACTCACAAGACTCACAGGACTCACAGGGCTCAGGACTCAGGACTCACAGTACTCACAGGGCTCACAGGACTCAAAGGACTCAGGACTCACAGGACTCAGGACTCAGGACTCACAGGACTCATAGGACTCACAGGACTCAGGACACAGGATTCACAGGACTCACAGGACTCACAGGACTCACAGGACTCAGGACTCAGGACTCACAAGACTCACAGGACTCACAGGACTCACAGGACTCACAAGACTCAGGACTCACAGGACTCACAGGACTCACAAGACTCACAGGACTCACAGGACTCACAGGACTCACAAGACTCACAGGACTCACAAGACTCAGGACTCACAGGACTCACAGGACTCAGGACTCAGGACTCACAGTACTCACAGGGCTCACAGGACTCAAAGGACTCAGGACTCACAGGACTCACAGGACTCAGGACTCACAGGACTCACAAGACTCACAGGACTCACAGGACTCACAGGACTCACAAGACTCACAGGACTCACAAGACTCAGGACTCACAGGACTCACAGGACTCACAGGACTCACAGGACTCACAAGACTCAGGACTCAGGACTCATGACTCACAAGACTCACAGGACTCACAGGACTCTCAGGACTCAGGACTCACAGGACTCACAGGACTCACAGGACTCACAGGACTCACAAGACTCAGGACTCACAGGACTCACAGGACTCACAGGACTCAAAGGACTCAGGGCTCAGGACTCACAGGACTCACAGGACTCAAAGGACTCAGGACTCAGGGCTCACAGGACTCACAAGACTCAGGACTCACAGGACTCACAGGACTCTCAGCACTCAGGACTCACAGTACTCACAGGACTCACAGGACTCACAGGACTCAGGACTCACAAGGCTCACAGGACTCACAGGACGCAGGACTCAGGACTCACAGGACTCACAGGACTCACAGGACTCAGGACTCAGGACTCACAGGACTCACAGGACTCACAAGACTCACAGGACTCACAGGACTCAGGACACAGGACTCACAGGACTCACAGGACTCACAGGACTCAGGACTCAGGACTCACAGGACTCACAGGACTCAAAGGACTCAGGACTCAGGACTCACAGGACTCACAGGACTCAAAGGACTCAAAGGACTCAGGACTCACAGGACTCACAGGACTCAGGACTCACAGGACTCATAGGACTCACAAGACTCAGGACTCACAGGACTCACAGGACTCGCAAGACTCACAGGTCTCACAGGACTCACAGGACTCACAAGACTCACAGGACTCACAAGACTCAGGACTCACAGGACTCACAGGACTCACAGGACTCACAGGACTCACAGGACTCAGGACTCAGGACTCACAGGACTCACAGGACTCACAGGACTCAGGACAGAGGACTCACAGGACTCACAGGACTCACAGGACTCACAGGACTCAAAGGACTCAGGGCTCAGGGCTCAGGATTCACAGGACTCACAGGACTCAAAGGACTCAGGACTCAGGGCTCACAGGACTCACAAGACTCAGGACTCACAGGACTCACAAGACTCATGACTCACAAGACTCACAGGACTCACAGGACGCAAAACTCAGGACTGACAGGACTCACAGGACTCACAAGACTCAGGACTCACAGGACTCACAGGACTCAGGACTCAGGACTCACAGGACTCATAGGACTCACAGGACTCAGGACACAGGATTCACAGGACTCACAGGACTCACAGGACTCACAGGACTCAGGACTCAGGACTCACAAGACTCACAGGACTCACAGGACTCACAGGACTCACAAGACTCAGGACTCACAGGACTCACAGGACTCACAAGACTCACAGGACTCACAGGACTCACAGGACTCACAAGACTCACAGGACTCACAAGACTCAGGACTCACAGGACTCACAGGACTCAGGACTCAGGACTCACAGTACTCACAGGGCTCACAGGACTCAAAGGACTCAGGACTCACAGGACTCACAGGACTCAGGACTCACAGGACTCACAAGACTCAGGACTCACAGGACTCACAGGACTCACAGGACTCAGGACTCAGGACTCACAAGACTCACAGGACTCACAGGACTCACAGGACTCACAAGACTCAGGACTCACAGGACTCACAGGACTCACAAGACTCACAGGACTCACAGGACTCACAGGACTCACAAGACTCACAGGACTCAGGACTCACAGTACTCACAGGGCTCACAGGACTCAAAGGACTCAGGACTCACAGGACTCACAGGACTCAGGACTCACAGGACTCACAAGACTCACAGGACTCACAGGACTCACAAGACTCAGGACTCACAGGACTCACAGGACTCACAGGACTCACAAGACTCACAGGACTCACAAGACTCACAGAACTCACAGGGCTCAGGACTCAGGACTCACAGTACTCACAGGGCTCACAGGACTCAAAGGACTCAGGACTCACAGGACTCACAGGACTCATGACTCACAGGACTCACAAGACTCACAGGACTCACAGGACTCACAGGACTCACAGGACTCACAAGACTCAGGACTCACAGGACTCACAGGACTCACAAGACTCACAGGACTCACAGGACTCACAGGACTCACAAGACTCACAGGACTCACAAGACTCAGGACTCACAGGACTCACAGGACTCAGGACTCAGGACTCACAGGACTCAGGACAGAGGACTCACAGGACTCACAGGACTCACAGGACTCAGGACTCAGGACTCACAGGACTCACAGGACTCACAGGACTCAGGACACAGGATTCACAGGACTCAGAGGACTCACAGGACTCAGGACTCACAGGACTCACAGGACTCACAGGACTCACAGGACTCACAGGACTCACAGGACTCAAAGGACTCAGGACTCACAGGACTCACAGGACTCAAAGGACTCAGGACTCACAGGACTCACAGGACTCAGGACTCAGGACTCAGGACTCACAGGACTCACAGGACTCACAAGACTCACAGGACTCACAGGACTCAGGACACAGGACTCACAGGACTCACAGGACTCACAGGACTCAGGACTCAGGACTCACAGGACTCACAGGACTCAAAGGACTCAGGACTCAGGACTCACAGGACTCACAGGACTCAAAGGACTCAGGACTCACAGGACTCACAGGACTCAGGACTCACAGGACTCATAGGACTCACAAGACTCAGGACTCACAGGACTCACAGGACTCGCAAGACTCACAGGTCTCACAGGACTCACAGGACTCACAAGACTCACAGGACTCACAAGACTTAGGACTCACAGGACTCACAGGACTCACAGGACTCACAGGACTCAGGACTCAGGACTCACAGGACTCACAGGACTCACAGGACTCAGGACTCAGGACAGAGGACTCACAGGACTCACAGGACTCAGGACACAGGATTCACAGGACTCACAGGACTCACAGGACTCAGGACTCAGGACACACAGGACTCACAGGACTCACAGGACTCACAGGACTCAAAGGACTCAGGACTCAGGGCTCAGGACTCACAGGACTCACAGGACTCAAAGGACTCAGGACTCAGGGCTCACAGGACTCACAAGACTCAGGACTCACAGGACTCACAGGACTCACAAGACTCATGACTCACAAGACTCACAGGACTCACAGGACGCAAAACTCAGGACTCACAGGACTCACAAGACTCAGGACTCACAGGACTCACAGGACTCAGGACTCAGGACTCACAGAACTCAAAGGACTCACAGGACTCAGGACACAGGATTCACAGGACTCACAGGACTCACAGGACTCACAGGACTCAGGACTCAGGACTCACAAGACTCACAGGACTCACAGGACTCACAGGACTCACAAGACTCAGGACTCACAGGACTCACAGGACTCACAAGACTCACAGGACTCACAGGACTCACAGGACTCACAAGACTCACAGGACTCACAAGACTCAGGACTCACAGGACTCACAGGACTCAGGACTCAGGACTCACAGTACTCACAGGGCTCACAGGACTCAAAGGACTCAGGACTCACAGGACTCACAGGACTCAGGACTCACAGGACTCACAAGACTCACAGGACTCACAGGACTCACAGGACTCACAAGACTCAGGACTCACAGGACTCACAGGACTCACAAGACTCACAGGACTCACAGGACTCACAGGACTCACAAGACTCACAGGACTCAGGACTCACAGTACTCACAGGGCTCACAGGACTCAAAGGACTCAGGACTCACAGGACTCACAGGACTCAGGACTCACAGGACTCACAAGACTCACAGGACTCACAGGACTCACAGGACTCACAAGACTCAGGACTCACAGGACTCACAGGACTCACAAGACTCACAGGACTCACAAGACTCACAGGACTCACAGGGCTCAGGACTCAGGACTCACAGTACTCACAGGACTCACAGGACTCACAGGACTCACAAGACTCAGGACTCACAGGACTCACAGGACTCACAAGACTCACAGGACTCACAGGACTCACAGGACTCACAAGACTCACAGGACTCACAGGACGCAGGACTCAGGACTCACAGGACTCACAGGACTCACAGGACTCAGGACTCAGGACTCACAGGACTCACAGGACTCACAAGACTCACAGGACTCACAGGACTCAGGACACAGGACTCACAGGACTCACAGGACTCACAGGACTCAGGACTCAGGACTCAGGACTCACAGGACTCACAGGACTCACAGGACTCAGGACACAGGATTCACAGGACTCAGGACTCAGGACTCACGGGACTCACAGGACTCACAGGACTCAGGACACAGGACTCACAGGACTCACAGGACTCACAGGACTCAGGACTCACAGGACTCAAGACTCACAGGACTCACAGGACTCACAAGACTCAGGACTCACAGGACTCACAGGACTCAAAGGGCTCAGGGCTCAGGACTCACAGGACTCACAGGACTCAAAGGACTCAGGACTCAGGGCTCACAGGACTCACAAGACTCAGGAGTCACAGGACTCACAGGACTCACAAGACTCACAGGACTCAGGACTCAGGACTCACAGGACTCACAGGACTCACAGGACTCAGGACTCAGGACTCACAGGACTCACAGGACTCAGGACTCAGGACACAGGACTCACAGGACTCACAGGACTCAGGACTCACTGGATTCACAGGACTCACAAGACTCAGGACTCACAGGACTCACAGGACTCACAGAACTCAAAGGACTCAGGACTCACAGGACTCACAGGACTCAGGACTCATGACTCACAAGACTCACAGGACTCACAGGACTCACAGGACTCACAAGACTCAGGACTCAGGACACAGGACTTACAGGACTCACAGGACTCAGGACACAGGATTCACAGGACTCACAGGACTCACAGGACTCAGGTCTCAGGACTCACAGGACTCACAAGACTCAGGACTCACAGGACTCGGGACTTACAGGACTCACAAGACTCAGGACTCACAGGACTCTCAGCACTCAGGACTCACAGGACTCACAGGACTCTCAGCACTCAGGACTCACAGGACTCACATGACTCACAAGACTCAGGACTCACAGGACGCACAGGACTCACAGGACTCACAAGACTCAGGACTCAGGACACAGGACTCACAGGACTCACAGGACGCAGGACTCACAGGACTCACAGGACTCACAGGACTCACAGGACTCAGGACTCACAGGACTCACAAGACTCAGGACTCACAGGACTCACAGGACTCACAGAACTCAAAGGACTCAGGACTCAGGACACACAGGACTCACTGGACTCACAGGACTCACAGGACTCAGGACTCACAGGACTCACAGGACTCACTGGACTCACAGGACTCAGGACTCATGACTCACAAGACTCACAGGACTCACAGGACTCAGGACTCAGGACTCACAGGACTCTCAGGACTCAGGACTCACAGGACTAACAGGACTCAGGACTCAGGACTCATGACTCACAAGACTCACAGGACTCACAGGACTCACAAGACTCAGGACTCACAGGACTCACAGGACTCACAGGACTCAAAGGACTCAGGACTCACAGGACTCACAGGACTCAAAGGACTCAGGACTCAGGACTCAGGGCTCACAGGACTCACAAGAGTCAGGACTCACAGGACTCACAAGACTCACAGGACTCACAGGACTCACAGGACTCAGGACTCAGGACTCACAGGACTCACAGGACTCACAGGACTCAGGACACAGGACTCACAGGACTCACAGGACTCACAGGACTCAGGACTCACAGGACTCACAGGACTCACGGGACTCACAGGACTCACAGGACTCACAGGACTCAGGACTCACAGTACTCACAGAACTCACAGGACTCAGGACTCACAGGACTCACAGGACTCGCAGGACTCAGGACTCACAAGACTCACAGGACTCACAGGACGCAGGATTCAGGACTCACAGGACTCACAGGACTCACAAGACTCAGGACTCACAGGACTAACAGGACTCACAGGACTCAGAGGACTCACAAGACTCAGGACTCAGGACACAGGACTCACAGGACTCACAGGACTCACAGGACTCACAGGACTCACAGGACTCACAAGACTCAGGACTCACAGGACTCACAGGACTCACAGGACTCAGGACTCAGGACTCACAGGACCCACTGGACTCACAGGACTCAGGACTCATGACTCACAAGACTCACAGGACTCACAGGACTCAAAGGACTCAGGACTCAGGACTCAGGACTCACAGGACTCTCAGGAGTCAGGACTCACAGGACTAACAGGACTCAGGACTCAGGACTCATGACTCACAAGACTCACAGGACTCACAGGACTCACAAGACTCAGGACTCACAGGACTCACAGGACTCACAGGACTAAAAGGACTCAAAGGACTCAGGGCTCAGGACTCACAGGACTCACAGGACTCAAAGGACTCAGGACTCAGGACTCAGGGCTCACAGGACTCACAAGACTCAGGACTCACAGGACTCACAAGACTCACAGGACTCACAGGACTCACAGGACTCAGGACTCAGGACTCACAGGACTCAGGACAGAGGACTCACAGGACTCACAGGACTCACAGGACTCAGGACTCAGGACTCAGGACTCACAGGACTCACAGGACTCACAGGACTCAGGACACAGGATTCACAGGACTCAGAGGACTCACAGGACTCAGGACTCACAGGACTCACAGGACTCACAGGACTCACAGGACTCAAAGGACTCAGGGCTCAGGGCTCAGGACTCACAGGACTCACAGGACTCAAAGGACTCAGGACTCAGGGCTCACAGGACTCACAAGACTCAGAACTCACAGGACTCACAGGACTCACAAGACTCATGACTCACAAGTCTCACAGGACTCACAGGACGCAAAACTCAGGACTCACAGGACTCACAGGACTCACTAGACTCAGGACTCACAGGACTCACAGGACTCACAGGACTCACAGGACTCACAAGACTCAGGACTCAGGACTCATGACTCACAAGACTCACAGGACTCACAGGACTCTCAGGACTCAGGACTCACAGGACTCACAGGACTCACAGGACTCACAGGACTCACAAGACTCAGGACTCACAGGACTCACAGGACTCACAGGACTCACAGGACTCAAAGGACTCAGGGCTCAGGACTCACAGGACTCACAGGACTCAAAGGACTCAGGACTCACAGGACTCACAAGACTCAGGACTCACAGGAATCACAGGACTCACAGGACTCTCAGCACTCAGGACTCACAGTACTCACAGGACTCACAGGACTCACAGGACTCAGGACTCACAAGGCTCACAGGACTCAAAGGACGCAGGACTCAGGACTCACAGGACTCACAGGACTCACAGGACTCAGGACTCAGGACTCACAGGACTCACAGGACTCACAAGACTCACAGGACTCACAGGACTCAGGACACAGGACTCACAGGACTCACAGGACTCACAGGACTCAGGACTCAGGACTCACAGGACTCACAGGACTCAAAGGACTCAGGACTCAGGACTCACAGGACTCACAGGACTCAAAGGACTCAGGACTCACAGGACTCACAGGACTCAGGACTCACAGGACTCATAGGACTCACAAGACTCAGGACTCACAGGACTCACAGGACTCGCAAGACTCACAGGTCTCACAGGACTCACAGGACTCACAAGACTCACAGGACTCACAAGACTTAGGACTCACAGGACTCACAGGACTCACAGGACTCACAGGACTCAGGACTCAGGACTCACAGGACTCACAGGACTCACAGGACTCAGGACTCAGGACAGAGGACTCACAGGACTCACAGGACTCAGGACACAGGATTCACAGGACTCACAGGACTCACAGGACTCAGGACTCAGGACACACAGGACTCACAGGACTCACAGGACTCACAGGACTCAAAGGACTCAGGACTCAGGGCTCAGGACTCACAGGACTCACAGGACTCAAAGGACTCAGGACTCAGGGCTCACAGGACTCACAAGACTCAGGACTCACAGGACTCACAGGACTCACAAGACTCATGACTCACAAGACTCACAGGACTCACAGGACGCAAAACTCAGGACTCACAGGACTCACAAGACTCAGGACTCACAGGACTCACAGGACTCAGGACTCAGGACTCACAGAACTCATAGGACTCACAGGACTCAGGACACAGGATTCACAGGACTCACAGGACTCACAGGACTCACAGGACTCAGGACTCAGGACTCACAAGACTCACAGGACTCACAGGACTCACAGGACTCACAAGACTCAGGACTCACAGGACTCACAGGACTCACAAGACTCACAGGACTCACAGGACTCACAGGACTCACAAGACTCACAGGACTCACAAGACTCAGGACTCACAGGACTCACAGGACTCAGGACTCAGGACTCACAGTACTCACAGGGCTCACAGGACTCAAAGGACTCAGGACTCACAGGACTCACAGGACTCAGGACTCACAGGACTCACAAGACTCACAGGACTCACAGGACTCACAGGACTCACAAGACTCAGGACTCACAGGACTCACAGGACTCACAAGACTCACAGGACTCACAGGACTCACAGGACTCACAAGACTCACAGGACTCAGGACTCACAGTACTCACAGGGCTCACAGGACTCAAAGGACTCAGGACTCACAGGACTCACAGGACTCAGGACTCACAGGACTCACAAGACTCACAGGACTCACAGGACTCACAGGACTCACAAGACTCAGGACTCACAGGACTCACAGGACTCACAAGACTCACAGGACTCACAAGACTCACAGGACTCACAGGGCTCAGGACTCAGGACTCACAGTACTCACAGGACTCACAGGACTCACAGGACTCACAAGACTCAGGACTCACAGGACTCACAGGACTCACAAGACTCACAGGACTCACAGGACTCACAGGACTCACAAGACTCACAGGACTCACAGGACGCAGGACTCAGGACTCACAGGACTCACAGGACTCACAGGACTCAGGACTCAGGACTCACAGGACTCACAGGACTCACAAGACTCACAGGACTCACAGGACTCAGGACACAGGACTCACAGGACTCACAGGACTCACAGGACTCAGGACTCAGGACTCAGGACTCACAGGACTCACAGGACTCACAGGACTCAGGACACAGGATTCACAGGACTCAGAGGACTCACAGGACTCAGGACTCACAGGACTCACAGGACTCACAGGACTCACAGGACTCACAGGACTCAAAGGACTCAGGGCTCAGGGCTCAGGACTCACAGGACTCACAGGACTCAAAGGACTCAGGACTCAGGGCTCACAGGACTCACAAGACTCAGGACTCACAGGACTCACAAGACTCATGACTCACAAGTCTCACAGGACTCACAGGACGCAAAACTCAGGACTCACAGGACTCACAGGACTCACAAGACTCAGGACTCACAGGACTCACAGGACTCACAGGACTCACAAGACTCAGGACTAAGGACTCATGACTCACAAGACTCACAGGACTCACAGGACTCTCAGGACTCAGGACTCACAGGACTCACAGGACTCACAGGACTCACAGGACTCACAAGACTCAGGACTCACAGGACTCACAGGACTCACAGGACTCACAGGACTCAAAGGACTTAGGGCTCAGGACTCACAGGACTCACAGGACTCAAAGGACTCAGGACTCAGGGCTCACAGGACTCACAAGACTCAGGACTCACAGGAATCACAGGACTCACAGGACTCTCAGCACTCAGGACTCACAGTACTCACAGGACTCACAGGACTCACAGGACTCAGGACTCACAAGGCTCACAGGACTCACAGGACGCAGGACTCAGGACTCACAGGACTCACAGGACTCACAGGACTCAGGACTCAGGACTCACAGGACTCACAGGACTCACAAGACTCACAGGACTCACAGGACTCAGGACACAGGACTCACAGGACTCACAGGACTCACAGGACTCAGGACTCAGGACTCACAGGACTCACAGGACTCAAAGGACTCAGGAATCAGGACTCACAGGACTCACAGGACTCAAAGGACTCAGGGCTCAGGACTCACAGGACTCACAGGACTCAAAGGACTCAGGTCTCAGGGCTCACAGGACTCACAAGACTCAGGACTCACAGGAGTCACAGGACTCACAAGACTCACAAGACTCACAGGACTCAGGACTCACAGGACTCACAGGACTCAGGACTCAGGACTCACGGGACTCACAGGACTCACAGGACTCAGGACACAGGACTCACAGGACTCACAGGACTCAGGACTCACAGGACTCAAGACTCACAGGACTCACAGGACTCACAAGACTCAGGACTCACAGGACTCACAGGACTCAAAGGGCTCAGGGCTCAGGACTCACAGGACTCACAGGACTCAAAGGACTCAGGACTCAGGGCTCACAGGACTCACAAGACTCAGGAGTCACAGGACTCACAGGACTCACAAGACTCACAGGACTCAGGACTCAGGACTCACAGGACTCACAGGACTCACAGGACTCAGGACTCAGGACTCACAGGACTCACAGGACTCAGGACTCAGGACACAGGACTCACAGGACTCACAGGACTCAGGACTCACTGGATTCACAGGACTCACAAGACTCAGGACTCACAGGACTCACAGGACTCACAGAACTCAAAGGACTCAGGACTCACAGGACTCACAGGACTCAGGACTCATGACTCACAAGACTCACAGGACTCACAGGACTCACAGGACTCACAAGACTCAGGACTCAGGACACAGGACTTACAGGACTCACAGGACTCAGGACACAGGATTCACAGGACTCACAGGACTCACAGGACTCAGGTCTCAGGACTCACAGGACTCACAAGACTCAGGACTCACAGGACTCGGGACTTACAGGACTCACAAGACTCAGGACTCACAGGACTCTCAGCACTCAGGACTCACAGGACTCACAGGACTCTCAGCACTCAGGACTCACAGGACTCACATGACTCACAAGACTCAGGACTCACAGGACGCACAGGACTCACAGGACTCACAAGACTCAGGACTCAGGACACAGGACTCACAGGACTCACAGGACGCAGGACTCACAGGACTCACAGGACTCACAGGACTCACAGGACTCAGGACTCACAGGACTCACAAGACTCAGGACTCACAGGACTCACAGGACTCACAGAACTCAAAGGACTCAGGACTCAGGACACACAGGACTCACTGGACTCACAGGACTCACAGGACTCAGGACTCACAGGACTCACTGGACTCACAGGACTCAGGACTCATGACTCACAAGACTCACAGGACTCACAGGACTCACAGGACTCAGGACTCAGGACTCACAGGACTCACAGGACTCACAGGACTCACAAGACTCAGGACTAAGGACTCATGACTCACAAGACTCACAGGACTCACAGGACTCTCAGGACTCAGGACTCACAGGACTCACAGGACTCACAGGACTCACAGGACTCACAAGACTCAGGACTCACAGGACTCACAGGACTCACAGGACTCACAGGACTCAAAGGACTTAGGGCTCAGGACTCACAGGACTCACAGGACTCAAAGGACTCAGGACTCAGGGCTCACAGGACTCACAAGACTCAGGACTCACAGGAATCACAGGACTCACAGGACTCTCAGCACTCAGGACTCACAGTACTCACAGGACTCACAGGACTCACAGGACTCAGGACTCACAAGGCTCACAGGACTCACAGGACGCAGGACTCAGGACTCACAGGACTCACAGGACTCACAGGACTCAGGACTCAGGACTCACAGGACTCACAGGACTCACAAGACTCACAGGACTCACAGGACTCAGGACACAGGACTCACAGGACTCACAGGACTCACAGGACTCAGGACTCAGGACTCACAGGACTCACAGGACTCAAAGGACTCAGGAATCAGGACTCACAGGACTCACAGGACTCAAAGGACTCAGGGCTCAGGACTCACAGGACTCACAGGACTCAAAGGACTCAGGTCTCAGGGCTCACAGGACTCACAAGACTCAGGACTCACAGGAGTCACAGGACTCACAAGACTCACAAGACTCACAGGACTCAGGACTCACAGGACTCACAGGACTCAGGACTCAGGACTCACGGGACTCACAGGACTCACAGGACTCAGGACACAGGACTCACAGGACTCACAGGACTCACAGGACTCAGGACTCACAGGACTCAAGACTCACAGGACTCACAGGACTCACAAGACTCAGGACTCACAGGACTCACAGGACTCAAAGGGCTCAGGGCTCAGGACTCACAGGACTCACAGGACTCAAAGGACTCAGGACTCAGGGCTCACAGGACTCACAAGACTCAGGAGTCACAGGACTCACAGGACTCACAAGACTCACAGGACTCAGGACTCAGGACTCACAGGACTCACAGGACTCACAGGACTCAGGACTCAGGACTCACAGGACTCACAGGACTCAGGACTCAGGACACAGGACTCACAGGACTCACAGGACTCAGGACTCACTGGATTCACAGGACTCACAAGACTCAGGACTCACAGGACTCACAGGACTCACAGAACTCAAAGGACTCAGGACTCACAGGACTCACAGGACTCAGGACTCATGACTCACAAGACTCACAGGACTCACAGGACTCACAGGACTCACAAGACTCAGGACTCAGGACACAGGACTTACAGGACTCACAGGACTCAGGACACAGGATTCACAGGACTCACAGGACTCACAGGACTCAGGTCTCAGGACTCACAGGACTCACAAGACTCAGGACTCACAGGACTCGGGACTTACAGGACTCACAAGACTCAGGACTCACAGGACTCTCAGCACTCAGGACTCACAGGACTCACAGGACTCTCAGCACTCAGGACTCACAGGACTCACATGACTCACAAGACTCAGGACTCACAGGACGCACAGGACTCACAGGACTCACAAGACTCAGGACTCAGGACACAGGACTCACAGGACTCACAGGACGCAGGACTCACAGGACTCACAGGACTCACAGGACTCACAGGACTCAGGACTCACAGGACTCACAAGACTCAGGACTCACAGGACTCACAGGACTCACAGAACTCAAAGGACTCAGGACTCAGGACACACAGGACTCACTGGACTCACAGGACTCACAGGACTCAGGACTCACAGGACTCACTGGACTCACAGGACTCAGGACTCATGACTCACAAGACTCACAGGACTCACAGGACTCACAGGACTCAGGACTCAGGACTCACAGGACTCTCAGGACTCAGGACTCACAGGACTAACAGGACTCAGGACTCAGGACTCATGACTCACAAGACTCACAGGACTCACAGGACTCACAAGACTCAGGACTCACAGGACTCACAGGACTCACAGGACTCAAAGGACTCAGGACTCACAGGACTCACAGGACTCAAAGGACTCAGGACTCAGGACTCAGGGCTCACAGGACTCACAAGAGTCAGGACTCACAGGACTCACAAGACTCACAGGACTCACAGGACTCACAGGACTCAGGACTCAGGACTCACAGGACTCACAGGACTCACAGGACTCAGGACACAGGACTCACAGGACTCACAGGACTCACAGGACTCAGGACTCACAGGACTCACAGGACTCACGGGACTCACAGGACTCACAGGACTCACAGGACTCAGGACTCACAGTACTCACAGAACTCACAGGACTCAGGACTCACAGGACTCACAGGACTCGCAGGACTCAGGACTCACAAGACTCACAGGACTCACAGGACGCAGGATTCAGGACTCACAGGACTCACAGGACTCACAAGACTCAGGACTCACAGGACTAACAGGACTCACAGGACTCAGAGGACTCACAAGACTCAGGACTCAGGACACAGGACTCACAGGACTCACAGGACTCACAGGACTCACAGGACTCACAAGACTCAGGACTCACAGGACTCACAGGACTCACAGGACTCAGGACTCAGGACTCACAGGACCCACTGGACTCACAGGACTCAGGACTCATGACTCACAAGACTCACAGGACTCACAGGACTCAAAGGACTCAGGACTCAGGACTCAGGACTCACAGGACTCTCAGGAGTCAGGACTCACAGGACTAACAGGACTCAGGACTCAGGACTCATGACTCACAAGACTCACAGGACTCACAGGACTCACAAGACTCAGGACTCACAGGACTCACAGGACTCACAGGACTAAAAGGACTCAAAGGACTCAGGGCTCAGGACTCACAGGACTCACAGGACTCAAAGGACTCAGGACTCAGGACTCAGGGCTCACAGGACTCACAAGACTCAGGACTCACAGGACTCACAAGACTCACAGGACTCACAGGACTCACAGGACTCAGGACTCAGGACTCACAGGACTCACAGGATTCAGGACACAGGACTCACAGGACTCACAGGACTCACAGGTCTCAGGACTCAGGACTCACAGGACTCACAGGACTCACAAGACTCACAGGACTCACAGGACTCAGGACTCACAGTACTCACAGGACTCACAGGACTCAAAGGACTCACAGGACTCACAGGACTCAAAGGACTCAGGACTCACAGGACTCACAGGACTCTCAGGACTCAGGACTCACAGGACTCACAGGACTGACAAGACTCACAGGACTCACAGGACTCACAGGACTCACAAGACTCAGGACTCAGGACTCACAGGACTCACAGGACTCTCAGGACTCAGGACTCACAGGACTCACAGGACTCACAAGACTCACAGGACTCACAGGACTCACAGGACTCACAAGACTCACAGGACTCACAAGACTCAGGACTCACAGGACTCACAGGACTCACAGGACTCACAGGACTCAGGACTCAGGACTCACAGGACTCAGGACAGAGGACTCACATGACTCACAGGACTCACAGGACTCAGGACTCAGGACTCACAGGACTCACAGGACTCATAGGACTCAGGACACAGGACTCACAGGACTCACAGGACTCAAAGGACTCAGGGCTCAGGACTCACAGGACTCACAGGACTCAAAGGACTCAGGACTCAGGGCTCACAGGACTCACAAGACTCAGGACTCACAAGACTCAGGACTCACAGGAGTCACAGGACTCACAGGACTCATTACTCAGTCCTGACTCACAAGACTCACAGGACTCACAGGACTCACAGGACTCAGGACTCAGGACTCAGGACTCACAGGACTCACAAGACTCACAGGACTCACAAGACTCAGGACTCACAGGACTCACAGGACTCACAGGACTCACAGGACTCAGGACTCAGGACTCACAGGACTCAGGACAGAGGACTCACAGGACTCACAGGACTCACAGGACTCAGGACTCAGGACTCACAGGAATCACAGGACTCACAGGACTCAGGACACAGGATTCACAGGACTCACAGGACTCACAGGACTCAGGACTCACAGGACTCACAGGACTCACAGGACTCACAGGACTCAAAGGACTCAGGGCTCAGGGCTCAGGACTCACAGGACTCACAGGACTCAAAGGACTCAGGGCTCACAGGACTCACAAGACTCAGGACTCACAGGACTCACAAGACTCATGACTCACAAGACTCACAGGACTCACAGGACGCAAAACTCAGGACTCACAGGACTCACAGGACTCACAAGACTCAGGACTCACAGGACTCACAGGACTCACAGGACTCACAAGACTCAGGACTCAGGACTCATGACTCACAAGACTCACAGGACTCACAGGACTCTCAGGACTCACAGGACTCACAGGACTCACAGGGCTCAGGACTCAGGACTCACAGGACTCACAGGACTCACAGGACTCAAAGGACTCAGGGCTCAGGACTCACAGGACTCACAGGACTCAAAGGACTCAGGTCTCAGGGCTCACAGGACTCACAAGACTCAGGACTCACAGGAGTCACAGGACTCACAAGACTCACAGGACTCACAGGACTCAGGACTCAGGACTCACGGGACTCACAGGACTCACAGGACTCAGGACACAGGACTCACAGGACTCACAGGACTCACAGGACTCAGGACTCACAGGACTCACAGGACTCACAAGACTCACAGGACTCACAGGGCTCAGGACTCAGGACTCACAGTACTCACAGGGCTCACAGGCCTCAAAGGACTCAGGACTCACAGGACTCACAGGACTCAGGACTCACAGGACTCACAGGACTCACAGGGCTCACAAGACTCAGGACTCACAGGACTCACAGGACTCGCAAGACACACAGGACTCACAGGACTCACAGGACTCACAAGACTCACAGGACTCACAAGACTCAGGACTCACAGGACTCACAGGACTCACAGGACTAACAGGACTCAGGACTCAGGACTCACAGGACTCACAGGACTCACAGGACTCAGGACATAGGACTCACAGGACTCACAGGACTCAGGACACAGGATTCACAGGACTCACAGGACTCACAGGACTCAGGACTCAGGACTCACAGGACTCACAGGACTCACAGGACTCACAGGACTCACAGGACTCAAAGGACTCAGGGCTCAGGGCTCAGGACTCACAGGACTCACAGGACTCAAAGGACTCAGGACTCAGGGCTCACATGACTCACAAGACTCAGGACTCACAGGACTCACAGGACTCACAAGACTCATGACTCACAAGACTCACAGGACTCACAGGACGCAAAACTCAGGACTGACAGGACTCACAAGTCTCAGGACTCACAGGACTCACAGGACTCACAGGACTCACAGGACTCACAGGACTCACAGGACTCACAAGACTCAGGACTCAGGACTCATGACTCACAAGACTCACAGGACTCACAGGACTCTCAGGACTCACAGGACTCACAGAACTCACAGGACTCACAACAAAGGACTCACAGGACTCACAGGACTCACAGGACTCAGGACTCAGGACTCACAGGACTCACAGGACTCACAAGACTCACAGGACTCAGGACACAGGACTCACAGGACTCACAGGACTCACAGGACTCAGGACTCAGGACTCACAGGACTCACAGGACTCAGGACACAGGACTCACAGGACTCACAGGACTCACAGGACTCAGGACACAGGACTCACAGGACTCACAGGACTCACAGGACTCAGGACTCAGGACTCACAGGACTCACAGGACTCGCAGGACTCAGGACTCACAAGATTCACAGGACTCACAGGACTCACAGGACTCAGGACTCAGGACTCACAGGACTCACAGGACTCAAAGGACTCAGGACTCAGGACTCAGGGCTCACAGGACTCACAAGACTCAGGACTCACAGGACACACAAGACTCACAGGACTCACAGGACTCAGGAATCAGGACTCACAGGACTCACAGGACTCACAGGACTCACAGGACTCAGGACACACGACTCACAGGACTCACAGGACTCACAGAACTCAGGACTCAGGACTCACAGGACTCTCAGCACTCAGGACTCACAGGACTCACAAGACTCAGGACTCACAGGACTCACAGGACTCAGGACTCAGGACTCACAGGACTCACAGGACTCACAAGACTCACAGGACTCACAGGGCTCAGGACTCAGGACTCACAGTACTCACAGGACTCACAGGACTCAGGACTCAGGACTCACAGGACTCACAGGACTCGCAGGACTCAGGACTCACAAGACTCACAGGACTCACAGGACGCAGGACTCAGGACTCACAGGACTCACAGGACTCACAAGACTCAGGACTCACAGGACTAACAGGACTCACAGGACTCACAGGACTCACAAGACTCAAAGGACTCAGGACTCAGGACTCACAGGACTCACAGGACTCACAGGACTCAGGACTCAGGACTCACAGGACTCACAGGACTCACAAGACTCACAGGACTCACAGGACTCAGGACACAGGACTCACAGGACTCACAGGACTCACAGGACTCACAGGACTCACAAGACTCAGGACTCAGGACTCATGACTCACAAGACTCAGAGGACTCACAGGACTCTCAGGACTCAGGACTCACAGGACTCACAGGACTCACAGGACTCACAGGACTCACAAGACTCAGGACTCACAGGACTCACAGGACTCACAGGACTCACAGGACTCAAAGGACTCAGGGCTCAGGACTCACAGGACTCACAGGACTCAAAGGACTCAGGACTCACAGGACTCACAAGACTCAGGACTCACAGGAATCACAGGACTCACAGGACTCTCAGCACTCAGGACTCACAGTACTCACAGGACTCACAGGACTCACAGGACTCAGGACTCACAAGGCTCACAGGACTCAAAGGACGCAGGACTCAGGACTCACAGGACTCACAGGACTCACAGGACTCAGGACTCAGGACTCACAGGACTCACAGGACTCACAAGACTCACAGGACTCACAGGACTCAGGACACAGGACTCACAGGACTCACAGGACTCACAGGACTCAGGACTCAGGACTCACAGGACTCACAGGACTCAAAGGACTCAGGACTCAGGACTCACAGGACTCACAGGACTCAAAGGACTCAAAGGACTCAGGACTCACAGGACTCACAGGACTCAGGACTCACAGGACTCATAGGACTCACAAGACTCAGGACTCACAGGACTCACAGGACTCGCAAGACTCACAGGTCTCACAGGACTCACAGGACTCACAAGACTCACAGGACTCACAAGACTCAGGACTCACAGGACTCACAGGACTCACAGGACTCACAGGACTCAGGACTCAGGACTCACAGGACTCACAGGACTCACAGGACTCAGGACTCAGGACAGAGGACTCACAGGACTCACAGGACTCAGGACACAGGATTCACAGGACTCACAGGACTCACAGGACTCAGGACTCAGGACTCACAGGACTCACAGGACTCACAGGACTCACAGGACTCAAAGGACTCAGGACTCAGGGCTCAGGACTCACAGGACTCACAGGACTCAAAGGACTCAGGACTCAGGGCTCACAGGACTCACAAGACTCAGGACTCACAGGACTCACAGGACTCACAAGACTCATGACTCACAAGACTCACAGGACTCACAGGACGCAAAACTCAGGACTCACAGGACTCACAAGACTCAGGACTCACAGGACTCACAGGACTCAGGACTCAGGACTCACAGGACTCATAGGACTCACAGGACTCAGGACACAGGATTCACAGGACTCACAGGACTCACAGGACTCACAGGACTCAGGACTCAGGACTCACAAGACTCACAGGACTCACAGGACTCACAGGACTCACAAGACTCAGGACTCACAGGACTCACAGGACTCACAAGACTCACAGGACTCACAGGACTCACAGGACTCACAAGACTCACAGGACTCACAAGACTCAGGACTCACAGGACTCACAGGACTCAGGACTCAGGACTCACAGTACTCACAGGGCTCACAGGACTCAAAGGACTCAGGACTCACAGGACTCACAGGACTCAGGACTCACAGGACTCACAAGACTCACAGGACTCACAGGACTCACAGGACTCACAAGACTCAGGACTCACAGGACTCACAGGACTCACAAGACTCACAGGACTCACAGGACTCACAGGACTCACAAGACTCACAGGACTCAGGACTCACAGTACTCACAGGGCTCACAGGACTCAAAGGACTCAGGACTCACAGGACTCACAGGACTCAGGACTCACAGGACTCACAAGACTCACAGGACTCACAGGACTCACAGGACTCACAAGACTCAGGACTCACAGGACTCACAGGACTCACAAGACTCACAGGACTCACAAGACTCACAGGACTCACAGGGCTCAGGACTCAGGACTCACAGTACTCACAGGACTCACAGGACTCACAGGACTCACAAGACTCAGGACTCACAGGACTCACAGGACTCACAAGACTCACAGGACTCACAGGACTCACAGGACTCACAAGACTCACAGGACTCACAAGACTCAGGACTCACAGGACTCACAGGACTCAGGACTCAGGACTCACAGGACTCAGGACAGAGGACTCACAGGACTCACAGGACTCACAGGACTCAGGACTCAGGACTCAGGACTCACAGGACTCACAGGACTCACAGGACTCAGGACACAGGATTCACAGGACTCAGAGGACTCACAGGACTCAGGACTCACAGGACTCACAGGACTCACAGGACTCACAGGACTCACAGGACTCAAAGGACTCAGGGCTCAGGGCTCAGGACTCACAGGACTCACAGGACTCAAAGGACTCAGGACTCAGGGCTCACAGGACTCACAAGACTCAGGACTCACAGGACTCACAAGACTCATGACTCACAAGTCTCACAGGACTCACAGGACGCAAAACTCAGGACTCACAGGACTCACAAGACTCAGGACTCACAGGACTCACAGGACTCACAGGACTCACAAGACTCAGGACTAAGGACTCATGACTCACAAGACTCACAGGACTCACAGGACTCTCAGGACTCAGGACTCACAGGACTCACAGGACTCACAGGACTCACAGGACTCACAGGACTCACAAGACTCAGGACTCACAGGACTCACAGGACTCACAGGACTCACAGGACTCAAAGGACTCAGGGCTCAGGACTCACAGGACTCACAGGACTCAAAGGACTCAGGACTCAGGGCTCACAGGACTCACAAGACTCAGGACTCACAGGAATCACAGGACTCACAGGACTCTCAGCACTCAGGACTCACAGTACTCACAGGACTCACAGGACTCACAGGACTCAGGACTCACAAGGCTCACAGGACTCACAGGACGCAGGACTCAGGACTCACAGGACTCACAGGACTCACAGGACTCAGGACTCAGGACTCACAGGACTCACAGGACTCACAAGACTCACAGGACTCACAGGACTCAGGACACAGGACTCACAGGACTCACAGGACTCACAGGACTCAGGACTCAGGACTCACAGGACTCACAGGACTCAAAGGACTCAGGAATCAGGACTCACAGGACTCACAGGACTCAAAGGACTCAGGGCTCAGGACTCACAGGACTCACAGGACTCAAAGGACTCAGGTCTCAGGGCTCACAGGACTCACAAGACTCAGGACTCACAGGAGTCACAGGACTCACAAGACTCACAAGACTCACAGGACTCAGGACTCACAGGACTCACAGGACTCAGGACTCAGGACTCACGGGACTCACAGGACTCACAGGACTCAGGACACAGGACTCACAGGACTCACAGGACTCACAGGACTCAGGACTCACAGGACTCAAGACTCACAGGACTCACAGGACTCACAAGACTCAGGACTCACAGGACTCACAGGACTCAAAGGGCTCAGGGCTCAGGACTCACAGGACTCACAGGACTCAAAGGACTCAGGGCTCACAGGACTCACAAGACTCAGGAGTCACAGGACTCACAGGACTCACAAGACTCACAGGACTCAGGACTCAGGACTCACAGGACTCACAGGACTCACAGGACTCAGGACTCAGGACTCACAGGACTCACAGGACTCAGGACTCAGGACACAGGACTCACAGGACTCACAGGACTCAGGACTCACAGGATTCACAGGACTCACAAGACTCAGGACTCACAGGACTCACAGGACTCACAGAACTCAAAGGACTCAGGACTCACAGGACTCACAGGACTCAGGACTCATGACTCACAAGACTCACAGGACTCACAGGACTCACAGGACTCACAAGACTCAGGACTCAGGACACAGGACTTACAGGACTCACAGGACTCAGGACACAGGATTCACAGGACTCACAGGACTCACAGGACTCAGGTCTCAGGACTCACAGGACTCACAAGACTCAGGACTCACAGGACTCGGGACTTACAGGACTCACAAGACTCAGGACTCACAGGACTCACAGGACTCTCAGCACTCAGGACTCACAGGACTCACAGGACTCTCAGCACTCAGGACTCACAGGACTCACATGACTCACAAGACTCAGGACTCACAGGACGCACAGGACTCACAGGACTCACAAGACTCAGGACTCAGGACACAGGACTCACAGGACTCACAGGACGCAGGACTCACAGGACTCACAGGACTCACAGGACTCACAGGACTCAGGACTCACAGGACTCACAAGACTCAGGACTCACAGGACTCACAGGACTCACAGAACTCAAAGGACTCAGGACTCAGGACACACAGGACTCACTGGACTCACAGGACTCACAGGACTCAGGACTCACTGGACTCACAGGACTCAGGACTCATGACTCACAAGACTCACAGGACTCACAGGACTCACAGGACTCAGGACTCAGGACTCACAGGACTCTCAGGACTCAGGACTCACAGGACTAACAGGACTCAGGACTCAGGACTCATGACTCACAAGACTCACAGGACTCACAGGACTCACAAGACTCAGGACTCACAGGACTCACAGGACTCACAGGACTCAAAGGACTCAGGACTCACAGGACTCACAGGACTCAAAGGACTCAGGACTCAGGACTCAGGGCTCACAGGACTCACAAGACTCAGGACTCACAGGACTCACAAGACTCACAGGACTCACAGGACTCACAGGACTCAGGACTCAGGACTCACAGGACTCACAGGACTCACAGGACTCAGGACACAGGACTCACAGGACTCACAGGACTCACAGGACTCACAGGACTCAGGACTCACAGGACTCACAGGACTCACAGGACTCACAGGACTCACAGGACTCAGGACTCACAGTACTCACAGGACTCACAGGACTCAGGACTCACAGGACTCACAGGACTCGCAGGACTCAGGACTCACAAGACTCACAGGACTCACAGGACGCAGGATTCAGGACTCAGAGGACTCACAGGACTCACAAGACTCAGGACTCACAGGACTAACAGGACTCACAGGACTCAGAGGACTCACAAGACTCAGGACTCAGGACACAGGACTCACAGGACTCACAGGACTCACAGGACTCACAGGACTCACAGGACTCACAAGACTCAGGACTCACAGGACTCACAGGACTCACAGGACTCAGGACTCAGGACTCACAGGACCCACTGGACTCACAGGACTCAGGACTCATGACTCACAAGACTCACAGGACTCACAGGACTCAAAGGACTCAGGACTCAGGACTCAGGACTCACAGGACTCTCAGGAGTCAGGACTCACAGGACTAACAGGACTCAGGACTCAGGACTCATGACTCACAAGACTCACAGGACTCACAGGACTCACAAGACTCAGGACTCACAGGACTCACAGGACTCACAGGACTAAAAGGACTCAAAGGACTCAGGGCTCAGGACTCACAGGACTCACAGGACTCAAAGGACTCAGGACTCAGGACTCAGGGCTCACAGGGCTCACAAGACTCAGGACTCACAGGACTCACAAGACTCACAGGACTCACAGGACTCAGGACTCAGGACTCACAGGACTCACAGGATTCAGGACACAGGACTCACAGGACTCACAGGACTCACAGGTCTCAGGACTCAGGACTCACAGGACTCACAGGACTCACAAGACTCACAGGACTCACAGGACTCAGGACTCACAGTACTCACAGGACTCACAGGACTCACAGGACTCACAGGACTCAAAGGACTCAGGACTCACAGGACTCTCAGGACTCAGGACTCACAGGACTCACAGGACTGACAAGACTCACAGGACTCACAGGACTCACAGGACTCACAAGACTCAGGACTCAGGACTCACAGGACTCACAGGACTCTCAGGACTCAGGACTCACAGGACTCACAGGACTCACAAGACTCACAGGACTCACAGGACTCACAGGACTCACAAGACTCACAGGACTCACAAGACTCAGGACTCACAGGACTCACAGGACTCACAGGACTCACAGGACTCAGGACTCAGGACTCACAGGACTCAGGACAGAGGACTCACATGACTCACAGGACTCAGGACTCAGGACTCAGGACTCACAGGACTCACAGGACTCATAGGACTCAGGACACAGGACTCACAGGACTCACAGGACTCAAAGGACTCAGGGCTCAGGACTCACAGGACTCACAGGACTCAAAGGACTCAGGACTCAGGGCTCACAGGACTCACAAGACTCAGGACTCACAGGAGTCACAGGACTCACAGGACTCACAGGACTCATTACTCAGTCCTGACTCACAAGACTCACAGGACTCACAGGACTCAGGACTCAGGACTCAGGACTCACAGGACTCACAAGACTCACAGGACTCACAAGACTCAGGACTCACAGGACTCACAGGTCTCACAGGACTCACAGGACTCAGGACTCAGGACTCACAGGACTCAGGACAGAGGACTCACAGGACTCACAGGACTCACAGGACTCAGGACTCAGGACTCACAGGAATCACAGGACTCACAGGACTCAGGACACAGGATTCACAGGACTCACAGGACTCACAGGACTCAGGACTCACAGGACTCACAGGACTCACAGGACTCACAGGACTCAAAGGACTCAGGGCTCAGGGCTCAGGACTCACAGGACTCACAGGACTCAAAGGACTCAGGGCTCACAGGACTCACAAGACTCAGGACTCACAGGACTCACAAGACTCATGACTCACAAGACTCACAGGACTCACAGGACGCAAAACTCAGGACTCACAGGACTCACAGGACTCACAAGACTCAGGACTCACAGGACTCACAGGACTCACAAGACTCAGGACTCAGGACTCATGACTAACAAGACTCACACGACTCACAGGACTCTCAGGACTCAGGACTCACAGGACTCACAGGACTCACAGGGCTCAGGACTCAGGACTCACAGGACTCACAGGACTCACAGGACTCAAAGGACTCAGGGCTCAGGACTCACAGGACTCAAAGGACTCAGGTCTCAGGGCTCACAGGACTCACAAGACTCAGGACTCACAGGAGTCACAGGACTCACAAGACTCACAAGACTCACAGGACTCAGGACTCACAGGACTCACAGGACTCAGGACTCAGGACTCACGGGACTCACAGGACTCACAGGACTCAGGACACAGGACTCACAGGACTCACAGGACTCACAGGACTCAGGACTCACAGGACTCACAGGACTCACAAGACTCACAGGACTCACAGGGCTCAGGACTCAGGACTCACAGTACTCACAGGGCTCACAGGACTCAAAGGACTCAGGACTCACAGGACTCACAGGACTCAGGACTCACAGGACTCACAGGACTCACAGGGCTCACAAGACTCAGGACTCACAGGACTCACAGGACTCGCAAGACTCACAGGACTCACAGGACTCACAGGACTCACAAGACTCACAGGACTCACAAGACTCAGGACTCACAGGACTCACAGGACTCACAGGACTAACAGGACTCAGGACTCAGGACTCACAGGACTCACAGGACTCACAGGACTCAGGACATAGGACTCACAGGACTCACAGGACTCAGGACACAGGATTCACAGGACTCACAGGACTCACAGGACTCAGTACTCAGGACTCACAGGACTCACAGGACTCACAGGACTCACAGGACTCACAGGACTCAAAGGACTCAGGGCTCAGGACTCACAGGACTCACAGGACTCAAAGGACTCAGGACTCAGGGCTCACATGACTCACAAGACTCAGGACTCACAGGACTCACAGGACTCACAAGACTCATGACTCACAAGACTCACAGGACTCACAGGACGCAAAACTCAGGACTGACAGGACTCACAAGACTCAGGACTCACAGGACTCACAGGACTCACAGGACTCACAGGACTCACAGGACTCACAAGACTCAGGACTCAGGACTCATGACTCACAAGACTCACAGGACTCACAGGACTCTCAGGACTCACAGGACTCACAGAACTCACAGGACTCAGAACAAAGGACTCACAGGACTCACAGGACTCACAGGACTCAAGACTCAGGACTCACAGGACTCACAGGACTCACAAGACTCACAGGACTCAGGACACAGGACTCACAGGACTCACAGGACTCACAGGACTCAGGACTCAGGACTCACAGGACTCACAGGACTCACAGGACTCAGGACTCAGGACTCACAGGACTCACAGGACTCAGGACACAGGACTCACAGGACTCACAGGACTCACAGGACTCAGGACTCAGGACTCACAGGACTCACAGGACTCGCAGCACTCAGGACTCACAAGATTCACAGGACTCACAGGACTCAGGACTCAGGACTCACAGGACTCACAGGACTCAAAGGACTCAGGACTCAGGACTCAGGGCTCACAGGACTCACAAGACTCAGGATTCACAGGACACACAAGACTCACAGGACTCACAGGACTCAGGAATCAGGACTCACAGGACTCACAGGACTCACAGGACTCACAGGACTCAGGACACACGACTCACAGGACTCACAGGACTCACAGAACTCAGGACTCAGGACTCACAGGACTCTCAGCACTCAGGACTCACAGGACTCACAAGACTCAGGACTCACAGGACTCACAGGACTCAGGACTCAGGACTCACAGGACTCACAGGACTCACAAGACTCACAGGACTCACAGGGCTCAGGACTCACAGTACTCACAGGACTCACAGGACTCAGGACTCAGGACTCACAGGACTCACAGGACTCGCAGGACTCAGGACTCACAAGACTCACAGGACTCACAGGACGCAGGACTCAGGACTCACAGGACTCACAGGACTCACAAGACTCAGGACTCACAGGACTAACAGGACTCACAGGACTCACAGGACTCACAAGACTCAGGACTCAGGACACAGGACTCACAGGACTCACAGGACTCACAGGACTCAGGACTCACAGGACTCACAGGACTCACAGGACTCAGGACTCACAGGACTCACAGGACTCACAAGACTCAGGACTCACAGGACTCACAGGACTCACAGAACTCAAAGGACTCAGGACTCAGGACACACAGGACTCACTGGACTCACAGGACTCACAGGACTCAGGACTCAGGACTCACAGGACTCACTGGACTCAGGACTCATGACTCACAAGACTCACAGGACTCACAGGACACACAGGACTCAGGACTCAGGACTCAGGACTCACAGGACTCTCAGAACTCAGGACTCACAGGACTAACAGGACTCAGGACTCAGGACTCATGACTCACAAGACTCACAGGGCTCACAGGACTCACAGAACTCACAAGACTCAGGACTCACAGGACTCACAGGACTCACAGGACTCAAAGGACTCAGGGCTCAGGACTCACAGGACTCAAAGGACTCAGGACTCAGGGCTCACAGGACTCACAGGACTCACAGGACTCACAGGACTCAGGACTCAGGACTCACAGGACTCACAGGACTCACAGGACTCAGGACTCAGGACAGAGGACTCACAGGACTCACAGGACTCACAGGACTCAGGACTCAGGACTCACAGGACTCATAGGACTCACAGGACTCAGGACACAGGATTCACAGGACTCACAGGACTCACAGGACTCAGGACTCAGGACTCACAGGACTCACAGGACTCACAGGACTCACAGGACTCACTGGACTCAAAGGACTCAGGGCTCAGGACTCACAGGACTCACAGGACTCACAGGACTCAGGACTCAGGACTCACAGGACTCACAGGGCTCACAGGACTCACAGGACTCACAGGACTCAGGACTCAGGACTCAGGACTCACAGGACTCATAGGATTCAGGACACAGGACTCACAGGACTCACAGGACTCAGGACTCACAGGACTCACAGGACTCACAAGACTCACAGGACTCACAGGGCTCAGGACTCAGGACTCACAGTACTCACAGGGCTCACAGGACTCAAAGGACCCAGGACTCACAGGACTCACAGGACTCAGGACTCACAGGACTCACAGGACTCACAGGACTCACAGGACTCACAAGACTCAGGACTCACAGGACTCACAGGACTCGCAAGACTCACAGGACTCACAGGACTCACAGGACTCACAAGACTCACAGGACTCACAAGACTCAGGACTCACAGGACTCACAGGACTCACAGGACTCACAGGACTCAGGACTCAGGACTCACAGGACTCACAGGACTCACAGGACTCACAGGACTCAGTACAGATGACTCACAGGACTCACAGGACTCAGGACTCAGGACTCAGAGGACTCACAGGACTCACAGGACTCAGGACACAGGATTCACAGGACTCACAGGACTCAGGACTCATGACTCACAGGACTCACAGGACTCACAGGACTCACAGGACTCACAGGACTCAAAGGACTCAGGGCTCAGGGCTCAGGACTCACAGGACTCACAGGACTCAAAGGACTCAGGACTCAGGGCTCACAGGACTCACAAGACTCAGGACTCACAGGACTCACAGGACTCACAAGACTAATAACTCACAAGACTCACAGGACTCACAGGACTCACAGGACGCAAAACTCAGGACTCACAGGACTCACAGGACTCACAAGACTCAGGACTCACAGGACTCACAGGACTCACAGGACTCACAGGACTCACAAGACTCAGGACTCAGGACTCATGACTCACAAGACTCACAGGACTCACAGGACTCTCAGGACTCAGGACTCACAGGACTCACAGAACTCACAGGACTCAGAACACAGGACTCACAGGACTCACAGGACTCACAGGACTCAGGACTCAGGACTCACAGGACTCACAGGACTCACAGGACTCAGGACACAGGACTCACAGGACTCACAGGACTCAGGACTCAGGACTCAGGACTCACAGGACTCACAGGACTCAAAGGACTCAGGACTCAGGACTCACAGCACTCGCAGGACTCAGGACTCACAAGACTCACAGGACTCACAGGACGCAGGACTCAGGACTCACAGGGCTCACAGGACTCAGGACATAGGACTCACAGGACTCACAGGACTCACAGGACTCAGGACTCAGGACTCACAGGACTCACAGGACTCAGGACTCAGGACTCAGGACACATGACTCACAGGACTCACAGGACTCAGGACTCAAGACTCACAGGACTCACAGGACTCACAAGACTCAGGACTCACAGGACTCACAGGACTCAAAGGGCTCAGGGCTCAGGACTCACAGGACTCACAGGACTCAAAGGACTCAGGACTCAGGGCTCACAGGACTCACAAGACTCAGGAGTCACAGGACTCACAGGACTCACAAGACTCACAGGACTCACAGGACTCAGGACTCAGGACTCACAGGACTCACAGGACTCAGGACACAGGACTCACAGGACTCACAGGACTCACAGGACTCAGGACTCAGGACTCACAGGACTCACAGGACTCGCAGGACTCAGGAATCACAAGATTCACAGGACTCACAGGACTCACAGGACTCAGGACTCAGGACTCACAGGACTCACAGGACTCAAAGGACTCAGGACTCAGGACTCAGGGCTCACAGGACTCACAAGACTCAGGACTCACAGGACTCACAAGACTCACAGGACTCACAGGACTCACAGGACTCAGGAATCAGGACTCACAGGACTCACAGGACTCACAGGACTCAGGACACACGACTCACAGGACTCACAGGACTCACAAGACTCAGGACTCACAGGACTCACAGGACTCGCAAGACTCACAGGACTCACAGGACTCACAGGACTCACAAGACTCACAGGACTCACAAGACTCAGGACTCACAGGACTCACAGGACTCACAAGACTCAGGTCTCACAGGACTCACAGGACTCGCAAGACTCACAGGTCTCACAGGACTCACAGGACTCACAAGACTCACAGGACTCACAAGACTCAGGACTCACAGGACTCACAGGACTCACAGGACTCACAGGACTCACAGGACTCAGGACTCAGGACTCACAGGACTCACAGGACTCAGGACAGAGGACTCACAGGACTCACAGGACTCAGGACACAGGATTCACAGGACTCACAGGACTCACAGGACTCAGGACTCAGGACTCACAGGACTCACAGGACTCAGGACTCACAGGACTCACAAGACTCACAGGACTCACAGGACTCACAGGACTCAGGACTCAGGAATCAGGACTCACAGGACTCACAGGACTCACAGGACTCAGGACACACGACTCACAGGACTCACAAGACTCAGGACTCACAGGACTCACAGGACTCGCAAGACTCACAGGTCTCACAGGACTCACAGGACTCACAAGACTCACAGGACTCACAAGACTCAGGACTCACAGGACTCACAGGACTCACAGGACTCACAGGACTCACAGGACTCAGGACTCAGGACTCACAGGACTCACAGGACTCACAGGACTCAGGACAGAGGACTCACAGGACTCACAGCACTCAGGACACAGGATTCACAGGACTCACAGGACTCACAGGACTCAGGACTCAGGACTCACAGGACTCACAAGACTCAGGACTCACAGGACTCACAAGACTCACAGGACTCACAGGACTCAGGAATCAGGACTCACAGGACTCACAGGACTCAGGACACACGACTCACAGGACTCACAGGACTCACAAGACTCAGGACTCACAGGACTCACAGGACTCGCAAGACTCACAGGTCTCACAGGACTCACAGGACTCACAAGACTCACAGGACTCACAAGACTCAGGACTCACAGGACTCACAGGACTCACAGGACTCACAGGACTCAGGACAGAGGACTCACAGGACTCAGGACACAGGATTCACAGGACTCACAGGACTCACAGGACTCAGGACTCAGGACTCACAGGACTCACAGGACTCACAGGACTCACAGGACTCACAGGACTCAAAGGACTCAGGGCTCAGGGCTCAGGACTCACAGGACTCACAGGACTCAAAGGACTCAGGACTCAGGGCTCACAGGACTCACAAGACTCAGGACTCACAGGACTCACAGGACTCACAAGACTCATGACTCACAAGACTCACAGGACTCACAGGACGCAAAACTCAGGACTGACAGGACTCACAGGACTCACAAGACTCAGGACTCACAGGACTCACAGGACTCAGGACTCAGGACTCACAGGACTCATAGGACTCACAGGACTCAGGACACAGGATTCACAGGACTCACAGGACTCACAGGACTCACAGGACTCAGGACTCAGGACTCACAAGACTCACAGGACTCACAGGACTCACAGGACTCACAAGACTCAGGACTCACAGGACTCACAGGACTCACAAGACTCACAGGACTCACAGGACTCACAGGACTCACAAGACTCACAGGACTCACAAGACTCAGGACTCACAGGACTCACAGGACTCAGGACTCAGGACTCATAGTACTCACAGGGCTCACAGGACTCAAAGGACTCAGGACTCACAGGACTCACAGGACTCAGGACTCACAGGACTCACAAGACTCACAGGACTCACAGGACTCACAGGACTCACAAGACTCAGGACTCACAGGACTCACAGGACTCACAAGACTCACAGGACTCACAGGACTCACAGGACTCACAAGACTCACAGGACTCAGGACTCACAGTACTCACAGGGCTCACAGGACTCAAAGGACTCAGGACTCACAGGACTCACAGGACTCAGGACTCACAGGACTCACAAGACTCACAGGACTCACAGGACTCACAGGACTCACAAGACTCAGGACTCACAGGACTCACAGGACTCACAAGACTCACAGGACTCACAAGACTCACAGGACTCACAGGGCTCAGGACTCAGGACTCACAGTACTCACAGGGCTCACAGGACTCAAAGGACTCAGGACTCACAGGACTCACAGGACTCAGGACTCACAGGACTCACAAGACTCACAGGACTCACAGGACTCACAGGACTCACAAGACTCAGGACTCACAGGACTCACAGGACTCACAAGACTCACAGGACTCACAGGACTCACAGGACTCACAAGACTCACAGGACTCACAGGACTCACAGGACTCAGGTCTCAGGACTCACAGGACTCAGGACAGAGGACTCACAGGACTCACAGGACTCACAGGACTCAGGACTCAGGACTCAGGACTCATAGGACTCACAGGACTCACAGGACTCAGGACACAGGATTCACAGGACTCAGAGGACTCACAGGACTCAGGACTCACAGGACTCACAGGACTCACAGGACTCACAGGACTCACAGGACTCAAAGGACTCAGGGCTCAGGGCTCAGGACTCACAGGACTCACAGGACTCAAAGGACTCAGGACTCAGGGCTCACAGGACTCACAAGACTCAGGACTCACAGGACTCACAGGACTCACAAGACTCATGACTCACAAGTCTCACAGGACTCACAGGACGCAAAACTCAGGACTCACAGGACTCACAGGACTCACAAGACTCAGGACTCACAGGACTCACAGGACTCACAGGACTCACAGGACTCACAAGACTCAGGACTCAGGACTCATGACTCACAAGACTCACAGGACTCACAGGACTCTCAGGACTCAGGACTCACAGGACTCACAGGACTCACAGGACTCACAGGACTCACAAGACTCAGGACTCACAGGACTCACAGGACTCACAGGACTCACAGGACTCAAAGGACTCAGGGCTCAGGACTCACAGGACTCACAGGACTCAAAGGACACAGGACTCAGGGCTCACAGGACTCACAAGACTCAGGACTCACAGGAATCACAGGACTCACAGGACTCTCAGCACTCAGGACTCACAGTACTCACAGGACTCACAGGACTCACAGGACTCAGGACTCACAAGGCTCACAGGACTCACAGGACGCAGGACTCAGGACTCACAGGACTCACAGGACTAACAGGACTCAGGACTCAGGACTCACAGGACTCACAGGACTCACAAGACTCACAGGACTCACAGGACTCAGGACACAGGACTCACAGGACTCACAGGACTCACAGGACTCAGGACTCAGGACTCACAGGACTCACAGGACTCAAAGGACTCAGGGCTCAGGACTCACAGGACTCAAAGGACTCAGGTCTCAGGGCTCACAGGACTCACAAGACTCAGGACTCACAGGAGTCACAGGACTCACAAGACTCACAAGACTCACAGGACTCAGGACTCACAGGACTCACAGGACTCAGGACTCAGGACTCACGGGACTCACAGGACTCACAGGACTCAGGACACAGGACTCAGGACACAGGACTCACAGGACTCACAGGACTCACAGGACTCAGGACTCACAGGACTCAAGACTCACAGGACTCACAGGACTCACAAGACTCAGGACTCACAGGACTCACAGGACTCAAAGGGCTCAGGGCTCAGGACTCACAGGACTCACAGGACTCAAAGGACTCAGGACTGAGGGCTCACAGGACTCACAAGACTCAGGAGTCACAGGACTCACAGGACTCACAAGACTCACAGGACTCAGGACTCAGGACTCACAGGACTCACAGGACTCACAGGACTCAGGACTCAGGACTCACAGGACTCACAGGACTCAGGACTCAGGACACAGGACTCACAGGACTCACAGGACTCAGGACTCACAGGATTCACAGGACTCACAAGACTCAGGACTCACAGGACTCACAGAACTCAAAGGACTCAGGACTCACAGGACTCACAGGACTCAGGACTCATGACTCACAAGACTCACAGGACTCACAGGACTCACAGGACTCACAAGACTCAGGACTCAGGACACAGGACTTACAGGACTCACAGGACTCAGGACACAGGATTCACAGGACTCACAGGACTCACAGGACTCACAGGACTCACAAGACTCAGGACTCAGGACACAGGACTCACAGGACTCACAGGACTCAGTACAGAGGACTCACAGGACTCAGGACTCACAGGACTCACATGACTCACAAGACTCAGGACTCACAGGACGCACAGGACTCACAGGACTCACAAGACTCAGGACTCAAGACACAGGACTCACAGGACTCACAGGACTCACAGGACTCACAGGACTCACAGGACTCAGTACAGAGGACTCACAGGACTCACAGGACTCAGGACTCAGGACTCAGAGGACTCACAGGACTCAGGACACAGGATTCACAGGACTCACAGGACTCACAGGACTCAGGACTCATGACTCACAGGACTCACAGGACTCACAGGACTCACAGGACTCACAGGACTCAAAGGACTCAGGGCTCAGGGCTCAGGACTCACAGGACTCACAGGACTCAAAGGACTCAGGACTCAGGGCTCACAGGACTCACAAGACTCAGGACTCACAGGACTCATAGGACTCACAAGACTAATAACTCACAAGACTCACAGGACTCACAGGACTCACAGGACGCAAAACTCAGGACTCACAGGACTCACAGGACTCACAAGACTCAGGACTCACAGGACTCACAGGACTCACAGGACTCACAAGACTCAGGACTCAGGACTCATGACTCACAAGACTCACAGGACTCACAGGACTCTCAGGACTCAGGACTCACAGGACTCACAGAACTCACAGGACTCAGAACACAGGACTCACAGGACTCACAGGACTCACAGGACTCAGGACTCAGGACTCACAGGACTCACAGGACTCAGGACACAGGACTCACAGGACTCACAGGACTCAGGACTCAGGACTCAGGACTCACAGGACTCACAGGACTCAAAGGACTCAGGACTCAGGACTCACAGCACTCGCAGGACTCAGGACTCACAAGACTCACAGGACTCACAGGACGCAGGACTCAGGACTCACAGGGCTCACAGGACTCAGGAGACAGGACTCACAGGCCTCACAGGACTCACAGGACTCAGGACTCAGGACTCACAGGACTCACAGGACTCAGGACTCAGGACTCAGGACACATGACTCACAGGACTCACAGGACTCAGGACTCAAGACTCACAGGACTCACAGGACTCACAAGACTCAGGACTCACAGGACTCACAGGACTCAAAGGGCTCAGGGCTCAGGACTCACAGGACTCACAGGACTCAAAGGACTCAGGACTCAGGGCTCACAGGACTCACAAGACTCAGGAGTCACAGGACTCACAGGACTGACAAGACTCACAGGACTCACAGGACTCAGGACTCAGGACTCACAGGACTCACAGGACTCAGGACACAGGACTCACAGGACTCACAGGACTCAGGACTCACAGGACTCACAGGACTCAGGACTCAGGACTCACAGGACTCACAGGACTCAAAGGACTCAGAACTCAGGACTCAGGGCTCACAGGACTCACAAGACTCAGGACTCACAGGACTCACAAGACTCACAGGACTCACAGGACTCACAGGACTCAGGAATCAGGACTCACAGGACTCACAGGACTCACAGGACTCAGGACACACGACTCACAGGACTCACAGGACTCACAAGACTCAGGACTCACAGGACTCACAGGACTCGCAAGACTCACAGGACTCACAGGACTCACAGGACTCACAAGACTCACAGGACTCACAAGACTCAGGACTCACAGGACTCACAGGACTCACAGGACTCACAAGACTGAGGACTCACAGGACTCACAGGACTCGCAAGACTCACAGGTCTCACAGGACTCACAGGACTCACAAGACTCACAGGACTCACAAGACTCAGGACTCACAGGACTCACAGGACTCACAGGACTCACAGGACTCACAGGACTCAGGACTCAGGACTCACAGGACTCACAGGACTCAGGACTCACAGGACTCACAGGACTCAGGACTCAGGACTCACAGGACTCACAGGACTCAGGACTCACAGGACTCACAAGACTCACAGGACTCACAGGACTCACAGGACTCAGGACTCAGGAATCAGGACTCACAGGACTCACAGGACTCAGGACACACGACTCACAGGACTCACAAGACTCAGGACTCACAGGACTCACAGGACTCGCAAGACTCACAGGTCTCACAGGACTCACAGGACTCACAAGACTTACAGGACTCACAAGACTCAGGACTCACAGGACTCACAGGACTCACAGGACTCACAGGACTCACAGGACTCAGGACTCAGGACTCACAGGACTCACAGGACTCACAGGACTCAGGACAGAGGACTCACAGGACTCACAAGACTCAGGACTCACAAGACTCACAGGATTCACAGGACTCACAGGACTCACAGGACTCAGGACTCAGGACTCACAGGACTCACAAGACTCAGGACTCACAGGACTCACAAGACTCACAGGACTCACAGGACTCAGGAATCAGGACTCACAGGACTCACAGGACTCAGGACACACGACTCACAGGACTCACAGGACTCACAAGACTCAGGACTCACAGGATTCGCAAGACTCACAGGTCTCACAGGACTCACAGGACTCACAAGACTCACAGGACTCACAAGACTCAGGACTCACAGGACTCACAGGACTCACAGGACTCAGGACTCAGGACTCACAGGACTCACAGGACTCACAGGACTCAGGACAGAGGACTCACAGGACTCACAGGACTCAGGACACAGGATTCACAGGACTCACAGGACTCACAGGACTCAGGACTCAGGACTCACAGGACTCACAGGACTCACAGGACTCACAGGACTCACAGGACTCACAGGACTCAAAGGACTCAGGGCTCAGGGCTCAGGACTCACAGGACTCACAGGACTCAAAGGACTCAGGACTCAGGGCTCACAGGACTCACAAGACTCAGGACTCACAGGACTCACAGGACTCACAAGACTCATGACTCACAAGACTCACAGGACTCACAGGAAGCAAAACTCAGGACTGACAGGACTCACAGGACTCACAAGACTCAGGACTCACAGGACTCACAGGACTCAGGACTCAGGACTCACAGGACTCATAGGACTCACAGGACTCAGGACACAGGATTCACAGGACTCACAGGACTCACAGGACTCACAGGACTCAGGACTCAGGACTCACAAGACTCACAGGACTCACAGGACTCACAGGACTCACAAGACTCAGGACTCACAGGACTCACAGGACTCACAAGACTCACAGGACTCACAGGACTCACAGGACTCACAAGACTCACAGGACTCACAAGACTCAGGACTCACAGGACTCACAGGACTCAGGACTCAGGACTCACAGTACTCACAGGGCTCACAGGACTCAAAGGACTCAGGACTCACAGGACTCACAGGACTCAGGACTCACAGGACTCACAAGACTCACAGGACTCACAGGACTCACAGGACTCACAAGACTCAGGACTCACAGGACTCACAGGACTCACAAGACTCACAGGACTCACAGGACTCACAGGACTCACAAGACTCACAGGACTCAGGACTCACAGTACTCACAGGGCTCACAGGACTCAAAGGACTCAGGACTCACAGGACTCACAGGACTCAGGACTCACAGGACTCACAAGACTCACAGGACTCACAGGACTCACAAGACTCAGGACTCACAGGACTCACAGGACTCACAAGACTCACAGGACTCACAAGACTCACAGGACTCACAGGGCTCAGGACTCAGGACTCACAGTACTCACAGGGCTCACAGGACTCAAAGGACTCAGGACTCACAGGACTCACAGGACTCAGGACTCACAGGACTCACAAGACTCACAGGACTCACAGGACTCACAGGACTCACAAGACTCAGGACTCACAGGACTCACAGGACTCACAAGACTCACAGGACTCACAGGACTCACAGGACTCACAAGACTCACAGGACTCACAGGACTCACAGGACTCAGGACTCAGGACTCACAGGACTCAGGACAGAGGACTCACAGGACTCACAGGACTCACAGGACTCAGGACTCAGGACTCAGGACTCACAGGACTCACAGGACTCACAGGACTCAGGACACAGGATTCACAGGACTCAGAGGACTCACAGGACTCAGGACTCACAGGACTCACAGGACTCACAGGACTCACAGGACTCAAAGGACTCAGGGCTCAGGGCTCAGGACTCACAGGACTCACAGGACTCAAAGGACTCAGGACTCAGGGCTCACAGGACTCACAAGACTCAGGACTCACAGGACTCACAGGACTCACAAGACTCATGACTCACAAGTCTCACAGGACTCACAGGACGCAAAACTCAGGACTCACAGGACTCACAGGACTCACAAGACTCAGGACTCACAGGACTCACAGGACTCACAGGACTCACAGGACTCACAAGACTCAGGACTCAGGACTCATGACTCACAAGACTCACAGGACTCACAGGACTCTCAGGACTCAGGACTCACAGGACTCACAGGACTCACAGGACTCACAGGACTCACAAGACTCAGGACTCACAGGACTCACAGGACTCACAGGACTCACAGGACTCAAAGGACTCAGGGCTCAGGACTCACAGGACTCACAGGACTCAAAGGACTCAGGACTCAGGGCTCACAGGACTCACAAGACTCAGGACTCACAGGAATCACAGGACTCACAGGACTCTCAGCACTCAGGACTCACAGTACTCACAGGACTCACAGGACTCACAGGACTCAGGACTCACAAGGCTCACAGGACTCACAGGACGCAGGACTCAGGACTCACAGGACTCACAGGACTCACAGGACTCAGGACTCAGGACTCACAGGACTCACAGGACTCACAAGACTCACAGGACTCACAGGACTCACAGGACTCAGGACACAGGACTCACAGGACTCACAGGACTCACAGGACTCAGGACTCAGGACTCACAGGACTCACAGGACTCAAAGGACTCAGGAATCAGGACTCACAGGACTCACAGGACTCAAAGGACTCAGGGCTCAGGACTCACAGGACTCACAGGACTCAAAGGACTCAGGTCTCAGGGCTCACAGGACTCACAAGACTCAGGACTCACAGGAGTCACAGGACTCACAAGACTCACAAGACTCACAGGACTCAGGACTCACAGGACTCACAGGACTCAGGACTCAGGACTCACGGGACTCACAGGACTCACAGGACTCAGGACACAGGACTCAGGACACAGGACTCACAGGACTCACAGGACTCACAGGACTCAGGACTCACAGGACTCAAGACTCACAGGACTCACAGGACTCACAAGACTCAGGACTCACAGGACTCACAGGACTCAAAGGGCTCAGGGCTCAGGACTCACAGGACTCACAGGACTCAAAGGACTCAGGACTCAGGGCTCACAGGACTCACAAGACTCAGGAGTCACAGGACTCACAGGACTCACAAGACTCACAGGACTCAGGACTCAGGACTCACAGGACTCACAGGACTCACAGGACTCAGGACTCAGGACTCACAGGACTCACAGGACTCAGGACTCAGGACACAGGACTCACAGGACTCACAGGACTCAGGACTCACAGGATTCACAGGACTCACAAGACTCAGGACTCACAGGACTCACAGGACTCACAGAACTCAAAGGACTCAGGACTCACAGGACTCACAGGACTCAGGACTCATGACTCACAAGACTCACAGGACTCACAGGACTCACAGGACTCACAAGACTCAGGACTCAGGACACAGGACTTACAGGACTCACAGGACTCAGGACACAGGATTCACAGGACTCACAGGACTCAGGTCTCAGGACTCACAGGACTCACAAGACTCAGGACTCACAGGACTCGGGACTTACAGGACTCACAAGACTCAGGACTCACAGGACTCACAGGACTCTCAGCACTCAGGACTCACAGGACTCACAGGACTTTCAGCACTCAGGACTCACAGGACTCACATGACTCACAAGACTCAGGACTCACAGGACGCACAGGACTCACAGGACTCACAAGACTCAGGACTCAGGACACAGGACTCACAGGACTCACAGGACTCACAGGACGCAGGACTCACAGGACTCACAGGACTCACAGGACTCACAGGACTCAGGACTCACAGGACTCACAAGACTCAGGACTCACAGGACTCACAGGACTCACAGAACTCAAAGGACTCAGGACTCAGGACACACAGGACTCACTGGACTCACAGGACTCACAGGACTCAGGACTCACAGGACTCACTGGACTCACAGGACTCAGGACTCATGACTCACAAGACTCACAGGACTCACAGGACTCACAGGACTCAGGACTCAGGACTCACAGGACTCTCAGGACTCAGGACTCACAGGACTAACAGGACTCAGGACTCATGACTCACAAGACTCACAGGACTCACAGGACGCAGGATTCAGGACTCACAGGACTCACAGGACTCACAAGACTCAGGACTCACAGGACTAACAGGACTCACAGGACTCAGAGGACTCACAAGACTCAGGACACAGGACTCACAGGACTCACAGGACTCACAGGACTCACAGGACTCACAGGACTCACAGGACTCACAAGACTCAGGACTCACAGGACTCACAGGACTCACAGGACTCAGGACTCAGGACTCACAGGACCCACTGGACTCACAGGACTCAGGACTCATGACTCACAAGACTCACAGGACTCACAGGACTCAAAGGACTCAGGACTCAGGACTCAGGACTCACAGGACTCTCAGGAGTCAGGACTCACAGGACTAACAGGACTCAGGACTCAGGACTCATGACTCACAAGACTCACAGGACTCACAGGACTCACAGGACTCACAGGACTCAAAGGACTCAAAGGACTCAGGGCTCAGGACTCACAGGACTCACAGGACTCAAAGGACTCAGGACTCAGGACTCAGGGCTCACAGGACTCACAAGACTCAGGACTCACAGGACTCACAAGACTCACAGGACTCACAGGACTCACAGGACTCAGGACTCAGGACTCACAGGACTCACAGGACTCACAGGACTCAGGACACAGGACTCACAGGACTCACAGGACTCACAGGTCTCAGGACTCAGGACTCACAGGACTCACAGGACTCACAGGACTCAGGACTCACAGTACTCACAGGACTCACAGGACTCAAAGGACTCACAGGACTCACAGGACTGAAAGGACTCAGGACTCACAGGACTCACAGGACTCTCAGGACTCAGGACTCACAGGACTCACAGGACTGACAAGACTCACAGGACTCACAGGACTCACAGGACTCACAAGACTCAGGACTCAGGACTCACAGGACTCACAGGACTCAGGACTCAGGACTCACAGGACTCACAGGACTCACAGGACTCAGGACACAGGACTCACAGGACTCACAGGACTCACAGGTCTCAGGACTCAGGACTCACAGGACTCACAGGACTCACAGGACTCAGGACTCACAGTACTCACAGGACTCACAGGACTCAAAGGACTCACAGGACTCACAGGACTCAAAGGACTCAGGACTCACAGGACTCACAGGACTCTCAGGACTCAGGACTCACAGGACTCACAGGACTGACAAGACTCACAGGACTCACAGGACTCACAGGACTCACAAGACTCAGGACTCAGGACTCAGGACTCACAGGACTCACAGGACTCTCAGGACTCAGGACTCACAGGACTCACAGGACTCACAGGACTCACAGGACTCAGGACTCAGGACTCACAGGACTCAGGACAGAGGACTCACATGACTCACAGGACTCACAGGACTCAGGACTCAGGACTCAGGACTCACAGGACTCACAGGACTCATAGGACTCAGGACACAGGACTCACAGGACTCACAGGACTCAAAGGACTCAGGGCTCAGGACTCACAGGACTCACAGGACTCAAAGGACTCAGGACTCAGGGCTCACAGGACTCACAAGACTCAGGACTCACAGGAGTCACAGGACTCACAGGACTCATTACTCAGTCCTGACTCACAAGACTCACAGGACTCACAGGACTCACAGGACTCAGGACTCAGGACTCAGGACTCAGGACTCACAGGACTCACAAGACTCACAGGACTCACAAGACTCAGGACTCACAGGACTCACAGGACTCACAGGACTCACAGGACTCAGGACTCAGGACTCACAGGACTCAGGACAGAGGACTCACAGGACTCACAGGACTCACAGGACTCAAAGGACTCAGGGCTCACATGACTCACAAGACTCAGGACTCACAGGACTCACAGGACTCACAAGACTCATGACTCACAAGACTCACAGGACTCACAGGACGCAAAACTCAGGACTGACAGGACTCACAGGACTCACAAGACTCAGGACTCACAGGACTCACAGGACTCACAGGACTCACAGGACTCACAGGACTCACAAGACTCAGGACTCAGGACTCATGACTCACAAGACTCACAGGACTCACAGGACTCTCAGGACTCACAGAACTCACAGGACTCAGAACAAAGGACTCACAGGACTCACAGGACTCACAGGACTCAGGACTCAGGACTCACAGGACTCACAGGACTCACAAGACTCACAGGACTCACAGGACTCAGGACACAGGACTCACAGGACTCACAGGACTCACAGGACTCAGGACTCAGGAATCACAGGACTCACAGGACTCACAGGACTCAGGACTCAGGACTCACAGGACTCACAGGACTCAGGACACAGGACTCACAGGACTCACAGGACTCACAGGACTCAGGACTCAGGACTCACAGGACTCACAGGACTCGCAGGACTCAGGACTCACAAGATTCACAGGACTCACAGGACTCACAGGACTCAGGACTCAGGACTCACAGGACTCACAGGACTCAAAGGACTCAGGACTCAGGACTCAGGGCTCACAGGACTCACAAGACTCAGGACTCACAGGACTCACAAGACTCACAGGACTCACAGGACTCACAGGACTCAGGAATCAGGACTCACAGGACTCACAGGACTCACAGGACTCAGGACACACGACTCACAGGACTCACAGGACTCACAGAACTCAGGACTCAGGACTCACAGGACTCTCAGCACTCAGGACTCACAGGACTCACAAGACTCAGGACTCACAGGACTCACAGGACTCAGGACTCAGGACTCACAGGACTCACAGGACTCACAAGACTCACAGGACTCACAGGGCTCAGGACTCAGGACTCACAGTACTCACAGGACTCACAGGACTCACAGGACTCACAGGACTCAGGACTCACAGGACTCACAGGACTCACAAGACTCAGGACTCACAGGACTCACAGGACTCACAGAACTCAAAGGACTCAGGACTCAGGACACACAGGACTCACTGGACTCACAGGACTCACAGGACTCAGGACTCAGGACTCACAGGACTCACTGGACTCAGGACTCATGACTCACAAGACTCACAGGACTCACAGGACTCACAGGACTCAGGACTCAGGACTCACAGGACTCTCAGAACTCAGGACTCACAGGACTAACAGGACTCAGGACTCAGGACTCAGGACTCATGACTCACAAGACTCACAGGACTCACAGGACTCACAGGACTCACAAGACTCAGGACTCACAGGACTCACAGGACTCACAGGACTCAAAGGACTCAGGGCTCAGGACTCACAGGACTCAAAGGACTCAGGACTCAGGGCTCACAGGACTCACAGGACTCACAGGACTCACAGGACTCAGGACTCAGGACTCACAGGACTCACAGGACTCACAGGACTCAGGACTCAGGACAGAGGACTCACAGGACTCACAGGACTCACAGGACTCAGGACTCAGGACTCACAGGACTCATAGGACTCACAGGACTCAGGACACAGGATTCACAGGACTCACAGGACTCACAGGACTCAGGACTCAGGACTCACAGGACTCACAGGACTCACAGGACTCACAGGACTCACAGGACTCAGGACTCAGGACTCACAGGACTCAGGACACAGGACTCACAGGACTCACAGGACTCACAGGACTCACAGGACTCAGGACTCAGGACTCACAGGACTCACAGGACTCGCAGGACTCAGGACTCACAAGATTCACAGGACTCACAGGACTCACAGGACTCAGGACTCAGGACTCACAGGACTCACAGGACTCAAAGGACTCAGGACTCAGGACTCAGGGCTCACAGGACTCACAAGACTCAGGACTCACAGGACTCACAAGACTCACAAGACTCACAGGACTCACAGGACTCAGGAATCAGGACTCACAGGACTCACAGGACTCACAGGACTCAGGACACACGACTCACAGGACTCACAGGACTCACAGAACTCAGGACTCAGGACTCACAGGACTCTCAGCACTCAGGACTCACAGGACTCACAAGACTCAGGACTCACAGGACTCACAGGACTCAGGACTCAGGACTCACAGGACTCACAGGACTCACAAGACTCACAGGACTCACAGGGCTCAGGACTCAGGACTCACAGTACTCACAGGACTCACAGGACTCAGGACTCAGGACTCACAGGACTCACAGGACTCGCAGGACTCAGGACTCACAAGACTCACAGGACTCACAGGACGCAGGACTCAGGACTCACAGGCCTCACAGGACTCACAAGACTCAGGACTCACAGGACTAACAGGACTCACAGGACTCACAGGACTCACAAGACTCAGGACTCAGGACACAGGACTCACAGGACTCACAGGACTCACAGGACTCAGGACTCACAGGACTCACAGGACTCACAGGACTCAGGACTCACAGGACTCACAGGACTCACAAGACTCAGGACTCACAGGACTCACAGGACTCACAGAACTCAAAGGACTCAGGACTCAGGACACACAGGACTCACTGGACTCACAGGACTCAGGACTCAGGACTCACAGGACTCACTGGACTCAGGACTCATGACTCACAAGACTCACAGGACTCACAGGACTCACAGGACTCAGGACTCAGGACTCAGGACTCACAGGACTCTCAGGACTCAGGACTCACAGGACTAACAGGACTCAGGACTCAGGACTCATGACTCACAAGACTCACAGGACTCACAGGACTCACAGGACTCACAAGACTCAGGACTCACAGGACTCACAGGACTCAAAGGACTCAGGGCTCAGGACTCACAGGACTCAAAGGACTCAGGACTCAGGGCTCACAGAACTCACAGAACTCACAGGACTCACAGGACTCAGGACTCAGGACTCACAGGACTCACAGGACTCAGGACTCAGGACAGAGGACTCACAGGACTCACAGGACTCACAGGACTCAGGACTCAGGACTCACAGGACTCATAGGACTCACAGGACTCAGGACACAGGATTCACAGGACTCACAGGACTCACAGGACTCAGGACTCAGGACTCACAGGACTCACAGGACTCACAGGACTCACAGGACTCACAGGACTCACTGGACTCAAAGGACTCAGGGCTCAGGACTCACAGGACTCACAGGACTCACAGGACTCAGGACTCAGGACTCAGGACTCACAGGACTCACAGGGCTCACAGGACTCACAGGACTCACAGGACTCAGGACTCAGGACTCAGGACTCACAGGACTCATAGGACTCAGGACACAGGACTCACAGGACTCACAGGACTCAGGACTCACAGGACTCACAGGACTCACAAGACTCACAGGACTCACAGGGCTCAGGACTCAGGACTCACAGTACTCACAGGGCTCACAGGACTCAAAGGACTCAGGACTCACAGGACTCACAGGACTCAGGACTCACAGGACTCACAGGACTCACAGGACTCACAAGACTCAGGACTCACAGGACTCACAGGACTCGCAAGACTCACAGGACTCACAGGACTCACAGGACTCACAAGACTCACAGGACTCACAAGACTCAGGACTCACAGGACTCACAGGACTCACAGGACTCACAGGACTCAGGACTCAGGACTCACAGGACTCACAGGACTCACAGGACTCACAGGACTCAGTACAGAGGACTCACAGGACTCACAGGACTCAGGACTCAGGACTCAGGACTCAGAGGACTCACAGGACTCACAGGACTCAGGACACAGGATTCACAGGACTCACAGGACTCACAGGACTCAGGACTCAGGACTCACAGGACTCACAGGACTCACAGGACTCACAGGACTCAAAGGACTCAGGACTCAGGACTCACAGGACTCACAGCACTCGCAGGACTCAGGACTCACAAGACTCACAGGACTCACAGGACGCAGGACTCAGGACTCACAGGGCTCACAGGACTCAGGACACAGGACTCACAGGACTCAGGACTCAGGACTCACAGGACTCACAGGACTCAGGACTCAGGACTCAGGACACAGGACTCACAGGACTCACAGGACTCAGGACTCAAGACTCACAGGACTCACAGGACACACAAGACTCAGGACTCACAGGACTCACAGGACTCAAAGGGCTCAGGGCTCAGGACTCACAGGACTCACAGGACTCAAAGGACTCAGGACTCAGGGCTCACAGGACTCACAAGACTCAGGAGTCACAGGACTCACAGGACTCACAAGACTCACAGGACTCAGGACTCAGGACTCACAGGACTCACAGGACTCACAGGACTCACAGGACTCAGGACTCAGGACTCACAAGACTCACAGGACTCACAGGACTCACAGGACTCACAAGACTCAGGACTCACAGGACTCACAGGACTCAGAGGACTCAAAGGACTCAGGGCTCAGGACTCACAGGACTCACAGGACTCAAAGGACTCAGGACACAGGACTCAGGGCTCACAGGACTCACAAGACTCAGGACTCACAGGACTCACAAGACTCACAGGACTCACAGGACTCACACGACTCAGGACTCAGGACTCACAGGACTCACAGGACTCACAGAACTCAAAGGACTCAGGACTCACAGGACTCACAGGACTCAGGACTCATGACTCACAAGACTCACAGGACTCACAGGACTCACAGGACTCACAAGACTCAGGACTCACAGGACTCACAGGACTCAAAGGACTCAAAGGACTCAGGGCTCAGGACTCACAGGACTCACAGGACTCAAAGGACTCAGGACACAGGACTCAGGGCTCACAGGACTCACAAGACTCAGGACTCACAGGACTCACAAGACTCACAGGACTCACAGGACTCACACGACTCAGGACTCAGGACTCACAGGACTCACAGGACTCAGGACACAGGACTCACAGGACTCACAGGACTCACAGGACTCAGGACTCAGGACTCACAGGACTCACAGGACTCACAAGACTCACAGGACTCACAGGACTCAGGACTCACAGTACTCACAGGACTCACAGGACTCAAAGGACTCACAGGACTCACAGGACTCAAAGGACTCAGGACTCACAGGACTCACAGGACTCTCAGGACTCAAAGGACTCAGGGCTCAGGACTCACAGGACTCACAGGACTCAAAGGACTCAGGACACAGGACTCAGGGCTCACAGGACTCACAAGACTCAGGACTCACAGGACTCACAAGACTCACAGGACTCACAGGACTCACACGACTCAGGACTCAGGACTCACAGGACTCACAGGACTCAGGACACAGGACTCACAGGACTCACAGGACTCACAGGACTCAGGACTCAGGACTCACAGGACTCACAGGACTCACAAGACTCACAGGACTCACAGGACTCAGGACTCACAGTACTCACAGGACTCACAGGACTCAAAGGACTCACAGGACTCACAGGACTCAAAGGACTCAGGACTCACAGGACTCACAGGACTCTCAGGACTCAGGACTCACAGGACTCACAGGACTGACAAGACTCACAGGACTCACAGGACTCACAGGACTCACAAGACTCAGGACTCAGGACTCACAGGACTCACAGGACTCTCAGGACTCAGGACTCACAGGACTCACAGGACTCACAAGACTCACAGGACTCACAGGACTCACAAGACTCACAGGACTCACAAGACTCAGGACTCACAGGACTCAGAAGACTCACAGGACTCACAGGACTCACAGGACTCAGGACTCACAGTACTCACAGGACTCACAGGACTCAGGACTCAGGACTCACAGGACTCACAGGACTCGCAGGACTCAGGACTCACAAGACTCACAGGACTCACAGGACGCAGGATTCAGGACTCACAGGACTCACAGGACTCACAAGACTCAGGACTCACAGGACTAACAGGACTCACAGGACTCAGAGGACTCACAAGACTCAGGACTCAGGACACAGGACTCACAGGACTCACAGGACTCAGGACTCACAGGACTCACAGGACTCACAGGACTCAGGACTCACAGGACTCACAGGACTCACAGGACTCACAAGACTCAGGACTCACAGGACTCACAGGACTCACAGAACTCAAAGGACTCAGGACACACAGGACTCACTGGACTCACAGGACTCACAGGACTCAGGACTCAGGACTCACAGGACTCACTGGACTCACAGGACTCAGGACTCATGACTCACAAGACTCACAGGACTCACAGGACTCACAGGACTCAGGACTCAGGACTCAGGACTCACAGGACTCTCAGGACTCAGGACTCACAGGACTAACAGGACTCAGGACTCAGGACTCATGACTCACAAGACTCACAGGACTCACAAGACTCAGGACTCACAGGACTCACAGGACTCACAGGACTCAAAGGACTCAAAGGACTCAGGGCTCAGGACTCACAGGACTCACAGGACTCAAAGGACTCAGGATTCAGGACTCAGGGCTCACAGGACTCACAAGACTCAGGACTCACAGGACTCACAAGACTCACAGGACTCACAGGACTCACAGGACTCAGGACTCAGGACTCACAGGACTCACAGGACTCACAGGACTCACAGGACTCAGGACTCAGGACACAGGACTCACAGGACTCACAGGACTCACAGGACTCACAAGACTCAGGACTCACAGGACTCACAGGACTCACAGGACTCAAAGGACTCAAAGGACTCAGGGCTCAGGACTCACAGGACTCACAGGACTCAGGACTCAGGACTCAGGGCTCACAGGACTCACAAGACTCAGGACTCACAGGACTCACAAGACTCACAGGACTCACAGGACTCACAAGACTCACAGGACTCACAGGACTCAAAGGACTCAGGACTCACAGGACTCACAGGACTCAGGACTCATGACTCACAAGACTCACAGGACTCACAGGACTCACAAGACTCAGGACTCACAGGACTCACAGGACTCAAAGGACTCAAAGGACTCAGGGCTCAGGACTCACAGGACTCACAGGACTCAAAGGACTCAGGACACAGGACTCAGGGCTCACAGGACTCACAAGACTCAGGACTCACAGGACTCACAAGACTCACAGGACTCACAGGACTCACACGACTCAGGACTCAGGACTCACAGGACTCACAGGACTCAGGACACAGGACTCACAGGACTCACAGGACTCACAGGACTCAGGACTCAGGACTCACAGGACTCACAGGACTCACAAGAATCACAGGACTCACAGGACTCAGGACTCACAGTACTCACAGGACTCACAGGACTCAAAGGACTCACAGGACTCAGGACTCACAGGACTCACAGGACTCTCAGGACTCAGGACTCACAGGACTCACAGGACTGACAAGACTCACAGGACTCACAGGACTCACAGGACTCACAAGACTCAGGACTCACAAGACTCAGGACTCACAGGACTCACAGGACTCACAGGACTCACAGGACTCACAGGACTCAGGACTCACAGGACTCAGGACAGAGGACTCACATGACTCACAGGACTCACAGGACTCAGGACTCAGGACTCAGGACTCACAGGACTCACAGGACTCATAGGACTCAGGACACAGGACTCACAGGACTCAAAGGACTCAGGGCTCAGGACTCACAGGACTCACAGGACTCAAAGGACTCAGGACTCACGGCTCACAGGACTCACAAGACGCAGGACTCACAGGAGTCATAGGACTCACAGGACTCACAGGACTCAGGACTCACAGGACTCACAGGACTCAGGACTCAGGACTCATAGGACTCACAGGACTCAGAACACAGGACTCACAGGACTCACAGGACTCACAGGACTCAGGACTCAGGACTCAGGACTCACAGGACTCACAGGACTCACAAGACTCACAGGACTCACAGGGCTCAGGACTCACATGACTCACTGGACTCACAGGACTCAGGACTCATGACTCACAAGACTCACAGGACTCACAGGACTCACAGGACTCATAGGACTCAGGACACAGGACTCACAGGAGTCACAGGACTCACAGGACTCAGGACTCAGGACTCACAGGACTCACAGGACTCACAAGACTCACAGGACTCACAGGGCTCAGGACTCAGGACTCACAGTACTCACAGGACTCACAGGACTCAAAGGACTCAGGACTCACAGGACTCAGGACTCACAGGACTCACAGGACTCACAAGACTCACAGGACTCACAGGACTCACAGGACTCACAAGACTCAGGACTCACAGGACTCACAGGACTCGCAAGACTCACAGGACTCACAGGACTCACAGGACTCACAAGACTTACAGGACTCACAAGACTCAGGACTCACAGGACTCACAGGACTCAGGACTCAGGACTCACAGGACTCACAGGACTCACAGGACTCAGGACAGAGGACTCACAGGACTCACAGGACTCAGGACTCAGGACTCACAGGACTCCGGACACAGGATTCACAGGACTCACAGGACTCAGGACTCAGGACTCACAGGACTCACAGGACTCACAGGACTCAAAGGACTCAGGGGTCAGGACTCACAGGACTCACAGGACTCAAAGGACTCAGGACTCAGGGCTCACAGGACTCACAAGACTCAGGACTCACAGGACTCACAGGACTCACAAGACTCATGACTCACAAGACTCACAGGACTCACAGGACGCAAAACTCAGGACTCACAAGACTCAGGACTCACAGGACTCACAGGACTCACAGGACTCACATGACTCAGGACTCAGGACTCATTACTCAGTCCTGACTCACAAGACTCACAGGACTCACAGGACTCACAGGACTCAGGACTCAGGACTCAGGACTCACAGGACTCATAGGACTCAGGACACAGGACTCACAGGACTCACAGGACTCACAGGACTCAGGACTCAGGACTCACAGGACTCACAGGACTCACAAGACTCACAGGACTCACAGGGCTCAGGACTCAGGACTCACAGTACTCACAGGGCTCACAGGACTCAAAGGACTCAGGACTCTCAGGACTCACAGGACTCACAGGACTCGCAAGACTCACAGGACTCACAGGACTCACAGGACTCACAAGACTCACAGGACTCACAAGACTCAGGACTCACAGGACTCAGGACTCAGGACTCACAGGACTCAGGACAGAGGACTCACAGGACTCACAGGACTCAGGACTCAGGACTCAGGACTCACAGGACTCACAGGACTCACAGGACTCAGGACACAGGATTCACAGGACTCACAGGACTCACAGGACTCAGGACTCACAGGACTCACAGGACTCACAGGACTCACAGGACTCAAAGGACTCAGGGCTCAGGGCTCAGGACTCACAGGACTCACAGGACTCAAAGGACTCAGGACTCAGGGCTCACAGGACTCACAAGACTCAGGACTCACAGGACTCACAGGACTCACAAGACTAATGACTCACATGACTCACAGGACTCACAGGACGCAAAACTCAGGACTCACAGGACTCAGGACTCAGGACTCACAGGACTCATAGGACTCAGGACACAGGACTCACAGGACTCACAGGACTCACAGGACTCAGGACTCAGGACTCACAGGACTCACAGGACTCACAAGACTCACAGGACTCACAGGGCTCAGGACTCAGGACTCACAGTACTCACAGGGCTCACAGGACTCAAAGGACTCAAAGGACTCAGGACTCTCAGGACTCACAGGACTCACAGGACTCGCAAGACTCACAGGACTCACAGGACTCACAGGACTCACAAGACTCACAGGACTCACAAGACTCAGGACTCACAGGACTCACAGGACTCAGGACTCAGGACTCACAGGACTCAGGACAGAGGACTCACAGGACTCACAGGACTCAGGACTCAGGACTCAGGACTCACAGGACTCACAGGACTCACAGGACTCAGGACACAGGATTCACAGGACTCACAGGACTCACAGGACTCAGGACTCACAGGACTCACAGGACTCACAGGACTCACAGGACTCAAAGGACTCAGGGCTCAGGGCTCAGGACTCACAGGACTCACAAGACTCAGGACTCACAGGACTCACAGGACTCACAGGACTCACAGGACTCACAAGACTCAGGACTCAGGACTCATGACTCACAAGACTCACAGGACTCACAGGACTCTCAGGACTCAGGACTCACAGGACTCACAGGACTCACAAGACTCAGGACTCACAGGACTCACAGGACTCACAGGACTCACAGGACTCAAAGGACTCAGGGCTCAGGACTCACAGGACTCACAGGACTCACAGGACTCAAAGAACTCAGGACTCAGGGCTCACAGGACTCACAAGACTCAGGACTCACAGGAATCACAGGACTCACAGGACTCTCAGCACTCAGGACTCACAGTACTCACAGGACTCACAGGACTCACAGGACTCAGGACTCACAAGGCTCACAGGACTCACAGGACGCAGGACTCAGGACTCACAGGACTCACAGGACTCACAAGACTCAGGACTCACAGGACTCACAGGACTCACAAGACTCAGGACTCACAGGACTCACAAGACTCAGGACTCACAGGACTCACAGGACTCTCAGCACTCAGGACTCACAGGACTCACAAGACTCAGGACTCACAGGACTCACAGGACTCACACGACTCAGGACTCAGGACTCACAGGACTCACAGGACTCACAGAACTCAAAGGACTCAGGACTCACAGGACTCACAGGACTCAGGACTCATGACTCACAAGACTCACAGGACTCACAGGACTCACAGGACTCACAAGACTCAGGACTCACAGGACTCACAGGACTCAAAGGACTCAAAGGACTCAGGGCTCAGGACTCACAGGACTCACAGGACTCAAAGGACTCAGGACACAGGACTCAGGGCTCACAGGACTCACAAGACTCAGGACTCACAGGACTCACAAGACTCACAGGACTCACAGGACTCACACGACTCAGGACTCAGGACTCACAGGACTCACAGGACTCAGGACACAGGACTCACAGGACTCACAGGACTCACAGGACTCAGGACTCAGGACTCACAGGTCTCACAGGACTCACAAGACTCACAGGACTCACAGGACTCAGGACTCACAGTACTCACAGGACTCACAGGACTCAAAGGACTCACAGGACTCACAGGACTCAAAGGACTCAGGACTCACAGGACTCACAGGACTCTCAGGACTCAGGACTCACAGGACTCACAGGACTGACAAGACTCACAGGACTCACAGGACTCACAGGACTCACAAGACTCAGGACTCAGGACTCACAGGACTCACAGGACTCTCAGGACTCAGGACTCACAGGACTCACAGGACTCACAAGACTCACAGGACTCACAGGACTCACAAGACTCACAGGACTCACAAGACTCAGGACTCACAGGACTCACAAGACTCACAGGACTCACAGGACTCACAGGACTCAGGACTCACAGTACTCACAGGACTCACAGGACTCAGGACTCAGGACTCACAGGACTCACAGGACTCGCAGGACTCAGGACTCACAAGACTCACAGGACTCACAGGACGCAGGATTCAGGACTCACAGGACTCACAGGACTCACAAGACTCAGGACTCACAGGACTAACAGGACTCACAGGACTCAGAGGACTCACAAGACTCAGGACTCAGGACACAGGACTCACAGGACTCACAGGACTCAGGACTCACAGGACTCACAGGACTCACAGGACTCAGGACTCACAGGACTCACAGGACTCACAGGACTCACAAGACTCAGGACTCACAGGACTCACAGGACTCACAGAACTCAAAGGACTCAGGACACACAGGACTCACTGGACTCACAGGACTCACAGGACTCAGGACTCAGGACTCACAGGACTCACTGGACTCACAGGACTCAGGACTCATGACTCACAAGACTCACAGGACTCACAGGACTCACAGGACTCAGGACTCAGGACTCAGGACTCACAGGACTCTCAGGACTCAGGACTCACAGGACTAACAGGACTCAGGACTCAGGACTCATGACTCACAAGACTCACAGGACTCACAGGACTCACAAGACTCAGGACTCACAGGACTCACAGGACTCACAGGACTCAAAGGACTCAAAGGACTCAGGGCTCAGGACTCACAGGACTCACAGGACTCAAAGGACTCAGGACTCAGGGCTCACAGGACTCACAAGACTCAGGACTCACAGGACTCACAAGACTCACAGGACTCACAGGACTCACAGGACTCAGGACTCAGGACTCACAGGACTCACAGGACTCACAGGACTCACAGGACTCACAGGACTCAGGACTCAGGACACAGGACTCACAGGACTCACAGGACTCACAGGACTCACAAGACTCAGGACTCACAGGACTCACAGGACTCACAGGACTCAAAGGACTCAAAGGACTCAGGGCTCAGGACTCACAGGACTCACAGGACTCAGGACTCAGGACTCAGGGCTCACAGGACTCACAAGACTCAGGACTCACAGGACTCACAAGACTCACAGGACTCACAGGACTCACAAGACTCACAGGACTCACAGGACTCAAAGGACTCAGGACTCACAGGACTCACAGGACTCAGGACTCATGACTCACAAGACTCACAGGACTCACAGGACTCACAAGACTCAGGACTCACAGGACTCACAGGACTCAAAGGACTCAAAGGACTCAGGGCTCAGGACTCACAGGACTCACAGGACTCAAAGGACTCAGGACACAGGACTCAGGGCTCACAGGACTCACAAGACTCAGGACTCACAGGACTCACAAGACTCACAGGACTCACAGGACTCACACGACTCAGGACTCAGGACTCACAGGACTCACAGGACTCAGGACACAGGACTCACAGGACTCACAGGACTCACAGGACTCAGGACTCAGGACTCACAGGACTCACAGGACTCACAAGAATCACAGGACTCACAGGACTCAGGACTCACAGTACTCACAGGACTCACAGGACTCAAAGGACTCACAGGACTCAGGACTCACAGGACTCACAGGACTCTCAGGACTCAGGACTCACAGGACTCACAGGACTGACAAGACTCACAGGACTCACAGGACTCACAGGACTCACAAGACTCAGGACTCACAAGACTCAGGACTCACAGGACTCACAGGACTCACAGGACTCACAGGACTCACAGGACTCAGGACACACAGGACTCAGGACAGAGGACTCACATGACTCACAGGACTCACAGGACTCAGGACTCAGGACTCAGGACTCACAGGACTCACAGGACTCATAGGACTCAGGACACAGGACTCACAGGACTCAAAGGACTCAGGGCTCAGGACTCACAGGACTCACAGGACTCAAAGGACTCAGGACTCACGGCTCACAGGACTCACAAGACGCAGGACTCACAGGAGTCACAGGACTCACAGGACTCACAGGACTCAGGACTCACAGGACTCACAGGACTCAGGACTCAGGACTCATAGGACTCACAGGACTCAGAACACAGGACTCACAGGACTCACAGGACTCACAGGACTCAGGACTCAGGACTCACAGGACTCACAGGACTCACAAGACTCACAGGACTCACAGGGCTCAGGACTCACATGACTCACTGGACTCACAGGACTCAGGACTCATGACTCACAAGACTCACAGGACTCACAGGACTCACAGGACTCACAGGACTCATAGGACTCAGGACACAGGACTCACAGGAGTCACAGGACTCACAGGACTCAGGACTCAGGACTCACAGGACTCACAGGACTCACAAGACTCACAGGACTCACAGGGCTCAGGACTCAGGACTCACAGTACTCACAGGACTCACAGGACTCAAAGGACTCAGGACTCACAGGACTCAGGACTCACAGGACTCACAGGACTCACAAGACTCACAGGACTCACAGGACTCACAGGACTCACAAGACTCAGGACTCACAGGACTCACAGGACTCGCAAGACTCACAGGACTCACAGGACTCACAGGACTCACAAGACTTACAGGACTCACAAGACTCAGGACTCACAGGACTCACAGGACTCAGGACTCAGGACTCACAGGACTCACAGGACTCACAGGACTCAGGACAGAGGACTCACAGGACTCACAGGACTCAGGACTCAGGACTCACAGGACTCCGGACACAGGATTCACAGGACTCACAGGACTCAGGACTCAGGACTCACAGGACTCACAGGACTCACAGGACTCACAGGACTCAAAGGACTCAGGGGTCAGGACTCACAGGACTCACAGGACTCAAAGGCCTCAGGACTCAGGGCTCACAGGACTCACAAGACTCAGGACTCACAGGACTCACAAGACTCATGACTCACAAGACTCACAGGACTCACAGGACGCAAAACTCAGGACTCACAAGACTCAGGACTCACAGGACTCACAGGACTCACAGGACTCACATGACTCAGGACTCAGGACTCATTACTCAGTCCTGACTCACAAGACTCACAGGACTCACAGGACTCACAGGACTCAGGACTCAGGACTCAGGACTCACAGGACTCATAGGACTCAGGACACAGGACTCACAGGACTCACAGGACTCACAGGACTCAGGACTCAGGACTCACAGGACTCACAGGACTCACAAGACTCACAGGACTCACAGGGCTCAGGACTCAGGACTCACAGTACTCACAGGGCTCACAGGACTCAAAGGACTCAGGACTCTCAGGACTCACAGGACTCACAGGACTCGCAAGACTCACAGGACTCACAGGACTCACAGGACTCACAAGACTCACAGGACTCACAAGACTCAGGACTCACAGGACTCACAGGACTCAGGACTCAGGACTCACAGGACTCAGGACAGAGGACTCACAGGACTCACAGGACTCAGGACTCAGGACTCAGGACTCACAGGACTCACAGGACTCACAGGACTCAGGACACAGGATTCACAGGACTCACAGGACTCACAGGACTCAGGACTCACAGGACTCACAGGACTCACAGGACTCACAGGACTCAAAGGACTCAGGGCTCAGGGCTCAGGACTCACAGGACTCACAGGACTCAAAGGACTCAGGACTCAGGGCTCACAGGACTCACAAGACTCAGGACTCACAGGACTCACAGGACTCACAAGACTAATGACTCACATGACTCACAGGACTCACAGGACGCAAAACTCAGGACTCACAGGACTCAGGACTCAGGACTCACAGGACTCATAGGACTCAGGACACAGGACTCACAGGACTCACAGGACTCACAGGACTCAGGACTCAGGACTCACAGGACTCACAGGACTCACAAGACTCACAGGACTCACAGGGCTCAGGACTCAGGACTCACAGTACTCACAGGGCTCACAGGACTCAAAGGACTCAAAGGACTCAGGACTCTCAGGACTCACAGGACTCACAGGACTCGCAAGACTCACAGGACTCACAGGACTCACAGGACTCACAAGACTCACAGGACTCACAAGACTCAGGACAGAGGACTCACAGGACTCACAGGACTCAGGACTCAGGACTCAGGACAGAGGACTCACAGGACTCACAGGACTCAGGACTCAGGACTCAGGACTCACAGGACTCACAGGACTCACAGGACTCAGGACACAGGATTCACAGGACTCACAGGACTCACAGGACTCAGGACTCACAGGACTCACAGGACTCACAGGACTCACAGGACTCAAAGGACTCAGGGCTCAGGGCTCAGGACTCACAGGACTCACAAGACTCAGGACTCACAGGACTCACAGGACTCACAGGACTCACAGGACTCACAAGACTCAGGACTCAGGACTCATGACTCACAAGACTCACAGGACTCACAGGACTCTCAGGACTCAGGACTCACAGGACTCACAGGACTCACAGGACTCACAAGACTCAGGACTCACAGGACTCACAGGACTCACAGGACTCACAGGACTCAAAGGACTCAGGGCTCAGGACTCACAGGACTCACAGGACTCACAGGACTCAAAGAACTCAGGACTCAGGGCTCACAGGACTCACAAGACTCAGGACTCACAGGAATCACAGGACTCACAGGACTCTCAGCACTCAGGACTCACAGTACTCACAGGACTCACAGGACTCACAGGACTCAGGACTCACAAGGCTCACAGGACTCACAGGACGCAGGACTCAGGACTCACAGGACTCACAGGACTCACAAGACTCAGGACTCACAGGACTCACAGGACTCACAAGACTCAGGACTCACAGGACTCACAAGACTCAGGACTCACAGGACTCACAGGACTCTCAGCACTCAGGACTCACAGGACTCACAGGACTCACAAGACTCAGGACTCACAGGACTCACAGGACTCACACGACTCAGGACTCAGGACTCACAGGACTCACAGGACTCACAGAACTCAAAGGACTCAGGACTCACAGGACTCACAGGACTCAGGACTCATGACTCACAAGACTCACAGGACTCACAGGACTCACAGGACTCACAAGACTCAGGACTCACAGGACTCACAGGACTCAAAGGACTCAAAGGACTCAGGGCTCAGGACTCACAGGACTCACAGGACTCAAAGGACTCAGGACACAGGACTCAGGGCTCACAGGACTCACAAGACTCAGGACTCACAGGACTCACAAGACTCACAGGACTCACAGGACTCACACGACTCAGGACTCAGGACTCACAGGACTCACAGGACTCAGGACACAGGACTCACAGGACTCACAGGACTCACAGGACTCAGGACTCAGGACTCACAGGACTCACAGGACTCACAAGACTCACAGGACTCACAGGACTCAGGACTCACAGTACTCACAGGACTCACAGGACTCAAAGGACTCACAGGACTCACAGGACTCAAAGGACTCAGGACTCACAGGACTCACAGGACTCTCAGGACTCAGGACTCACAGGACTCACAGGACTGACAAGACTCACAGGACTCACAGGACTCACAGGACTCACAAGACTCAGGACTCAGGACTCACAGGACTCACAGGACTCTCAGGACTCAGGACTCACAGGACTCACAGGACTCACAAGACTCACAGGACTCACAGGACTCACAAGACTCACAGGACTCACAAGACTCAGGACTCACAGGACTCACAAGACTCACAGGACTCACAGGACTCACAGGACTCAGGACTCACAGTACTCACAGGACTCACAGGACTCAGGACTCAGGACTCACAGGACTCACAGGACTCGCAGGACTCAGGACTCACAAGACTCACAGGACTCACAGGACGCAGGATTCAGGACTCACAGGACTCACAGGACTCACAAGACTCAGGACTCACAGGACTAACAGGACTCACAGGACTCAGAGGACTCACAAGACTCAGGACTCAGGACACAGGACTCACAGGACTCACAGGACTCAGGACTCACAGGACTCACAGGACTCACAGGACTCAGGACTCACAGGACTCACAGGACTCACAGGACTCACAAGACTCAGGACTCACAGGACTCACAGGACTCACAGAACTCAAAGGACTCAGGACACACAGGACTCACTGGACTCACAGGACTCACAGGACTCAGGACTCAGGACTCACAGGACTCACTGGACTCACAGGACTCAGGACTCATGACTCACAAGACTCACAGGACTCACAGGACTCACAGGACTCAGGACTCAGGACTCAGGACTCACAGGACTCTCAGGACTCAGGACTCACAGGACTAACAGGACTCAGGACTCAGGACTCATGACTCACAAGACTCACAGGACTCACAGGACTCACAAGACTCAGGACTCACAGGACTCACAGGACTCACAGGACTCAAAGGACTCAAAGGACTCAGGGCTCAGGACTCACAGGACTCACAGGACTCAAAGGACTCAGGACTCAGGACTCAGGGCTCACAGGACTCACAAGACTCAGGACTCACAGGACTCACAAGACTCACAGGACTCACAGGACTCACAGGACTCAGGACTCAGGACTCACAGGACTCACAGGACTCACAGGACTCACAGGACTCAGGACTCAGGACACAGGACTCACAGGACTCACAGGACTCACAGGACTCACAAGACTCAGGACTCACAGGACTCACAGGACTCACAGGACTCAAAGGACTCAAAGGACTCAGGGCTCAGGACTCACAGGACTCACAGGACTCAGGACTCAGGACTCAGGGCTCACAGGACTCACAAGACTCAGGACTCACAGGACTCACAAGACTCACAGGACTCACAGGACTCACAAGACTCACAGGACTCACAGGACTCAAAGGACTCAGGACTCACAGGACTCACAGGACTCAGGACTCATGACTCACAAGACTCACAGGACTCACAGGACTCACAAGACTCAGGACTCACAGGACTCACAGGACTCAAAGGACTCAAAGGACTCAGGGCTCAGGACTCACAGGACTCACAGGACTCAAAGGACTCAGGACACAGGACTCAGGGCTCACAGGACTCACAAGACTCAGGACTCACAGGACTCACAAGACTCACAGGACTCACAGGACTCACACGACTCAGGACTCAGGACTCACAGGACTCACAGGACTCAGGACACAGGACTCACAGGACTCACAGGACTCACAGGACTCAGGACTCAGGACTCACAGGACTCACAGGACTCACAAGAATCACAGGACTCACAGGACTCAGGACTCACAGTACTCACAGGACTCACAGGACTCAAAGGACTCACAGGACTCAGGACTCACAGGACTCACAGGACTCTCAGGACTCAGGACTCACAGGACTCACAGGACTGACAAGACTCACAGGACTCACAGGACTCACAGGACTCACAAGACTCAGGACTCACAAGACTCAGGACTCACAGGACTCACAGGACTCACAGGACTCACAGGACTCACAGGACTCAGGACTCACAGGACTCAGGACAGAGGACTCACATGACTCACAGGACTCACAGGACTCAGGACTCAGGACTCAGGACTCACAGGACTCACAGGACTCATAGGACTCAGGACACAGGACTCACAGGACTCAAAGGACTCAGGGCTCAGGACTCACAGGACTCACAGGACTCAAAGGACTCAGGACTCACGGCTCACAGGACTCACAAGACGCAGGACTCACAGGAGTCACAGGACTCACAGGACTCACAGGACTCAGGACTCACAGGACTCACAGGACTCAGGACTCAGGACTCATAGGACTCACAGGACTCAGAACACAGGACTCACAGGACTCACAGGACTCACAGGACTCAGGACTCAGGACTCAGGACTCACAGGACTCACAGGACTCACAAGACTCACAGGACTCACAGGGCTCAGGACTCACATGACTCACTGGACTCACAGGACTCAGGACTCATGACTCACAAGACTCACAGGACTCACAGGACTCACAGGACTCACAGGACTCATAGGACTCAGGACACAGGACTCACAGGAGTCACAGGACTCACAGGACTCAGGACTCAGGACTCACAGGACTCACAGGACTCACAAGACTCACAGGACTCACAGGGCTCAGGACTCAGGACTCACAGTACTCACAGGACTCACAGGACTCAAAGGACTCAGGACTCACAGGACTCAGGACTCACAGGACTCACAGGACTCACAAGACTCACAGGACTCACAGGACTCACAGGACTCACAAGACTCAGGACTCACAGGACTCACAGGACTCGCAAGACTCACAGGACTCACAGGACTCACAGGACTCACAAGACTTACAGGACTCACAAGACTCAGGACTCACAGGACTCACAGGACTCAGGACTCAGGACTCACAGGACTCACAGGACTCACAGGACTCAGGACAGAGGACTCACAGGACTCACAGGACTCAGGACTCAGGACTCACAGGACTCCGGACACAGGATTCACAGGACTCACAGGACTCAGGACTCAGGACTCACAGGACTCACAGGACTCACAGGACTCACAGGACTCAAAGGACTCAGGGGTCAGGACTCACAGGACTCACAGGACTCAAAGGACTCAGGACTCAGGGCTCACAGGACTCACAAGACTCAGGACTCACAGGACTCACAGGACTCACAAGACTCATGACTCACAAGACTCACAGGACTCACAGGACGCAAAACTCAGGACTCACAAGACTCAGGACTCACAGGACTCACAGGACTCACAGGACTCACATGACTCAGGACTCAGGACTCATTACTCAGTCCTGACTCACAAGACTCACAGGACTCACAGGACTCACAGGACTCAGGACTCAGGACTCAGGACTCACAGGACTCATAGGACTCAGGACACAGGACTCACAGGACTCACAGGACTCACAGGACTCAGGACTCAGGACTCACAGGACTCACAGGACTCACAAGACTCACAGGACTCACAGGGCTCAGGACTCAGGACTCACAGTACTCACAGGGCTCACAGGACTCAAAGGACTCAGGACTCTCAGGACTCACAGGACTCACAGGACTCGCAAGACTCACAGGACTCACAGGACTCACAGGACTCACAAGACTCACAGGACTCACAAGACTCAGGACTCACAGGACTCACAGGACTCAGGACTCAGGACTCACAGGACTCAGGACAGAGGACTCACAGGACTCACAGGACTCAGGACTCAGGACTCAGGACTCACAGGACTCACAGGACTCACAGGACTCAGGACACAGGATTCACAGGACTCACAGGACTCACAGGACTCAGGACTCACAGGACTCACAGGACTCACAGGACTCACAGGACTCAAAGGACTCAGGGCTCAGGGCTCAGGACTCACAGGACTCACAGGACTCAAAGGACTCAGGACTCAGGGCTCACAGGACTCACAAGACTCAGGACTCACAGGACTCACAGGACTCACAAGACTAATGACTCACATGACTCACAGGACTCACAGGACGCAAAACTCAGGACTCACAGGACTCAGGACTCAGGACTCACAGGACTCACAGGACTCACAGGACTCACAGGACTCAGGACTCAGGACTCACAGGACTCACAGGACTCACAAGACTCACAGGACTCATAGGGCTCAGGACTCAGGACTCACAGTACTCACAGGGCTCACAGGACTCAAAGGACTCAAAGGACTCAGGACTCTCAGGACTCACAGGACTCACAGGACTCGCAAGACTCACAGGACTCACAGGACTCACAGGACTCACAAGACTCACAGGACTCACAAGACTCAGGACTCACAGGACTCACAGGACTCAGGACTCAGGACTCACAGGACTCAGGACAGAGGACTCACAGGACTCACAGGACTCAGGACTCAGGACTCAGGACTCACAGGACTCACAGGACTCACAGGACTCAGGACACAGGATTCACAGGACTCACAGGACTCACAGGACTCAGGACTCACAGGACTCACAGGACTCACAGGACTCACAGGACTCAAAGGACTCAGGGCTCAGGGCTCAGGACTCACAGGACTCACAAGACTCAGGACTCACAGGACTCACAGGACTCACAGGACTCACAGGACTCACAAGACTCAGGACTCAGGACTCATGACTCACAAGACTCACAGGACTCACAGGACTCTCAGGACTCAGGACTCACAGGACTCACAGGACTCACAGGACTCACAAGACTCAGGACTCACAGGACTCACAGGACTCACAGGACTCACAGGACTCAAAGGACTCAGGGCTCAGGACTCACAGGACTCACAGGACTCACAGGACTCAAAGAACTCAGGACTCAGGGCTCACAGGACTCACAAGACTCAGGACTCACAGGAATCACAGGACTCACAGGACTCTCAGCACTCAGGACTCACAGTACTCACAGGACTCACAGGACTCACAGGACTCAGGACTCACAAGGCTCACAGGACTCACAGGACGCAGGACTCAGGACTCACAGGACTCACAGGACTCACAAGACTCAGGACTCACAGGACTCACAGGACTCACAAGACTCAGGACTCACAGGACTCACAAGACTCAGGACTCACAGGACTCACAGGACTCTCAGCACTCAGGACTCACAGGACTCACAGGACTCACAAGACTCAGGACTCACAGGACTCACAGGACTCACAGGACTCAAAGGACTCAGGGCTCAGGACTCACAGGACTCACAGGACTCAAAGGACTCAGGTCTCAGGGCTCACAGGACTCACAAGACTCAGGACTCACAGGAGTCACAGGACTCACAAGACTCACAAGACTCACAGGACTCAGGACTCACAGGACTCACAGGACTCAGGACTCACAGGACTCACAGGACTCACAGGACTCAGGACTCACAGGACTCATAGGACTCAGGACACAGGACTCACAGGACTCACAGGACTCACAGGACTCAGGACTCACAAGACTCACAGGACTCACAAGACTCACAGGACTCACAGGGCTCAGGACTCAGGACTCACAGTACTCACAGGGCTCACAGGACTCAAAGGACTCAGGACTCACAGGACTCACAGGACTCAGGACTCACAGGACTCACAGGACTCACAGGACTCACAGGACTCACAGGACTCACAGGACTCAGGACTCAGGACTCACAGGACTCACAGGACTCACAGGACTCAGGACAGAGGACTCACAGGACTCACAGGACTCAGGACACAGGATTCACAGGACTCACAGGACTCACAGGACTCAGGACTCAGGACTCATAGGACTCACAGGACTCACAGGACTCACAGGACTCAAAGGACTCAGGGCTCAGGGATCAGGACTCACAGGACTCACAGGACTCACAGGACTCAAAGGACTCAGGACTCAGGACTCACAGGACTCACAGGACTCACAGCACTCGCAGGACTCAGGACTCACAAGACTCACAGGACTCACAGGACGCAGGACTCAGGACTCACAGGGCTCACAGGACTCAGGACACAGGACTCACAGGACTCACAGGACTCACAGGACTCAGGACTCAGGACTCACAGGAGTCACAGGACTCAGGACTCAGGACTCAGGACACAGGACTCACAGGACTCACAGGACTCAGGACTCAAGACTCACAGGACTCACAGGACTCACAAGACTCAGGACTCACAGGACTCACAGGACTCAAAGGGCTCAGGGCTCAGGACTCACAGGACTCACAGGACTCAAAGGACTCAGGACTCAGGGCTCACAGGACTCACAAGACTCAGGAGTCACAGGACTCACAGGACTCACAAGACTCACAGGACTCAGGACTCAGGACTCACAGGACTCACAGGACTCACAGGACTCAGGACTCAGGACTCACAGGACTCACAGGACTCAGGACTCAGGACTCAGGACACAGGACTCACAGGACTCACAGGACTCAGGACTCAAGACTCACAGGATTCACAGGACTCACAAGACTCAGGACTCACAGGACTCACAGAACTCAAAGGACTCAGGACTCACAGGTCTCACAGGACTCAGGACTCATGACTCACAAGACTCACAGGACTCACAGGACTCACAGGACTCACAAGACTCAGGACTCAGGACACAGGACTTACAGGACTCACAGGACTCAGGACACAGGATTCACAGGACTCACAGGACTCAGGTCTCAGGACTCACAGGACTCACAAGACTCAGGACTCACAGGACTCAGGACTCACAGGACTCAGGACTCAGGACTCACAGGACTCACAGGACTCTCAGGACTCAGGACTCACAGGACTCACAGGACTCACAAGACTCACAGGACTCACAGGACTCACAGGACTCACAAGACTCACAGGACTCACAAGACTCAGGACTCACAGGACTCACAGGACTCACAGGACTCAGGACTCAGGACTCACAGGACTCAGGACAGAGGACTCACATGACTCACAGGAATCACAGGACTCAGGACTCAGGACTCAGGACTCACAGGACTCACAGGACTCATAGGACTCAGGACACAGGACTCACAGGACTCACAGGACTCAAAGGACTCAGGGCTCAGGACTCACAGGACTCACAGGACTCAAAGGACTCAGGACTCAGGGCTCACAGGACTCACAAGACTCAGGACTCACAGGAGTCACAGGACTCACAGGACTCACAGGACTCATTACTCAGTCCTGACTCACAAGACTCACAGGACTCACAGGACTCAGGACTCAGGACTCAGGACTCACAGGACTCACAAGACTCACAGGACTCACAAGACTCAGGACTCACAGGACTCACAGGACTCACAGGACTCACAGGACTCAGGACTCAGGACTCACAGGACTCAGGACAGAGGACTCACATGACTCACAGGACTCACAGGACTCAGGACTCAGGACTCAGGACTCACAGGACTCACAGGACTCATAGGACTCAGGACACAGGACTCACAGGACTCACAGGACTCAAAGGACTCAGGGCTCAGGACTCACAGGACTCACAGGACTCAAAGGACTCAGGGCTCACAGGACTCACAAGACTCAGGACTCACAGGAGTCACAGGACTCACAGGACTCACAGGACTCATTACTCAGTCCTGACTCACAAGACTCACAGGACTCACAGGACTCACAGGACTCAGGACTCAGGACTCAGGACTCACAGGACTCACAAGACTCACAGGACTCACAAGACTCAGGACTCACAGGACTCACAGGACTCACAGGACTCACACGACTCAGGACTCAGGACTCACAGGACTCAGGACAGAGGACTCACAGGACTCACAGGACTCACAGGACTCAAAGGACTCAGGGCTCACATGACTCACAAGACTCAGGACTCACAGGACTCACAGGACTCACAAGACTCATGACTCACAAGACTCACAGGACTCACAGGACGCAAAACTCAGGACTGACAGGACTCACAGGACTCACAAGACTCAGGACTCACAGGACTCACAGGACTCACAGGACTCAAAGGACTCACAAGACCCAGGACTCAGGACTCATGACTCACAAGACTCACAGGACTCACAGGACTCTCAGGACTCACAGGACTCACAGAACTCACAGGACTCAGAACAAAGGACTCACAGGACTCACAGGACTCACAGGACTCAGGACTCAGGACTCACAGGACTCACAGGACTCACAAGACTCACAGGACTCACAGGACTCAGGACACAGGACTCACAGGACTCACAGGACTCACAGGACTCAGGACTCAGGACTCACAGGACTCACAGGACTCACAGGACTCAGGACTCAGGACTCACAGGACTCACAGGACTCAGGACACAGGACTCACAGGACTCACAGGACTCAGGACTCAGGACTCACAGGACTCACAGGACTCGCAGGACTCAGGACTCACAAGATTCACAGGACTCACAGGACTCACAGGACTCAGGACTCAGGACTCACAGGACTCACAGGACTCAAAGGACTCAGGACTCAGGACTCAGGGCTCACAGGACTCACAAGACTCAGGACTCACAGGACTCACAAGACTCACAGGACTCACAGGACTCACAGGACTCAGGAATCAGGACTCACAGGACTCACAGGACTCACAGGACTCAGGACACACGACTCACAGGACTCACAGGACTCACAGGACTCACAGAACTCAGGACTCAGGACTCACAGGACTCTCAGCACTCAGGACTCACAGGACTCACAAGACTCAGGACTCACAGGACTCACAGGACTCAGGACTCAGGACTCACAGGACTCACAGGACTCACAAGACTCACAGGACTCACAGGGCTCAGGACTCAGGACTCACAGTACTCACAGGACTCACAGGACTCAGGACTCAGGACTCACAGGACTCACAGGACTCGCAGGACTCAGGACTCACAAGACTCACAGGACTCACAGGACGCAGGACTCAGGACTCACAGGACTCACAGGACTCACAAGACTCAGGACTCACAGGACTCACAAGACTCAGGACTCAGGACACAGGACTCACAGGACTCACAGGACTCACAGGACTCAGGACTCACAGGACTCACAGGACTCAAAGGACTCAGGACTCACAGGACTCACAGGACTCACAAGACTCAGGACTCACAGGACTCACAGGACTCACAGAACTCAAAGGACTCAGGACTCAGGACACACAGGACTCACTGGACTCACAGGACTCACAGGACTCAGGACTCAGGACTCACAGGACTCACTGGACTCAGGACTCATGACTCACAAGACTCACAGGACTCACAGGACTCACAGGACTCAGGACTCAGGACTCACAGGACTCTCAGAACTCAGGACTCACAGGACTAACAGGACTCAGGACTCAGGACTCATGACTCACAAGACTCACAGGACTCACAGGACTCACAGGACTCACAAGACTCAGGACTCACAGGACTCACAGGACTCACAGGACTCAAAGGACTCAGGGCTCAGGACTCACAGGACTCAAAGGACTCAGGACTCAGGGCTCACAGGACTCACAGGACTCACAGGACTCACAGGACTCAGGACTCAGGACTCACAGGACTCACAGGACTCACAGGACTCAGGACTCAGGACAGAGGACTCACAGGACTCACAGGACTCACAGGACTCAGGACTCAGGACTCACAGGACTCATAGGACTCACAGGACTCAGGACACAGGATTCACAGGACTCACAGGACTCACAGGACTCAGGACTCAGGACTCACAGGACTCACAGGACTCACAGGACTCACAGGACTCAGGACTCAGGACTCACAGGACTCACAGGACTCAGGACACAGGACTCACAGGACTCACAGGACTCACAGGACTCAGGACTCAGGACTCACAGGACTCACAGGACTCGCAGGACTCAGGACTCACAAGATTCACAGGACTCACAGGACTCACAGGACTCAGGACTCAGGACTCACAGGACTCACAGGACTCAAAGGACTCAGGACTCAGGACTCAGGGCTCACAGGACTCACAAGACTCAGGACTCACAGGACTCACAAGACTCACAAGACTCACAGGACTCACAGGACTCAGGAATCAGGACTCACAGGACTCACAGGACTCACAGGACTCAGGACACACGACTCACAGGACTCACAGGACTCACAGGACTCAGGAATCAGGACTCACAGGACTCACAGGACTCACAGGACTCAGGACACACGACTCACAGGACTCACAGGACTCACAGGACTCACAGAACTCAGGACTCAGGACTCACAGGACTCTCAGCACTCAGGACTCACAGGACTCACAAGACTCAGGACTCACAGGACTCACAGGACTCAGGACTCAGGACTCACAGGACTCACAGGACTCACAAGACTCACAGGACTCACAGGGCTCAGGACTCAGGACTCACAGTACTCACAGGACTCACAGGACTCAGGACTCAGGACTCACAGGACTCACAGGACTCGCAGGACTCAGGACTCACAAGACTCACAGGACTCACAGGACGCAGGACTCAGGACTCACAGGACTCACAGGACTCACAAGACTCAGGACTCACAGGACTCACAAGACTCAGGACTCAGGACACAGGACTCACAGGACTCACAGGACTCAGGAATCAGGACTCACAGGACTCACAGGACTCACAGGACTCAGGACACACGACTCACAGGACTCACAGGACTCACAGGACTCACAGAACTCAGGACTCAGGACTCACAGGACTCTCAGCACTCAGGACTCACAGGACTCACAAGACTCAGGACTCACAGGACTCACAGGACTCAGGACTCAGGACTCACAGGACTCACAGGACTCACAAGACTCACAGGACTCACAGGGCTCAGGACTCAGGACTCACAGTACTCACAGGACTCACAGGACTCAGGACTCAGGACTCACAGGACTCACAGGACTCGCAGGACTCAGGACTCACAAGACTCACAGGACTCACAGGACGCAGGACTCAGGACTCACAGGACTCACAGGACTCACAAGACTCAGGACTCACAGGACTCACAAGACTCAGGACTCAGGACACAGGACTCACAGGACTCACAGGACTCACAGGACTCAGGACTCACAGGACTCACAGGACTCAAAGGACTCAGGACTCACAGGACTCACAGGACTCACAAGACTCAGGACTCACAGGACTCACAGGACTCACAGAACTCAAAGGACTCAGGACTCAGGACACACAGGACTCACTGGACTCACAGGACTCACAGGACTCAGGACTCAGGACTCACAGGACTCACTGGACTCAGGACTCATGACTCACAAGACTCACAGGACTCACAGGACTCACAGGACTCAGGACTCAGGACTCACAGGACTCTCAGAACTCAGGACTCACAGGACTAACAGGACTCAGGACTCAGGACTCATGACTCACAAGACTCACAGGACTCACAGGACTCACAGGACTCACAAGACTCAGGACTCACAGGACTCACAGGACTCACAGGACTCAAAGGACTCAGGGCTCAGGACTCACAGGACTCAAAGGACTCAGGACTCAGGGCTCACAGGACTCACAGGACTCACAGGACTCACAGGACTCAGGACTCAGGACTCACAGGACTCACAGGACTCACAGGACTCAGGACTCAGGACAGAGGACTCACAGGACTCACAGGACTCACAGGACTCAGGACTCAGGACTCACAGGACTCATAGGACTCACAGGACTCAGGACACAGGATTCACAGGACTCACAGGACTCACAGGACTCAGGACTCAGGACTCACAGGACTCACAGGACTCACAGGACTCACAGGACTCAGGACTCAGGACTCACAGGACTCACAGGACTCAGGACACAGGACTCACAGGACTCACAGGACTCACAGGACTCAGGACTCAGGACTCACAGGACTCACAGGACTCGCAGGACTCAGGACTCACAAGATTCACAGGACTCACAGGACTCACAGGACTCAGGACTCAGGACTCACAGGACTCACAGGACTCAAAGGACTCAGGACTCAGGACTCAGGGCTCACAGGACTCACAAGACTCAGGACTCACAGGACTCACAAGACTCACAAGACTCACAGGACTCACAGGACTCAGGAATCAGGACTCACAGGACTCACAGGACTCACAGGACTCAGGACACACGACTCACAGGACTCACAGGACTCACAGGACTCAGGAATCAGGAATCAGGACTCACAGGACTCACAGGACTCACAGGACTCAGGACACACGACTCACAGGACTCACAGGACTCACAGGACTCACAGAACTCAGGACTCAGGACTCACAGGACTCTCAGCACTCAGGACTCACAGGACTCACAAGACTCAGGACTCACAGGACTCACAGGACTCAGGACTCAGGACTCACAGGACTCACAGGACTCACAAGACTCACAGGACTCACAGGGCTCAGGACTCAGGACTCACAGTACTCACAGGACTCACAGGACTCAGGACTCAGGACTCACAGGACTCACAGGACTCGCAGGACTCAGGACTCACAAGACTCACAGGACTCACAGGACGCAGGACTCAGGACTCACAGGACTCACAGGACTCACAAGACTCAGGACTCACAGGACTCACAAGACTCAGGACTCAGGACACAGGACTCACAGGACTCACAGGACTCACAGGACTCAGGACTCACAGGACTCACAGGACTCACAGGACTCAGGACTCACAGGACTCACAGGACTCACAAGACTCAGGACTCACAGGACTCACAGGACTCACAGAACTCAAAGGACTCAGGACTCAGGACACACAGGACTCACTGGACTCACAGGACTCACAGGACTCAGGACTCAGGACTCACAGGACTCACTGGACTCAGGACTCATGACTCACAAGACTCACAGGACTCACAGGACTCACAGGACTCAGGACTCAGGACTCACAGGACTCTCAGAACTCAGGACTCACAGGACTAACAGGACTCAGGACTCAGGACTCATGACTCACAAGACTCACAGGACTCACAGGACTCACAGGACTCACAAGACTCAGGACTCACAGGACTCACAGGACTCACAGGACTCAAAGGACTCAGGGCTCAGGACTCACAGGACTCAAAGGACTCAGGACTCAGGGCTCACAGGACTCACAGGACTCACAGGACTCACAGGACTCAGGACTCAGGACTCACAGGACTCACAGGACTCACAGGACTCAGGACTCAGGACAGAGGACTCACAGGACTCACAGGACTCACAGGACTCAGGACTCAGGACTCACAGGACTCATAGGACTCACAGGACTCAGGACACAGGATTCACAGGACTCACAGGACTCACAGGACTCAGGACTCAGGACTCACAGGACTCACAGGACTCACAGGACTCACAGGACTCAGGACTCAGGACTCACAGGACTCACAGGACTCAGGACACAGGACTCACAGGACTCACAGGACTCACAGGACTCAGGACTCAGGACTCACAGGACTCACAGGACTCGCAGGACTCAGGACTCACAAGATTCACAGGACTCACAGGACTCACAGGACTCAGGACTCACAGGACTCACAGGACTCAAAGGACTCAGGACTCAGGACTCAGGGCTCACAGGACTCACAAGACTCAGGACTCATGACTCACAAGACTCACAGGACTCACAGGACTCACAGGACTCAGGACTCAGGACTCACAGGACTCAGGACTCAGGACTCACAGGACTCACAGGACTCAGGACACAGGACTCACAGGACTCACAGGACTCACAGGACTCACAGGACTCAGGACTCACAGGACTCACAGGACTCACAGGACTCAGGACTCACAGGACTCACAGGACTCAGGACTCAGGACTCACAGGACTCACAGGACTCAGGACACAGGACTCACAGGACTCACAGGACTCACAGGACTCAGGACTCAGGACTCACAGGACTCACAGGACTCGCAGGACTCAGGACTCACAAGATTCACAGGACTCACAGGACTCACAGGACTCAGGACTCAGGACTCACAGGACTCACTGGACTCACAGGACTCAGGACTCATGACTCACAAGACTCACAGGACTCACAGGACTCACAGGACTCAGGACTCAGGACTCACAGGACTCTCAGGACTCAGGACTCACAGGACTAACAGGACTCAGGACTCAGGACTCATGACTCACAAGACTCACAGGACTCACAGGACTCACAAGACTCAGAACTCACAGGACTCACAGGACTCACAGGACTCAAAGGACTCAGGACTCAGGACTCAGGACTCACAGAACTCACAGGACTCAGGACTCAGGACTCACAGGACTCACAGAACTCACAGGACTCAGGACACAGGACTCACAGGACTCACAGAACTCAGGACTCAGGACTCACAGGACTCTCAGCACTCAGGACTTACAGGACTCACAGGACTCACAAGACTCAGGACTCACAGGACTCACTGGACTCAGGACTCACAGGACTAACAGGACTCAGGACACAGGACTCACAGGACTCACAGGACTCACAGGACTCAGGACTCACAGGACTCACAGGACTCACAAGACTCACAGGACTCACAGGACTCACAGGACTCAGGACTCACAGTACTCACAGGACTCACATGACTCAGGACTCACAGGACTCGCAGGACTCAGGACTCACAAGACTCACAGGACTCACAGGACGCAGGATTCAGGACTCACAGGACTCACAGGACTCACAAGACTCAGAGGACTCACAAGACTCAGGACTCAGGACTCAGGACACAGGACTCACAGGACTCACAGGACTCACAGGACTCAGGACTCACAGGACTCACAGAACTCACAGGACTCAGGACTCACAGGACCCACAGGACTCACAAGACTCAGGACTCACAGGACTCACAGGACTCAGGACTCAGGACTCACAGGACTCACTGGACTCACAGGACTCAGGACTCATGACTCACAAGACTCACAGGACTCACAGGACTCACAGGACTCACAGGACTCACAGGACTCAGGACTCAGGACTCAGGACTCACAGGACTCTCAGGACTCAGGACTCACAGGACTAACAGGACTCAGGACTCAGGACTCATGACTCACAAGACTCACAGGACTCACAGGACTCACAGGACTCACAGGACTCACAAGACTCAGGACTCAAAGGACTCAGGGCTCAGGACTCACAGGACTCACAGGACTCAAAGGACTCAGGACTCAGGACTCAGGGCTCACAGGACTCACAAGACTCAGGACTCACAGGACTCACAAGACTCACAGGACTCACAGGACTCACAGGACTCAGGACTCAGGACTCACAGGACTCACAGGACTCACAGGACTCAGGACACAGGACTCACAGGACTCACAGGACTCACAGGACTCAGGACTCAGGACTCACAGGACTCACAGGACTCACAAGACTCACAGGACTCACAGGACTCAGGACTCACAGTACTCACAGGACTCACAGGACTCAAAGGACTCACAGGACTCACAGGACTCAAAGGACTCAGGACTCACAGGACTCACAGGACTCTCAGGACTCAGGACTCACAGGACTCACAGGACTGACAAGACTCACAGGACTCACAAGACTCAGGACTCACAGGACTCACAGGACTCACAGGACTCACAGGACTCAGGACTCACAGGACTCAGGACAGAGGACTCACATGACTCACAGGACTCACAGGACTCAGGACTCAGGACTCACAGGACTCACAGGACTCATAGGACTCAGGACACAGGACTCACAGGACTCACAGGACTCAAAGGACTCAGGGCTCAGGACTCACAGGACTCACAGGACTCAAAGGACTCACGACTCAGGGCTCACAGGACTCACAAGACTCAGGACTCACAGGACTCACAAGACTCACAGGACTCACAGGGCTCAGGACTCAGGACTCACAAGACTAACAGGACTCAGGACTCACAGGACTCACAGGACTCACAAGACTCAGGACTCACAGGACTCACAGGACTCACAGGACTCACAGGACTCACAAGACTCACAGGACTCACAGGACTCAGGCCTCACAAGACTCAGGACTCACAGGACTCACAGGACTCAGGAGTCAGGACTCACAGGACTCACAAGACTCAGGATTCACAGGACTCACAGGACTCACAGGACTCACAAGACTCACAGGACTCACAAGACTCAGGACTCACAGGACTCACAGGACTCACAGGACTCAGGACTCAGGACTCACAGGACTCAGGACAGAGGACTCACATGACTCACAGGACTCACAGGACTCAGGACTCATAGGACTCAGGACACAGGACTCACAGGACTCACAGGACTCAAAGGACTCAGGGCTCAGGACTCACAGGACTCACAGGACTCAGGACTCAGGAATCACAGGACTCATAGGACTCACAGGACTCAGAACACAGGACTCACAGGACTCACAGGACTCACAGGACTCAGGACTCAGGACTCACAGGACTCACAGGACTCACAAGACTCACAGGACTCACAGGGCTCAGGACTCAGGACTCACATGACTCACTGGACTCACAGGACTCAGGACTCATGACTCACAAGACTCACAGGACTCACAGGACTCACAGGACTCAGGACTCAGGACTCAGGACTCACAGGACTCATAGGACTCAGGACACAGGACTCACAGGACTCACAGGACTCACAGGACTCAGGACTCAGGACTCACAGGACTCACAGGACTCACAAGACTCGCAGGACTCACAGGGCTCAGGACTCAGGACTCACAGTACTCACAGGACTCAAAGGACTCAGGACTCACAGGACTCACAGGACTCAGGACTCACAGGACTCACAGGACTCACAAGACTCACAGGACTCACAGGACTCACAGGACTCACAAGACTCAGGACTCACAGGACTCACAGGACTCGCAAGACTCACAGGACTCACAGGACTCACAGGACTCACAAGACTCACAGGACTCACAAGACTCAGGACTCACAGGACTCACAGGACTCAGGACTCACAGGACTCACAGGACTCACAGGACTCACAGGACTCAGGACAGAGGACTCACAGGACTCACAGGGCTCAGGACTCAGGACTCACAAGACTAACAGGACTCAGGACTCACAGGACTCACAGGACTCACAAGACTCAGGACTCACAGGACTCACAGGACTCACAGGACTCACAGGACTCACAAGACTCACAGGACTCACAGGACTCAGGCCTCACAAGACTCAGGACTCACAGGACTCACAGGACTCACAGGACTCAGGAGTCAGGACTCACAGGACTCACAAGACTCAGGATTCACAGGACTCACAGGACTCACAGGACTCACAAGACTCACAGGACTCACAAGACTCAGGACTCACAGGACTCACAGGACTCACAGGACTCAGGACTCAGGACTCACAGGACTCAGGACAGAGGACTCACATGACTCACAGGACTCACAGGACTCAGGACTCATAGGACTCAGGACACAGGACTCACAGGACTCACAGGACTCAAAGGACTCAGGGCTCAGGACTCACAGGACTCACAGGACTCAGGACTCAGGAATCACAGGACTCATAGGACTCACAGGACTCAGAACACAGGACTCACAGGACTCACAGGACTCACAGGACTCAGGACTCAGGACTCACAGGACTCACAGGACTCAAAAGACTCACAGGACTCACAGGGCTCAGGACTCAGGACTCACATGACTCACTGGACTCACAGGACTCAGGACTCATGACTCACAAGACTCACAGGACTCACAGGACTCACAGGACTCAGGACTCAGGACTCAGGACTCACAGGACTCATAGGACTCAGGACACAGGACTCACAGGACTCACAGGACTCACAGGACTCAGGACTCAGGACTCACAGGACTCACAGGACTCACAAGACTCGCAGGACTCACAGGGCTCAGGACTCAGGACTCACAGTACTCACAGGACTCAAAGGACTCAGGACTCACAGGACTCACAGGACTCAGGACTCACAGGACTCACAGGACTCACAAGACTCACAGGACTCACAGGACTCACAGGACTCACAAGACTCAGGACTCACAGGACTCACAGGACTCGCAAGACTCACAGGACTCACAGGACTCACAGGACTCACAAGACTCACAGGACTCACAAGACTCAGGACTCACAGGACTCACAGGACTCAGGACTCACAGGACTCACAGGACTCACAGGACTCACAGGACTCAGGACAGAGGACTCACAGGACTCACAGGACTCAGGACTCACAGGACTCCGGACACAGGATTCACAGGACTCACAGGACTCACAGGACTCAGGACTCAGGACTCACAGGACTCACAGGACTCACAGGACTCAAAGGACTCAGGGCTCAGGACTCACAGGACTCACAGGACTCAAAGGACTCAGGACTCAGGGCTCACAGGACTCACAAGACTCAGGACTCACAGGACTCACAAGACTCATGACTCACAAGACTCACAGGACTCACAGGACGCAAAACTCAGGACTCACAGGACTCACAAGACTCAGGACTCACAGGACTCACAGGACCCACAGGACTCACATGACTCAGGACTCAGGACTCATTACTCAGTCCTGACTCACAAGACTCACAGGACTCACAGGACTCACAGGACTCAGGACTCAGGACTCAGGACTCACAGGACTCATAGGACTCAGGACACAGGACTCACAGGACTCACAGGACTCACAGGACTCAGGACTCAGGACTCACAGGACTCACAGGACTCACAAGACTCACAGGACTCACAGGGCTCAGGACTCAGGACTCACAGCACTCACAGGGCTCACAGGACTCAAAGGACTCAGGACTCACAGGACTCACAGGACTCAGAACTCACAGGACTCACAAGACTCACAGGACTCACAGGACTCACAGGACTCACAAGACTCAGGACTCACAGGACTCACAGGACTCGCAAGACTCACAGGACTCACAGGACTCACAGGACTCACAGGACTCACAAGACTCACAGGACTCACAGGACTCACAGGACTCACAGGACTCACAAGACTCAGGACTCGCAAGACTCACAGGACTCACAGGACTCACAGGACTCACAGGACTCACAGGACTCACAAGACTCACAGGACTCACAGGACTCACAGGACTCAGGACTCAGGACTCAGGACTCAGGACTCACAGGACTCATAGGACTCAGGACACAGGACTCACAGGAGTCACAGGACTCAGGACTCAGGACTCAGGACTCAGGACTCACAGGACTCATAGGACTCAGGACACAGGACTCACAGGAGTCACAGGACTCAGGACTCAGGACTCACAGGACTCACAGGACTCACAAGACTCACAGGACTCACAGGGCTCAGGACTCAGGACTCACAGTACTCACAGGACTCACAGGACTCAAAGGACTCAGGACTCACAGGACTCACAGGACTCAGGACTCACAGGACTCACAGGACTCACAAGACTCACAGGACTCACAAGACTCACAGGACTCACAAGACTCAGGACTCACAGGACTCACAGGACTCGCAAGACTCACAGGACTCACAGGACTCACAGGACTCACAAGACTCACAGGACTCACAAGACTCAGGACTCACAGGACTCACAGGACTCACAGGACTCAGGACTCACAGGACTCACAGGACTCACAGGACTCAGGACAGAGGACTCACAGGACTCACAGGACTCAGGACTCACAGGACTCCGGACACAGGATTCACAGGACTCACAGGACTCACAGGACTCAGGACTCAGGACTCACAGGACTCACAGGACTCACAGGACTCACAGGACTCACAGGACTCAAAGGACTCAGGGCTCAGGACTCACAGGACTCACAGGACTCAAAGGACTCAGGACTCAGGGCTCACAGGACTCACAAGACTCAGGACTCACAGGACTCACAGGACTCACAAGACTCATGACTCACAAGACTCACAGGACTCACAGGACGCAAAACTCAGGACTCACAGGACTCACAAGACTCAGGACTCACAGGACTCACAGGACCCACAGGACTCACATGACTCAGGACTCAGGACTCATTACTCAGTCCTGACTCACAAGACTCACAGGACTCACAGGACTCACAGGACTCAGGACTCAGGACTCAGGACTCACAGGACTCATAGGACTCAGGACACAGGACTCACAGGACTCACAGGACTCACAGGACTCAGGACTCAGGACTCACAGGACTCACAGGACTCACAAGACTCACAGGACTCACACGGCTCAGGACTCAGGACTCACAGCACTCACAGGGCTCACAGGACTCAAAGGACTCAGGACTCACAGGACTCACAGGACTCAGGACTCACAGGACTCACAAGACTCACAGGACTCACAGGACTCACAGGACTCACAGGACTCACAAGACTCAGGACTCACAGGACTCACAGGACTCGCAAGACTCACAGGACTCACAGGACTCACAGGACTCACAAGACTCACAGGACTCACAAGACTCAGGACTCACAGGACTCACAGGACTCACAGGACTCAGGACTCAGGACTCAAAGGACTCACAGGACTCAGGACAGAGGACTCACAGGACTCACAGGACTCACAGGACTCAGGACTCAGGATTCAGGACTCACAGGACTCACAGGACTCACAGGACTCAGGACACAGGATTCACAGGACTCACAGGACCCACAGGACTCAGGACTCACAGGACTCACAGGACTCACAGGACTCACAGGACTCAAAGGACTCAGGGCTCAGGGCTCAGGACTCACAGGACTCACAGGACTCAAAGGACTCAGGACTCAGGGCTCACAGGACTCACAAGACTCAGGACTCACAGGACTCACAGGACTCACAAGACTCATGACTCACAAGACTCACAGGACTCACAGGACGCAAAACTCAGGACTCACAGGACTCACAAGACTCAGGACTCACAGGACTCACAGGACTCACAGGACTCACAGGACTCACAAGACTCAGGACTCATGACTCACAAGACTCACAGGACTCTCAGGACTCAGGAATCACAGGACTCACAGGACTCAAAGGACTCAGGACTCAGGGCTCACAGGACTCACAAGACTCAGGAGTCACAGGACTCACAGGACTCACAGGACTCAGGACTCAGGACTCACAGGACTCACAGGACTCAGGACTCAGGACTCAGGACACAGGACTCACAGGACTCACAGGACTCAGGACTCAAGACTCACAGGATTCACAGGACTCACAAGACTCAGGACTCACAGGACTCACAGAACTCAAAGGACTCAGGACTCACAGGTCTCACAGGACTCAGGACTCATGACTCACAAGACTCACAGGACTCACAGGACTCACAGGACTCACAAGACTCAGGACTCAGGACACAGGACTTACAGGACTCACAGGACTCAGGACACAGGATTCACAGGACTCACAGGACTCACAGGACTCAGGTCTCAGGACTCACAGGACTCACAAGACTCAGGACTCACAGGACTCAGGACTCACAGGACTCAGGACTCAGGACTCACAGGACTCACAGGACTCTCAGCACTCAGGACTCACAGGACTCACAGGACTCACAGGACTCTCAGCACTCAGGACTCACAGGACTCACAGGACTCACAAGACTCAGGACTCACAGGACGCACAGGACTCACAGGACTCACAAGACTCAGGACTCAGGACACAGGACTCACAGGACTCACAGGACTCACAGGACTCAGGACTCACAGGACTCACAGGACTCACAGGACTCACAGGACTCAGGACTCACAGGACTCACAGGACTCACAAGACTCAGGACTCACAGGACTCACAGGAGTCACAGAACTCAAAGGACTCAGGACTCAGGACACACAGGACTCACTGGACTCACAGGACTCACAGGACTCAGGACTCACAGGACTCACTGGACTCACAGGACTCAGGACTCATGACTCACAAGACTCACAGGACTCACAGGACTCACAGGACTCAGGACTCAGGACTCACAGGACTCTCAGGACTCAGGACTCACAGGACTAACAGGACTCAGGACTCAGGACTCATGACTCACAAGACTCACAGGACTCACAGGACTCACAAGACTCAGAACTCACAGGACTCACAGGACTCACAGGACTCAAAGGACTCAGGACTCAGGACTCAGGACTCACAGAACTCACAGGACTCAGGACTCAGGACTCACAGGACTCACAGAACTCACAGGACTCAGGACACAGGACTCACAGGACTCACAGAACTCAGGACTCAGGACTCACAGGACTCTCAGCACTCAGGACTTACAGGACTCACAGGACTCACAAGACTCAGGACTCACAGGACTCACTGGACTCAGGACTCACAGGACTAACAGGACTCAAGACACAGGACTCACAGGACTCACAGGACTCACAGGACTCAGGACTCACAGGACTCACAGGACTCACAAGACTCACAGGACTCACAGGACTCACAGGACTCAGGACTCACAGTACTCACAGGACTCACATGACTCAGGACTCACAGGACTCGCAGGACTCAGGACTCACAAGACTCACAGGACTCACAGGACGCAGGATTCAGGACTCACAGGACTCACAGGACTCACAAGACTCAGAGGACTCACAAGACTCAGGACTCAGGACACAGGACTCACAGGACTCACAGGACTCACAGGACTCAGGACTCACAGGACTCACAGAACTCACAGGACTCAGGACTCACAGGACCCACAGGACTCACAAGACTCAGGACTCACAGGACTCACAGGACTCAGGACTCAGGACTCACAGGACTCACTGGACTCACAGGACTCAGGACTCATGACTCACAAGACTCACAGGACTCACAGGACTCACAGGACTCACAGGACTCACAGGACTCAGGACTCAGGACTCAGGACTCACAGGACTCTCAGGACTCAGGACTCACAGGACTAACAGGACTCAGGACTCAGGACTCATGACTCACAAGACTCACAGGACTCACAGGACTCACAGGACTCACAGGACTCACAAGACTCAGGACTCAAAGGACTCAGGGCTCAGGACTCACAGGACTCACAGGACTCAAAGGACTCAGGACTCAGGACTCAGGGCTCACAGGACTCACAAGACTCAGGACTCACAGGACTCACAAGACTCACAGGACTCACAGGACTCACAGGACTCAGGACTCAGGACTCACAGGACTCACAGGACTCACAGGACTCAGGACACAGGACTCACAGGACTCACAGGACTCACAGGACTCAGGACTCAGGACTCACAGGACTCACAGGACTCACAAGACTCACAGGACTCACAGGACTCAGGACTCACAGTACTCACAGGACTCACAGGACTCAAAGGACTCACAGGACTCACAGGACTCAAAGGACTCAGGACTCACAGGACTCACAGGACTCTCAGGACTCAGGACTCACAGGACTCACAGGACTGACAAGACTCACAGGACTCACAGGACTCACAGGACTCACAAGACTCAGGACTCAGGACTCACAGGACTCACAGGACTCTCAGGACTCAGGACTCACAGGACTCACAGGACTCACAAGACTCACAGGACTCACAGGACTCACAGGACTCACAAGACTCAGGACTCACAGGACTCACAGGACTCACAGGACTCAGGACTCACAGGACTCAGGACAGAGGACTCACATGACTCACAGGACTCACAGGACTCAGGACTCAGGACTCACAGGACTCACAGGACTCATAGGACTCAGGACACAGGACTCACAGGACTCACAGGACTCAAAGGACTCAGGGCTCAGGACTCACAGGACTCACAGGACTCAAAGGACTCACGACTCAGGGCTCACAGGACTCACAAGACTCAGGACTCACAGGACTCACAAGACTCACAGGACTCACAGGGCTCAGGACTCAGGACTCACAGGACTAACAGGACTCAGGACTCACAGGACTCACAGGACTCACAAGACTCAGGACTCACAGGACTCACAGGACTCACAGGACTCACAGGACTCACAAGACTCACAGGACTCACAGGACTCAGGACTCACAAGACTCAGGACTCACAGGACTCACAGGACTCACAGGACTCAGGAGTCAGGACTCACAGGACTCACAAGACTCAGGATTCACAGGACTCACAGGACTCACAGGACTCACAAGACTCACAGGACTCACAAGACTCAGGACTCACAGGACTCACAGGACTCACAGGACTCAGGACTCAGGACTCACAGGACTCAGGACAGAGGACTCACATGACTCACAGGACTCACAGGACTCAGGACTCACAGGACTCACAGGACTCATAGGACTCAGGACACAGGACTCACAGGACTCACAGGACTCAAAGGACTCAGGGCTCAGGACTCACAGGACTCACAGGACTCAAAGGACTCACGACTCAGGGCTCACAGGACTCACAAGACTCAGGACTCACAGGAGTCACAGGACTCACAGGACTCACAGGACTCAGGACTCACAGGACTCACAGGACTCAGGACTCAGGAATCACAGGACTCATAGGACTCACAGGACTCAGAACACAGGACTCACAGGACTCACAGGACTCACAGGACTCAGGACTCAGGACTCACAGGACTCACAGGACTCACAAGACTCACAGGACTCACAGGGCTCAGGACTCAGGACTCACATGACTCACTGGACTCACAGGACTCAGGACTCATGACTCACAAGACTCACAGGACTCACAGGACTCACAGGACTCAGGACTCAGGACTCAGGACTCACAGGACTCATAGGACTCAGGACACAGGACTCACAGGACTCACAGGACTCACAGGACTCAGGACTCAGGACTCACAGGACTCACAGGACTCACAAGACTCACAGGACTCACAGGGCTCAGGACTCAGGACTCACAGTACTCACAGGACTCAAAGGACTCAGGACTCACAGGACTCACAGGACTCAGGACTCACAGGACTCACAGGACTCACAAGACTCACAGGACTCACAGGACTCACAGGACTCACAAGACTCAGGACTCACAGGACTCACAGGACTCGCAAGACTCACAGGACTCACAGGACTCACAGGACTCACAAGACTCACAGGACTCACAAGACTCAGGACTCACAGGACTCACAGGACTCACAGGACTCAGGACTCACAGGACTCACAGGACTCACAGGACTCACAGGACTCAGGACAGAGGACTCACAGGACTCACAGGACTCAGGACTCACAGGACTCCGGACACAGGATTCACAGGACTCACAGGACTCACAGGACTCAGGACTCAGGACTCACAGGACTCACAGGACTCACAGGACTCACAGGACTCACTGGACTCAAAGGACTCAGGGCTCAGGACTCACAGGACTCACAGGACTCAAAGGACTCAGGACTCAGGGCTCACAGGACTCACAAGACTCAGGACTCACAGGACTCACAGGACTCACAAGACTCATGACTCACAAGACTCACAGGACTCACAGGACGCAAAACTCAGGACTCACAGGACTCACAAGACTCAGGACTCACAGGACTCACAGGACCCACAGGACTCACATGACTCAGGACTCAGGACTCATTACTCAGTCCTGACTCACAAGACTCACAGGACTCACAGGACTCACAGGACTCAGGACTCAGGACTCAGGACTCAGGACTCACAGGACTCATAGGACTCAGGACACAGGACTCACAGGACTCACAGGACTCACAGGACTCAGGACTCAGGACTCACAGGACTCACAGGACTCACAAGACTCACAGGACTCACAGGGCTCAGGACTCAGGACTCACAGCACTCACAGGGCTCACAGGACTCAAAGGACTCAGGACTCACAGGACTCACAGGACTCAGAACTCACAGGACTCACAAGACTCACAGGACTCACAGGACTCACAGGACTCACAAGACTCAGGACTCACAGGACTCACAGGACTCGCAAGACTCACAGGACTCACAGGACTCACAGGACTCACAGGACTCACAAGACTCACAGGACTCACAGGACTCACAGGACTCACAGGACTCACAAGACTCAGGACTCGCAAGACTCACAGGACTCACAGGACTCACAGGACTCACAGGACTCACAAGACTCACAGGACTCACAGGGCTCAGGACTCAGGACTCACATGACTCACTGAACTCACAGGACTCAGGACTCATGACTCACAAGACTCACAGGACTCACAGGACTCACAGGACTCAGGACTCAGGACTCAGGACTCAGGACTCACAGGACTCATAGGACTCAGGACACAGGACTCACAGGAGTCACAGGACTCAGGACTCAGGACTCACAGGACTCACAGGACTCACAAGACTCACAGGACTCACAGGGCTCAGGACTCAGGACTCACAGTACTCACAGGACTCACAGGACTCAAAGGACTCAGGACTCACAGGACTCACAGGACTCAGGACTCACAGGACTCACAGGACTCACAAGACTCAGGACTCACAGGACTCACAGGACTCACAGGACTCAGGACTCACAGGACTCACAGGACTCACAGGACTCAGGACAGAGGACTCACAGGACTCACAGGACTCAGGACTCACAGGACTCCGGACACAGGATTCACAGGACTCACAGGACTCACAGGACTCAGGACTCAGGACTCACAGGACTCACAGGACTCACAGGACTCACAGGACTCACAGGACTCAAAGGACTCAGGGCTCAGGACTCACAGGACTCACAGGACTCAAAGGACTCAGGACTCAGGGCTCACAGGACTCACAAGACTCAGGACTCACAGGACTCACAGGACTCACAAGACTCATGACTCACAAGACTCACAGGACTCACAGGACGCAAAACTCAGGACTCACAGGACTCACAAGACTCAGGACTCACAGGACTCACAGGACCCACAGGACTCACATGACTCAGGACTCAGGACTCATTACTCAGTCCTGACTCACAAGACTCACAGGACTCACAGGACTCACAGGACTCAGGACTCAGGACTCAGGACTCACAGGACTCATAGGACTCAGGACACAGGACTCACAGGACTCACAGGACTCACAGGACTCAGGACTCAGGACTCACAGGACTCACAGGACTCACAAGACTCACAGGACTCACACGGCTCAGGACTCAGGACTCACAGCACTCACAGGGCTCACAGGACTCAAAGGACTCAGGACTCACAGGACTCACAGGACTCAGGACTCACAGGACTCACAAGACTCACAGGACTCACAGGACTCACAGGACTCACAAGACTCAGGACTCACAGGACTCACAGGACTCGCAAGACTCACAGGACTCACAGGACTCACAGGACTCACAAGACTCACAGGACTCACAAGACTCAGGACTCACAGGACTCACAGGACTCACAGGACTCAGGACTCAGGACTCAAAGGACTCACAGGACTCAGGACAGAGGACTCACAGGACTCACAGGACTCACAGGACTCAGGACTCAGGACTCAGGACTCACAGGACTCACAGGACTCACAGGACTCAGGACACAGGATTCACAGGACTCACAGGACCCACAGGACTCAGGACTCACAGGACTCACAGGACTCACAGGACTCACAGGACTCAAAGGACTCAGGGCTCAGGGCTCAGGACTCACAGGACTCACAGGACTCAAAGGACTCAGGACTCAGGGCTCACAGGACTCACAAGACTCAGGACTCACAGGACTCACAGGACTCACAAGACTCATGACTCACAAGACTCACAGGACTCACAGGACGCAAAACTCAGGACTCACAGGACTCACAAGACTCAGGACTCACAGGACTCACAGGACTCACAGGACGCAAAACTCAGGACTCACAGGACTCACAAGACTCAGGACTCACAGGACTCACAGGACTCACAGGACTCAGGACTCAGGACTCACAGGACTCACAGGACTCACAAGACTCACAGGACTCACAGGGCTCAGGACTCAGGACTCACAGTACTCACAGGACTCACAGGACTCAAAGGACTCAGGACTCACAGGACTCACAGGACTCAGGACTCACAGGACTCACAGGACTCACAAGACTCAGGACTCACAGGACTCACAGGACTCACAGGACTCAGGACTCACAGGACTCACAGGACTCACAGGACTCAGGACAGAGGACTCACAGGACTCACAGGACTCAGGACTCACAGGACTCCGGACACAGGATTCACAGGACTCACAGGACTCACAGGACTCAGGACTCAGGACTCACAGGACTCACAGGACTCACAGGACTCACAGGACTCACAGGACTCAAAGGACTCAGGGCTCAGGACTCACAGGACTCACAGGACTCAAAGGACTCAGGACTCAGGGCTCACAGGACTCACAAGACTCAGGACTCACAGGACTCACAAGACTCATGACTCACAAGACTCACAGGACTCACAGGACGCAAAACTCAGGACTCACAGGACTCACAAGACTCAGGACTCACAGGACTCACAGGACCCACAGGACTCACATGACTCAGGACTCAGGACTCATTACTCAGTCCTGACTCACAAGACTCACAGGACTCAGGACTCAGGACTCAGGACTCACAGGACTCATAGGACTCAGGACACAGGACTCACAGGACTCACAGGACTCACAGGACTCAGGACTCAGGACTCACAGGACTCACAGGACTCACAAGACTCACAGGACTCACACGGCTCAGGACTCAGGACTCACAGCACTCACAGGGCTCACAGGACTCAAAGGACTCAGGACTCACAGGACTCACAGGACTCAGGACTCACAGGACTCACAAGACTCACAGGACTCACAGGACTCACAGGACTCACAAGACTCAGGACTCACAGGACTCACAGGACTCGCAAGACTCACAGGACTCACAGGACTCACAGGACTCACAAGACTCACAGGACTCACAAGACTCAGGACTCACAGGACTCACAGGACTCACAGGACTCAGGACTCACAGGACTCAGGACAGAGGACTCATAGGACTCACAGGACTCACAGGACTCAGGACTCAGGACTCAGGACTCACAGGACTCACAGGACTCACAGGACTCAGGACACAGGATTCACAGGACTCACAGGACCCACAGGACTCAGGACTCACAGGACTCACAGGACTCACAGGACTCACAGGACTCAAAGGACTCAGGGCTCAGGGCTCAGGACTCACAGGACTCACAGGACTCAAAGGACTCAGGACTCAGGGCTCACAGGACTCACAAGACTCAGGACTCACAGGACTCACAGGACTCACAAGACTCATGACTCACAAGACTCACAGGACTCACAGGACGCAAAACTCAGGACTCACAGGACTCAAAGGACTCAGGGCTCAGGGCTCAGGACTCACAGGACTCACAGGACTCAAAGGACTCACAGGACTCATGACTCACAAGACTCACAGGACTCACAGGACTCTCAGGACTCAGGACTCACAGGACTCACAGGACTCACAGGACTCACAGGACTCACAAGACTCAGGACTCACAGGACTCACAGGACTCACAGGACTCAAAGGACTCAGGGCTCAGGACTCACAGGACTCACAGGACTCAAAGGACTCAGGGCTCAGGACTCACAGGACTCACAGGACTCAAAGGACTCACGACTCAGGGCTCACAGGACTCACAAGACTCAGGACTCACAGGAGTCACAGGACTCACAGGACTCACAGGACTCAGGACTGACAGGACTCACAGGACTCAGGACTCACAGGACTCATAGGACTCACAGGACTCAGAACACAGGACTCACAGGACTCACAGGACTCACAGGACTCAGGACTCAGAACTCACAGGACTCACAGGACTCACAGGACTCACAGGACTCAGGACTCAGGACTCACAGGACTCCGGACACAGGATTCACAGGACTCACAGGACTCACAGGACTCAGGACTCAGGACTCACAGGACTCACAGGACTCACAGGACTCACAGGACTCACAGGACTCAAAGGACTCAGGGCTCAGGCCTCACAGGACTCACAGGACTCAAAGGACTCAGGACTCAGGGCTCACAGGACTCACAAGACTCAGGACTCACAGGACTCACAAGACTCATGACTCACAAGACTCACAGGACTCACAGGACGCAAAACTCAGGACTCACAAGACTCAGGACTCACAGGACTCACAGGACCCACAGGACTCACATGACTCAGGACTCAGGACTCATTACTCAGTCCTGACTCACAAGACTCACAGGACTCACAGGACTCACAGGACTCAGGACTCAGGACTCAGGACTCACAGGACTCATAGGACTCAGGACACAGGACTCACAGGACTCACAGGACTCACAGGACTCAGGACTCAGGACTCACAGGACTCACAGGACTCACAAGACTCACAGGACTCACAGGGCTCAGGACTCAGGACTCACAGCACTCACAGGGCTCACAGGACTCAAAGGACTCAGGACTCACAGGACTCACAGGACTCAGGACTCACAGGACTCACAAGACTCACAGGACTCACAGGACTCACAGGACTCACAAGACTCAGGACTCACAGGACTCACAGGACTCGCAAGACTCACAGGACTCACAGGACTCACAAGACTCAGGACTCACAGGACTCACAGGACTCACAGGACTCAGGACTCAGGACTCACAGGACTCAGGACAGAGGACTCACAGGACTCACAGGACTCACAGGACTCACAGGACTCAGGACTCAGGACTCAGGACTCACAGGACTCACAGGACTCACAGGACTCAGGACACAGGATTCACAGGACTCACAGGACCCACAGGACTCAGGACTCACAGGACTCACAGGACTCACAGGACTCACAGGACTCACAGGACTCACAGGACTCAAAGGACTCAGGGCTCAGGGCTCAGGACTCACAGGACTCACAGGACTCAAAGGACTCAGGACTCAGGGCTCACAGGACTCACAAGACTCAGGACTCACAGGACTCACAGGACTCACAAGACTCATGACTCACAAGACTCACAGGACTCACAGGACGCAAAACTCAGGACTCACAGGACTCACAGGACTCACAAGACTCAGGACTCACAGGACTCACAGGACTCACAAGACTCAGGACTCAGGACTCATGACTCACAAGACTCACAGGACTCTCAGGACTCAGGACTCACAGGACTCACAGGACTCACAGGACTCAAAGGACTCACAGGACTCACAAGACTCAGGACTCACAGGACTCACAGGACTCACAGGACTCAAAGGACTCAGGGCTCAGGACTCACAGGACTCACAGGACTCAAAGGACTCAGGACTCAGGGCTCACAGGACTCACAAGACTCAGGACTCACAGGAATCACAGGACTCACAGGACTCTCAGCACTCAGGACTCACAGTACTCACAGGACTCACAGGACTCACAGGACTCAGGACTCACAAGGCTCACAGGACTCACAGGACGCAGGACTCAGGACTCACAGGACTCACAGGACTCACAAGACTCAGGACTCACAGGACTCACAAGACTCAGGACTCACAGGACTCACAGGACTCACAAGACTCAGGACTCACAGGACTCACAGGACTAACAGGACTCTCAGCACTCAGGCCTCACAGGACTCACAGGACTCACAAGACTCAGGACTCACAAGACTCAGGACTCACAGGACTCACAGGACTCAAAGGACTCAGGGCTCAGGACTCACAGGACTCACAGGACTCAAAGGACTCAGGTCTCAGGGCTCACAGGATTCACAAGACTCAGGACTCACAGGAGTCACAGGACTCACAAGACTCACAAGACTCACAGGACTCAGGACTCACAGGACTCAGGACTCAGGACTCACGGGACTCACAGGACTCACAGGACTCAGGACACAGGACTCACAGGACTCACAGGACTCACAGGACTCAGGACTCAGGACTCACAGGACTCACAGGACTCACAAGACTCACAGGACTCACAGGACTCAGGACTCAGGACTCACAGGACTCACAGGACTCACAGGACTCAAAGGACTCAGGACTCAGGACTCACAGGACTAACAGGACTCAAAGGACTCAGGACTGACAGGACTCACAAGACTCACAGGACTCACCGGACTCACAGGTCGCAGGACTCAGGACTCACAGGACTCACAGGACTCACAGGACTCACAGGACTCACAAGACTCAGGACTCACAGGACTCACAGGACTCACAGGACTCACAGGATTCAAAGGACTCAGGGCTCAGGACTCACAGGACTCACAGGACTCAAAGGACTCAGGAGTCAGGGCTCACAGGACTCACAAAACTCAGGACTCACAGGACTCACAGGACTCACAAGACTCACAAGACTCACAGGACTCAGGACTCACAGGACTCACGGGACTCACAAGACTCAGGACTCACAGGACTCAGTACTCACAGGACTCAGGACTCAGGACTCACAGGACTCACAGGACTCTCAGCACTCAGGACTCACAGGACTCACAGGACTCACAAGACTCAGGACTCACAGGACTCACAGGACTCACAGGACTCAGGACTCAGGACTCACAGGACTCACAGGACTCAGGACTCAGGACTCAGGACTCACAGGACTCACAGGACACACAGGACTCACAGGAGGAGGGTTTTTTTAATTATTTATTTGGGCAGCTCGGTACTGGAGTGATACTGGAGCGATCCCTATAGTAAAATCTCGAAATATAAGCCAGCAGGGGCGGGTTTTTTGCATCTGCGCACCTAGTAGGCCTACTAAGAGCCGATATACGTGAACATACTCGCGGAAGAGCCCTTAATTAAGAAGATAATTTTTAAATATTTATTTGGGCAGCTCGGTACTAGAGTGGTACTGGAGTGAGCCCTATAGCAAAATCTCGAAATATAAGCCAGCAGGGCGGGTTTTTTGCGTCTGCGCACCTAGTGGGCCTACTAAGAGCCGATATACGTCAACATACTCGCGGAGGATCCCTTAATTAAGAAGATAATTTTTTAAATATTTATTTGGGCAGCTCGGTACTGGAGTGGTACTGGAGTGAGCCCTATAGCAAAATCTCGAAATATAAGCCAGCAGGGGCGGGTTTTTTGTGTCTGCGCACCTAGTGGGCCTACTAAGAGCCGATATACGTGAACATACTCGCGGAGGAGCCCTTAATTGAGAAGATATTTTTTATATATTTATTTGGGCAGCTCGGTACTGGAGTGGTACTGGAGTAAGCCCTATAGCTAAATCTCGAAATATAAGCCAGCAGGGGCGGGTTTTTTGCGTCTGCGCACCTAGTGGGCCTACTAAGAGCCGATATACGTCAACATACTCGCGGAGGAGCCCTTAATTAAGAAGATAATTTTTTAAATATTTATTTGGGCAGCTCGGTACTGGAGTGGTACTGGAGTGAGGCCTATAGCAAAATCTCGAAATATAAGTCAGCAGGGGCGGGTTTTTTGCATCTGCGCACCTAGTGGGCCTACTAAGAGCCGATATACGTGAACATACTCATGGAGGAGCCCTTAATTAAGAAGATAATTTTTTAAATATTTATTTGGGCAGCTCGGTACTGGAATGGTACAGCAGGGGCGGGTTTTTTGCGTCTGCGCACCTAGTGGGGCTACTAAGAGCCGATATACGTGAACATACTCGCGGAGGAGCCCTTAATTAAGAAGATAATTTTTTAAATATTTATTTGGGCAGCTCGGTACTGGAGTGGTACTGGAGTGAGCCCTATAGCAAAATCTCGAAATATAAGCCAGCAGGGGCGGGTTTTTTGTGTCTGCGCACCTAGTGGGCCTAGTAAGAGCCGATATACGTCAACATACTCGCGGAGGATCCCTTAATTAAGAAGATAATTTTTTAAATATTTATTTGGGCACCTCGGTACTGGAGTGAGCCCTATAGCAAAATCTCGAAATATAAGCCAGCAGGGGCGGGTTTTTTGCGTCTGCGCACCTAATGGGCCTACTAAGAGCCGATATACGTGAACATACTCGCAGAGGAGCCCTTAATTAAGAAGATAATTTTTTAAATATTTATTTGGGCAGCTCGGTACTGGAGTGGTACTGGAGTGAGCCCTATAGCAAAATCTCGAACTATAAGCCAGCAGGGGCGGGTTTTTTGTGTCTGTGCACCTAGTGGGCCTACTAAGAGCCGATATACGTGAACATACTCGCGGAGGAGCCTTTAATTGAGAAGATATTTTTTATATATTTATTTGGGCAGCTCGGTACTGGAGTGGTACTGGAGTGAGCCCTATAGCAAAATCTCGAAATATAAGCCAGCAGGGGCGGGTTTTTTGCGTCTGCGCACCTAGTGGGCCTACTAAGAGCCGATATACGTGAACATACTCGCGGAGGAGCCCTTAATTAATTAATTAAGAAGATAATTTTTTAAATATTTATTTGGGCAGCTCGGTACTGGGGCGGTACTGGGGTGGTACTGGAGTGAGGCCTATAGCAAAATCTCGAAATATATGTAAGTCATCAGGGGCGGGTTTTTTGCATCTGTGCACCTAGTGGGCCTACTAAGAGCCGACATACGTGAACATACTCATGGAGGAGCCCTTAATTAAGAAGATAATTTTTTAAATATTTATTTGGGCAGCTCGGTACTGGAGTGGTACTGGAGTGAGCCCTATAGCAAAATCTCGAAATATAAGCCAGCAGGGGCGGGTTTTTTGCGTCTGCGCACCTAGTGGGCCTACTAAGAATCGATATACGTGAACATACTCGCGGAGGAGCCCTTAATTAAGAAGATAATTTTTTAAATACTTATTTGGGCAGCTCGGTACTGGAGTGAGCCCTATAGTAAAATCTCGAAATATAAGCCAGCAGGGGCGGGTTTTTTGCGTCTGTGCACCTAGTGGGCCTACTAAGAGCCGATATACGTGAATATACTCGCGGAGGAGCCCTTAATTAAGAAGATAATTTTTTAAATATTTATTTGGGCAGCTCGGTACTAGAGTGGTACTGGAGTGAGCCCTATAGCAAAATCTCGAAATATAAGCCAGCAGGGGCGGGTTTTTTGCGTCTGCGCACATAGTGGGCCTACTAAGAGCCGATATACGTCAACATACTCGCGGAGGATCCCTTAATTAAGAAGATAATTTTTTAAATATTTATTTGGCAGCTCGGTACTGGAGTGGTACTGGAGTGAGCCCTATAGCAAAATCTCGAAATATAAGCCAGCAGGGGCGGGTTTTTTGCGTGACCTAGTGGGCCTACTAGTGGGCCTACTAGGAGCCGATATACGTGAACATACTCGCGGAGGAGCCCTTAATTAAGAAGATAATTTTTTAAATATTTATTTGGGCAGCTCGGTACTGGAGTGGTACTGGAGTGAGCCCTATAGCAAAATCTCGAGGAGACTCACAGGACTCAGGACTCAGGACTCACAGGAATCACAAGACTCAGGACTCACAGGACTCACAGGACTCACAGGACTCACAGGACCCAAAGGACTCAGGACTCACAGAACTCACAAGACTCAGGACTCACAGGACTCAGGACTCAGAACTCACAGGACTCACAGGACTCACAAGACTCAGGACTCATAGGACTCACAGGACTCACAAGACTCAGGACTCACAGGACTCACAGGACCCACAGGACTCACAGGACTCAGAACTCAGGACTCACAGGACTCACAGGACTCAGGACTCAGGAGTCAGAACTCACAGGACTCACAGGACTCACAGGACTCAGGAGTCAGGACTCACAGGACTCAGGACTCAGAACTCACAGGACTCACAGGACTCACAGGACTCAGGAGTCAGGACTCACAGGACTGACACGACTGACAGGACTCACAGGACTCAGAACTCAGGATTCACAGGACTCACCGGACACAGGACTCGCAGGACTCACAGGACTCACAGGACTCAGGACTCAGGACACAGGACTCACAGGACTCACAGGACTCACGAGACTCAGGACTCACAGGACTCACAGGACTCACAGGACTCACAGGACTCAGGACTCAGGACTCAGGACTCACAGGACTCACAAGACTCAGGACTCACAGGACTCACAGGACTCACAGGACTCAGGACTCAGGGCTCACAGGACTCACAGGACTCAGGACTCAGGACTCACAGGACTCACAGTACTCACAGGACTCAGGACTCAGGACTCACAGGACTCACAGGACTCACCGGACTCACAGGACTCAGGACTCAGGACTCACAGGACTCACAGGACACACAGGACTCACAAGACTCAGGACTCACAGGAGGAGGGTTTTTTTAATTATTTATTTGGGCAGCTCGTACTGGAGTGATACTGGAGTGAGCCCTATAGTAAAATCTCGAAATATAAGCAAGCAGGGGCGGGTTTTTTGCATCTGCGCACCTAGTGGGACCACTAAGAGCCGATATACGTGACCATACTCGCGGAGGAGCCCTTAATTAAGAAGATAATTTTTTAAATATTTATTTGGGCAGCTCGGTACTGGAGTGGTACTGGAGTGAGCCCTATAGCAAAATCTCGAAATATAAGCCAGCAGGGGCGGGTTTTTTGCGTCTGCGCACCTAGTGGGGCTACTAAGAGCCGATATACGTGAACATACTTGCAGAGGAGCCCTCAATTGAGAAGATAATTTTTTAAATATTTATTTGGGCAGCTCGGTACTGGAGTGGTACTGGAGTGAGCCCTATAGCAAAATCTCGAAATATAAGCCAGCAGGGGCGGGTTTTTTGCGTCTGCGCACCTAGTGGGCCTACTAAGAGCCGATATACGTAAACATACCCTCGGAGGAGGCCTTAATTAAGAAGATAATTTTTTAAATATTTTTTTGGGCAGCTCGGTACTAGAGTGGTACTGGAGTGAGCCCTCACAGGACTCACAGGACTCACAGGACTCAGGACTCACAGGACTCAGGACTCACAGGACTCAGGACTCAGGGCTCACAGGACTCACAGGACTCACAGGACTCAGGAGTCAGGACTCACAGGACTCACAGGACTCACAGGACTCAGGACTCAGGACTCAAGACTCACAGAACTCACCGGACTCAGGACTCGCAGGACTCACAGGACTCACAGGACTCACAGGACTCAAGACTCAGGACTCAGGACTCACAGGACTCACTGGACACACAAGACTCAGGACTCACAGGACTCACAGGACTCAGGACTCAGGACTCACAGCACTCACAGGACTCACAAGACTCAGGACTCACAGGACTCACAGGACTCACAGGACTCAGGACTCACAGGACTCACAGGACTCACAGGACTCAGGACTCAGGACTCACAGGACTCACCGGACTCTCAGGACTCAGGACTCACAGGACACACAGGACTCACAAGACTCAGGACTCACAGGACTCACAGGACTCACAGGACTCAGGACTCAGGACTCACAGGACTCACAAGACTCAGGACTCACAGGACTCACAGGACCCACAGGACTCAGGACTCACAGGACTCACAAGACTCAGGACTCATAGGACTCACAAGACTCACAGGACTCACAGGACTCAGGACTCAGGACTCACAGGACTCACAGGACTTACAGGACTCACAGGACTCACAGGACTCACAGGACTCACCGGACTCACAGGACTCAGGACTCAGGACTCACAGGACTCACAGGACACACAGGACTCACAAGACTCAGGACTCACAGGACTCACAGGAGGAGGATTTTTTTAATTATTTATTTGGGCAGCTCGGTACTGGAGTGGTACTGGAGTGAGCCCTATAGTAAAATTTCGAAATATAAGCCAGCAGGGGCGGGTTTTTTGTGTCTGCGCACCTAGTGGGCCTACTGAGAGCCGATATACGTGAACATTCTCGCGGAGGAGCCCTTAATTAAGAAGATAATTTTTTAAATTATTATTTGTGCAGCTCGGTACTGGAGTGGTACTGGAGTGAGCCCTATAGCAAAATCTCGAAATACAAGCCAGCAGGGGCGGGTTTTTTGCAACTGCGCACCTAGTGGGCCTACTAAGAGCCGATATACGTGAACATTCTCGCGGAGGAGCCCTTAATTAAGAAGATAATTTTTTAAATATTTATTTGGGCAGCTCGGTACTGGAGTGGTACTGGAGTGAGCCCTATAGCAAAATCTCGAAATACAAGCCAGCAGGGGCGGGTTTTTTGCTTCTGCGCACCTAGTGGGCCTACTAAGAGCCGATATACGTGAACATACTCGCAGAGTAGCCCTTAATTAAGAAGATAATTTTTTAAATATTTATTTGGGCAGCTCGGTACTGGAGTGAGCCCTATAGCAAAATCTCGAAATATAAGCCAGCAGGGGCGGGTTTTTTGTGTCTGCGTACCTAGTGGGCCTACTAAGAGCCGATATACGTCAACATACTCGCGGAGGAGCCCTTAATTAAAAAGATAATTTTTTAAATATTTATTTGGGCAGCTCGGTACTGGAGTGGTACTGGAGTGAGCCCTATAGCAAAATCTCGAAATATAAGCCAACAGGGGCGGGTTTTTTGCGTCTGTGCAGTTTTTTACTGTGCTTTTTGCTTGATTTCCTTTTTCAGTGTAAGACATCTATTATAGGATACAGAAAACCATCTGGAGATATCTATTTGTATAAAATCAATGGTTCTTACGAGCTACTGAGGCTCTTCGCTCTCCTAAAGCTAGGCTTTCACAAGCAACTTTAGGAATTACCCCTGGAGTTAGGCACGTGCCTAATTTGGATCGATGAACAAGACCGAAACGAGTAAAGTACTAACCTGGTAAACGTTTTGCAATTGTTGCTCACTGATATCCCCATTGCTGATGTGTTTGATAAATAATTTTTTCTTCCTCTTCCGTCCATGCTGTTTTCTTTATATTTGGGTTCAAATGATTGTGCCACCTCTCACGACATTGCTTGCCAATCCTTCCTTTCAGATATCTTGCAATCAGCGTCCACTTTTTGGACGGTTTCTTCGTACCAATCCGATAACTTTTTCATCTTCCTGTAGGTTTACATAAATTATTAAATAAGCATCCACGATTTGCAACTTTACAAATTTACCTCCTTTGTCCAAGCACCTTTAACAAGCTCCGGGTTGGCGACTTTATGCCATCGTTGCTGACACTGTATGTCACTTCTATCGTTTCGAAAATTTGAAATTACATCCCACTTTTCTCCGTATGTGGCTACCAGAGATTTCAGGGCAGCAACCTTGGAAAATGTGTTAATTGTTTTTCATCAACGCACTAAGCATTAACCTCTGTTTTTGACCATCGTTTTTGAAACCGGATTTCCTAGATCCTATGCTGTCATCGTCTGCTCCTGCTCCATCAGATATATCTGAGAACTCATCCTCGGCAGCTGAGTCGCTTTCATACAGAATGACTAATGGAAAATGATATTGTAAAATTAGAATCACCAAGTGATGATCGAAATGTAGATCTGTACGGTCTAGAGACATAACTTTTTCTAACGCTTTCTATTTATACAACTGAAAATATGCCACTTTGGGGGAGAAAGCGGAAAACAAAGATCTTGGACCCTATCACGAAATTCGATTCAAATCATGCCGGTTCTCCTTTTATAGCTTAATTGTATTTACTTTTTCTATTGCAAGATATTACACAATTTCAGCTCTAGCAGGCGATACGATACGATTCGAATCCAAATTCGTAGTAGGTGCACTGGATTAATAGTCCATACAATGAAGAAATCATTTCGAATTGGTTCACAGCCCTAAAGACTCTATATGGATATGCATAAAGACACCTCTTGTAGTTTTTCAAAAGGAAAAAAATGGTTTAGTTATGCAACTTCGCAATCGGAGTAATTTGCATTCTCCCGTGCTCTTTCTTATCCCAACAGAGCCCCTGATGTTGGGAATAGTCGAAATAACTTAAACTAAATATACAAGCAGTTAGGAAAATATGTTTGTGGCTTAATATGTACAACACCTTGGAGAAATAAGGCTCGAAACGCTGGAACAGGAGTGCGGTAGGGAAGCCATATAGAGAGCGAATCGCATTTGAAGTAAAATAAAAAAGTTTATCGCATCACAACTTACAGTTTAATTGTCCGATTAATAGTAACTGACTGGATTGGTGATACTTTGTGCGGCTGTGATGAATTTGCTTGCTGTCCATCGACAGGGCCCTGGCTGGTTCTCGGCGGCCATCGTGCCGGCTTCATTCACAACTTGTGTAGACATTTCTGCTTACTTTGGGGAAAAACCCTACACTTCACTTTTAACAGAGCAACTAGCCGATCTTGCGGTAATATTCTTGTGAAGTTCTCCTACTTTTATGCGCAAAATGAGGCAAATTTAAGTCAAAGGACAACCAACGCGACCAAAACCAAACTTGCCGAATGTTAAGGTAGTGACACAACCAACGCGTTCATCGCGGCATTGCGTGCGTTGACATCTATGACGCGACGCACGCGACGCTAGGTAATTAATTACAACAGAATATTGAACGCGGCAACTGACAAGCGAGTGACACAGGCAATTTCAGTTATATTATGATATATATAATTAAATTCCCATATAACTTCATAGCGGCGCGTCGGATGCGAATTCGTTGTAACTCGAAGTACAGGACTGCCTAAGCGCTTTAAAACCTGTCAACGCACGCATCGCTCGCGACGCGTTCAAAATTTGGTTGTGTCACCAGCTTAACACTTCAATATGGCGGGCGTTTAAACTGTGGGAATCTGGAGGTGTTTAAACTGAGCGGCTAAAATTTCGGTCTAAGTTTCTACTAAGGAGTTTCAATACAGCGGTCAGTGGATTGAATTTATACTAAGGTGTTTCAACAAGTTATAGTTAATTACCTTTCTATTAAATTCTATTTCGGTGAACGCCACCTTGAATTCAGTTGTTTGCAAGGCTAGGGGTTAAGAAATATTGAAATAAATGTTTTATAACCAATTTTTTTTATTTTATACCAATAACTGCTCTGGTCTCTTTCTTGGCAAGGAGAAAGAAGGAGAAAAAGTGCACTTTTTCTGACATTTCATAATTTATTTGATTTCGCACGTGTTGTGTACGCAGAGCTGATTTGAAAAAGAAAGGCAAAATCTAGCGGTAGCGATTCTGATAGTTTTCCAGAGGATGAGGAGGTGAAAGTAAAAGACAAGACACTGAATTTGAGGACATGGAAGCCGATTCTAGCGATGAACAAGTTGGTGAGGGGGGTAAAAACGGAAATTGCATACTCCCAAGTCTTTAGTTATAAAGTAATTTTCCTCGAAAGGTACCAAAAACAGCAAGATCTCTTCGGAGTAATATGCCGAGATCTGGAGGAGGAACAACCTGAGGACTCTTCTGAAATGAAGGAGGAGAGATTTAAACATGTTCTAGGTTCTAGACAACATATACAAATTGCAGGAATACGGGCAGCCGGTGGAGGTAGCAACCAATGCCCAATGATGTAGTTGCTCGCAATGCAACTACGAGGCAACGTCACGTGGTGAAGCACACGATATTTCTGGATACTTTGTTTATTATTTTATGGGAAGTGAATTATACCATTTACAGAGGTCTTGTTTTTTGGTTCGGGCGGGAGTAGGTAGCAGTTTACAGCCAAAAATTTAGGGGTACAATTAAAATAAAATTTATTCACTAAAATCCTACAAAAAGAAGCGTCTGCGTACTCCAAAAAACGAAAAGGCAAAATAAAGGAATCATAAACCAATAGTGCACGCGTTTTTATTTACCGCTACACTACACCGTTTGTTTTTCAGCTCTTCGTGCAGCGTCGACATATTTACGTCTATTTAAAACACACCTATAAGAATTTTTAAAACCGTACCGGCAAAATTTGAAAACAATAGAAAAGCGACAGGAAAGTGTGTTTTTTGGGTCTAATTACATTGTTGTGTTAGGATCCTAATTACATTGTTAAGATCAGGAGCTGATCAAAGCAACAAAAATGGGCACCGCACGCCCTTTTCAAGAAAAAAAGTTTTAGGCTTTTTCATACATATACCTATAGAAATTTTTACAACTGAGAAAATTTAAAAACAATTGAAAAGCGACAGGAATCTGATTTTTTTGGTCTAATCACATTATTGTGCTAGCAGGAGCTGTTCCAAGCAAACAAATGGGCACTGCACTAATCTACGGAAGAAAATATCTTAATAGTTTACGCCTTTATTGCGGTCAAAATCCTTGTTGACCAGTGTATTTTCACGTCACTCCACTCGAAGAATACAAGAGTCTGCAGTCCGAACTTTTCTACAATCGTAAGTCTACATTGACAACTTAACTTGACGGAGAACTGTCGTACCTATTAAAGAAACGGAACCAGCAGCAGGATTTGATAAGTAAAATGCAAATATTTATTGATCTAGTAAACAAAATATTTATTACTGAAGAATACATCATCAAAACAATATTTTATCAGATTTCATCACTTATATCATTATACATATAGGAATTATAAAGTAATCCTCAAAATATGTAAATTACATTGTAGTTATTGTTACTGCGGCTCCTCAAAAAAAGGCCGCTTTATGTTAAGTTAATGCTAAGCCCTGCTCCTACTAGCGACTACAATTGGCCAGTACAGCGATGATGACATTTATATTTTTATTATATAATTTTAATCAGAGGGTAGAGAAGGAAATATGTTTGAGTATAATATAAATTTAAAAAATATTAGCTAAAAGAAGTCTTTTAGATCTCAGATGGCTGAGAAAATAAAAGAAGGTGATGAACGAAAACACAACAAACACAAGTCGAATCATAAAGGCTACATTATGTTGTGGAATATGTTGTCGGGAATGCGGATTTCATAAGAACCTATAAAATCTGCAATCGCAAACTGCCATGTGCCTTAATTAGCAGCTGTAGCAGCCTGAAATTATGTAAATTAAAACAACACTGGACGCAAAGAGCACAGTTGGTAGTCTCCTCGTAATTTTGATCGGTAGATGACCTTTGGAAGAATAAAGCCTATTGAAATTATTAATAATAATGATCATACTTAACATCTTTTAGGAAAGTCCTTTTTATTTGTCGCAGTCAAAACGCAAAATATGCTTCGTGAATCCGTGGGCAAGAATGCCTAAATAAAATGGCCGTGTCTATTCGCACCCGATTTTGCCGTGTAAATACACGGGTACAATGGCAATGCGAATACATTTCAGTGCGTAGATATTTTGAAAAAGGCAAATCTTCACTCAGTAGGCCATGCATTTCGCGGATTTCGGTCGTACAGATACACCCACACATGGACATAGTTGGGTGCAAATAGACACTTCCAAATAAAATAGCAATGTATTCTGTTTTGTAGTAATTATAATCAGACTTGGGGGCCAAAGAACCACCTAAGAGAACGACTTTATCCTCTTACATCCATACTTAACATCTAAATTCAAACAGTAGCCAGCCAATTAGTTTGAAGAAACAATGTTTTATCTCGCTATTGGTGGCAAAAGGTAGCCCCTAGATTTAACAGCATTGCTTATATGATAGTACTTAGCATAACTACGGCCTATTGCGTACACTCTCATGTGTGATTGGAATAACATGCAAAAAGTAACATACTTTTTATCGATTCATACATACATTTTGTTGATCAATTTCGGGGGTGTCATTGGAAGAAGTCTGCATTAATTAAATAAAATTTGAACGTATAAAGCTTACTACATAATACAAAATATTAACGACTGTCTCTTGTATACATTTTCTATTAAATAATCCTAAATAAATAGCTGGATGGGTGAACTTTGCATTTTATTACCAATCGTTAAATAGATTGAATGCACAATGTGAGCATAAGTACATTCTTAATCTTTTATACAGTGCTGTCTTTTATACACAAGTTACATCATCAAAAGTTTTCTCCAAATATTTTCATTCTACAGGAAATTTTATATATGGAGTATAAAATCACGCCTTAATGAAACCTAAGATCTAAATTTACATTTTGTCGTTTTAGGGATTTGTCTAGTTCTAAATTTTTACAAACATAAGAACAATATTTACATGTCAGCGGTCAGTGGATTGAATTTATACTAAGGTGTTTCAACAAGTTATAGTTAATTACCTTTCTATTAAATTCTATTTCGGTGAACGCCACCTTGAATTCAGTTGTTTGCAAGGCTAGGGGTTAAGAAATATTGAAATAAATGTTTTATAACCAATTTTTTTTATTTTATACCAATAACTGCTCTGGTCTCTTTCTTGGCAAGGAGAAAGAAGGAGAAAAAGTGCACTTTTTCTGACATTTCATAATTTATTTGATTTCGCACGTGTTGTGTACGCAGAGCTGATTTGAAAAAGAAAGGCAAAATCTAGCGGTAGCGATTCTGATAGTTTTCCAGAGGATGAGGAGGTGAAAGTAAAAGACAAGACACTGAATTTGAGGACATGGAAGCCGATTCTAGCGATGAACAAGTTGGTGAGGGGGGTAAAAACGGAAATTGCATACTCCCAAGTCTTTAGTTATAAAGTAATTTTCCTCGAAAGGTACCAAAAACAGCAAGATCTCTTCGGAGTAATATGCCGAGATCTGGAGGAGGAACAACCTGAGGACTCTTCTGAAATGAAGGAGGAGAGATTTAAACATGTTCTAGGTTCTAGACAACATATACAAATTGCAGGAATACGGGCAGCCGGTGGAGGTAGCAACCAATGCCCAATGATGTAGTTGCTCGCAATGCAACTACGAGGCAACGTCACGTGGTGAAGCACACGATATTTCTGGATACTTTGTTTATTATTTTATGGGAAGTGAATTATACCATTTACAGAGGTCTTGTTTTTTGGTTCGGGCGGGAGTAGGTAGCAGTTTACAGCCAAAAATTTAGGGGTACAATTAAAATAAAATTTATTCACTAAAATCCTACAAAAAGAAGCGTCTGCGTACTCCAAAAAACGAAAAGGCAAAATAAAGGAATCATAAACCAATAGTGCACGCGTTTTTATTTACCGCTACACTACACCGTTTGTTTTTCAGCTCTTCGTGCAGCGTCGACATATTTACGTCTATTTAAAACACACCTATAAGAATTTTTAAAACCGTACCGGCAAAATTTGAAAACAATAGAAAAGCGACAGGAAAGTGTGTTTTTTGGGTCTAATTACATTGTTGTGTTAGGATCCTAATTACATTGTTAAGATCAGGAGCTGATCAAAGCAACAAAAATGGGCACCGCACGCCCTTTTCAAGAAAAAAAGTTTTAGGCTTTTTCATACATATACCTATAGAAATTTTTACAACTGAGAAAATTTAAAAACAATTGAAAAGCGACAGGAATCTGATTTTTTTTGTCTAATCACATTATTGTGCTAGCAGGAGCTGTTCCAAGCAAACAAATGGGCACTGCACTAATCTACGGAAGAAAATATCTTAATAGTTTACGCCTTTATTGCGGTCAAAATCCTTGTTGACCAGTGTATTTTCACGTCACTCCACTCGAAGAATACAAGAGTCTGCAGTCCGAACTTTTCTACAATCGTAAGTCTACATTGACAACTTAACTTGACGGAGAACTGTCGTACCTATTAAAGAAACGGAACCAGCAGCAGGATTTGATAAGTAAAATGCAAATATTTATTGATCTAGTAAACAAAATATTTATTACTGAAGAATACATCATCAAAACAATATTTTATCAGATTTCATCACTTATATCATTATACATATAGGAATTATAAAGTAATCCTCAAAATATGTAAATTACATTGTAGTTATTGTTACTGCGGCTCCTCAAAAAAAGGCCGCTTTATGTTAAGTTAATGCTAAGCCCTGCTCCTACTAGCGACTACAATTGGCCAGTACAGCGATGATGACATTTATATTTTTATTATATAATTTTAATCAGAGGGTAGAGAAGGAAATATGTTTGAGTATAATATAAATTTAAAAAATATTAGCTAAAAGAAGTCTTTTAGATCTCAGATGGCTGAGAAAATAAAAGAAGGTGATGAACGAAAACACAACAAACACAAGTCGAATCATAAAGGCTACATTATGTTGTGGAATATGTTGTCGGGAATGCGGATTTCATAAGAACCTATAAAATCTGCAATCGCAAACTGCCATGTGCCTTAATTAGCAGCTGTAGCAGCCTGAAATTATGTAAATTAAAACAACACTGGACGCAAAGAGCACAGTTGGTAGTCTCCTCGTAATTTTGATCGGTAGATGACCTTTGGAAGAATAAAGCCTATTGAAATTATTAATAATAATGATCATACTTAACATCTTTTAGGAAAGTCCTTTTTATTTGTCGCAGTCAAAACGCAAAATATGCTTCGTGAATCCGTGGGCAAGAATGCCTAAATAAAATGGCCGTGTCTATTCGCACCCGATTTTGCCGTGTAAATACACGGGTACAATGGCAATGCGAATACATTTCAGTGCGTAGATATTTTGAAAAAGGCAAATCTTCACTCAGTAGGCCATGCATTTCGCGGATTTCGGTCGTACAGATACACCCACACATGGACATAGTTGGGTGCAAATAGACACTTCCAAATAAAATAGCAATGTATTCTGTTTTGTAGTAATTATAATCAGACTTGGGGGCCAAAGAACCACCTAAGAGAACGACTTTATCCTCTTACATCCATACTTAACATCTAAATTCAAACAGTAGCCAGCCAATTAGTTTGAAGAAACAATGTTTTATCTCGCTATTGGTGGCAAAAGGTAGCCCCTAGATTTAACAGCATTGCTTATATGATAGTACTTAGCATAACTACGGCCTATTGCGTACACTCTCATGTGTGATTGGAATAACATGCAAAAAGTAACATACTTTTTATCGATTCATACATACATTTTGTTGATCAATTTCGGGGGTGTCATTGGAAGAAGTCTGCATTAATTAAATAAAATTTGAACGTATAAAGCTTACTACATAATACAAAATATTAACGACTGTCTCTTGTATACATTTTCTATTAAATAATCCTAAATAAATAGCTGGATGGGTGAACTTTGCATTTTATTACCAATCGTTAAATAGATTGAATGCACAATGTGAGCATAAGTACATTCTTAATCTTTTATACAGTGCTGTCTTTTATACACAAGTTACATCATCAAAAGTTTTCTCCAAATATTTTCATTCTACAGGAAATTTTATATATGGAGTATAAAATCACGCCTTAATGAAACCTAAGATCTAAATTTACATTTTGTCGTTTTAGGGATTTGTCTAGTTCTAAATTTTTACAAACATAAGAACAATATTTACATGTCACTGTAAACGGGGCGAATAGAAATAAGATATGCGATTAAAGTTAGATAATATTTTGTTCAGAATAATTAAGATACTCTTCAACTAAAGTGAGAAACATTAGTTAGTGTATTGTAACTAATTTTCATTGTTCACGTAGTTTTAATACTTTACCGAATAAGAAGAATTGAGAAAGTTGTTGCACTCTATCGACTCCTGAAAACTTGTGTTGCTAAAAAAATTTTGCTAAAAATGTTCCAGAAATGAATAACCCTATAAACGGTTTAGAAAACAAATCTAAGAAGCGTATTGAACCAAAGTAATATGTATTATTCTCTCTTGGGTGTAAAAAATGGGTAGAAAAAGGAAGTGGATAACTGGAGTGCCAAACTTTCTTAATAAATAAGGTATAAATCGCTTACACTAAACGCTCAAACACTTTTCGATATATAACTTATATTAATACGAAATGCAAGTAAAATATTCTACTGATTACCAGGATAATAAAATAGAATCTCGTCCAGACCAGATGAATACAATGAAGTGTCACTTTTGCATCTTAACTAAATGTAAATTTGATCATAACTTGTATATTGTCTTTAGTGTAAAACTACAAATCTACCATATCTGCAAAAATGTACAAAAATGAATAAGTTAAAACAATTGAATAATCAGTCAAAAAGCGTAACATCAGTAAACTTTGAGGTAAGAAGTAAAATTGTAAAGAATACTCACTCAGAGGAACTCAAAATAGTCACGATGTCTTAAACTAACAGGCAGTGATGATACTAAACCCATCTAAAGGAGTGCGGTTAACTTATAATGTGAATAGCAGCGTCTACAAAAACTAGCGTATATTTTTGCTTTCATATTCAGCTATTATCTGTTGTAATGCATGATAAATCGTGGGGAAGCTCGGTCTTTCGTTGGGTTTTCGGTTCCAGCACTTTCGCATTAAACCATATATCGCCAAAGGAGTGTTCTCAGGGCAGTTAAGGACATTTCCTTCTTTCACATATTTAACAACTTCTTCGTGTGTCATACCGTAGTAAGGCTGTAACGCAAACGAAAATATCTCCCATAAACAAACCCCAAATGCCCACACGTCTGATTCAATTGTGTATTTATTGTACAAAATACTCTCCAACGGCATCCATCTTATAGGAATGGCATCGTGCTCATCTCCTTTGTAATAATCTTGCAGATAAATTTTGTGAGATAAGCCAAAATCGGCGATTTTTACAACCATATCTTCGTCAATTAAACAATTTCGTGTAGCTAAATCACGATGAACGAATTTGCGTTCAGATAAGTAAACCATCCCACCAGCTATTTGATGCGATATACTCAGGAGATCTCCGTGCGAAAGTTCGGGACGCCGCATCTCTACTGTGTGTGTAATGTATGGTGAGCAGGAACGAAGGAACTCATTAAGATCCCCTCTAGCCATGAATTCAAACAATAAGCACATCGGTCTGCCAATGGCACAGACTCCCAAAAGCTTGACAATGTTTGGATGATCGAATTCTGCCAATAGACATGCTTCCCTTTCAAAATCCAGCTGCATATCTTGACTAGCGTCGTCCTTTAACATTTTAACAGCTACCAACGTGAAATCTTCACCTGCCATTAAACCAGGTGCCTTAGCCTGAAACACCCTCCCAAATGCTCCTTGCCCCAGATCTTTTATATAAATAATATTGTTACGAGGATACTCTAATTTTTCCAGCTTTGGATTAAGCTGTGCCTTCGTTTCATGGTAAGCAGAATTACTAGGTAGTTTATTCAAATCTATACTATCATGAGTAGCAGCTATGTTGTATCCCCCAGAGTGCTGTTCTCGCATCCGTTTGTGTTTTACAATTCTGTAAATTAGAAGTCCCATCAAGTGGCAAGCTACAATTCCAACAAAACCGATTCCAGACAACAAGAATATCATTGAAGGTGTAAAAAAGGTCTCCATTGACATCGGGGTCCCATTGTCCTTAGTCAGAATGTCAGAAGAATTTGCTGTACATGAAATAATTATTTAAAATAATTATTAACAACTTAATACTTACGGCACAATGGAATGTCACAGTGCTGCCATCTAACCGAATCATTCAATGTGTAGCACCAAGGGTATGGTTCCTCTCCTCCTGCGTTTCGGCAGTAATTTTCTCCGTATTGAATTTGCGGAAAAACTAGAGGTGGTTGATCAAAGTTGTGAGGAATTTGCGAATCCCATCGCTGGCAGGGTAAGCCAGTTTTTGTAACGTTTACACTTCCTAAGTAGTAACGGCCATTGCCCATCCGACAGTCATCTAGCAAAGTAATGTTCGAAGTGATTAAATTATATTGATTTAGGCTGGTAATAACAATAAAAATGTTATGAAGTGATTGAATAACTTTCTTCGACATTATAGTAAACAAAAAATTTAACTCAATAGGATTGCGAGTCCTATATTGAAGAAGGGATGGCTGATTCGTAGATTAAGAACAAGGACACGAAAATACTCCTTTCGGTTTTTTAATTGTGAAGAAAACACGGGGCCAAAAACCACTAACATCGCTATTTAATCGTTTTAAAACTGCTTTGAAAATAATGAAACGGTCTAGACTAGATGCATGACTCAAATTCAACCGTGAACCATGATGCTTCTAAAATATTACAAACTTTAGCGCTTTACTAAGGCTCTAAGTAGAAATATATTTTTTTAGTGCACGCACTACTATACATATATCTTGTACTGAAAAATGAAAATTTATATATAAAACATATGTATACCCTCCTCCTGGCATCACTGGATTATATATCTACTTGTTAAATATTGTTGTTGTTGTAACGTTATATTTGGGGGCTTAGTAAAACTCCAGATGTGAGCTCCTGAACTTTATTAGGCAGACCGGCGGCAGCCTACTTCTATTAGATTAGAGAGCAGGAGGCTCCACTACATTAGACTTACCAGCTTTACTGATTTAAGCAAATCTAAATCTCTACATCTCCCCCTATAAAGTTCATATTAAATTTGTCCACATCAGACTTACCAGCTATACTAATTTACACAGATCTAAGTCTCTAAATCTCCCTTTATACAATTCAAAATAAATTTTTCTAATCAATCTACTTAACTCATATACTACTTAGTCAAATTCAATGTATGTACAGAATTCCTTAATTATTATTAACATCGACTACAGCATGTACTTCTACTTAATCTACACATCTACTTTTTTTTTAACTACTCAAGGACTCTATACATTTTTACGTGAAGCACTAGCATTGATTAGTATTATATATATACTAGTAGGCCATTGTCTGACTGCTGATACTGTAGTAGGGCAAATATTCTCAAGTTTCCAAAGTACTAAAAAGACCAAGTACAAAAAGATCCGCCACTTGAAGAATAGCTTTTGTGTATGAATCTTATAGCAAAGTGGTTTTGGATTAAGACGAAAATTTAATGTGATTACTTTATCACACATGCGGCGAATTTACCACTCACCGAACAGGCAAGGAAGAATGGCTTTTGTATATGAATCTTATAGGAAAGTGGTTTTGGAATAAGACGAAAATTTAATTTGATTACTTTATCACGCATGCGGCGAATTTACCACTCACCGAACAGGCAAGGAAGAATAGCTTTTGGATATGAATCTTATAGGAAAGTATAAAGCTAAGCTTTCAAATAACAATTGTTACATTCTCACCAACGTCATCTATGTTAAATTTATAAAAACTTAAAATCTGCAATATTCTGTCATTGTAAAAATATGAACAACACAAACAGAATACCGAATGTCTGAAATACGGCAGGTGGCAAAATTCACTGCCTATTCAGTTTAGGTACATTGTACATTCTGCAAAATAAAATAAATGCGATAACCTCTCATAGAATTGGCTTTACTCCATGGGTTAGTTTTTTTTGTTCTAAATTTTAACGCATTTATACAGAAGTTTGAGGAGCGGTGATGATTTAAACAAATGAGAGAGTAGGCGGAGCCTATTCCATTAAAACAAATTTCGTGCAAAAGCGTCGATGCGAATGGCTCAATCAGGTTTATAGGTTTTGGATTAAGGGGCTACACCAGTGTAGACGGCGGAAAAATGTGTCCAGATTTAGGACTCGTTTTCTCGGAAACTATGCATGATAATTAAAGTCTGTTTTTTTTATTTGAAAGTGCTTGTTTTATGCTGTTTATTCACTGTCAGTGTTTTACAAAATAAAGATAGCCGAGTCGACTATGTAGGGTCAAAATGGAGCATGGAATCCATGACATCGCCGTCGGTTCCCACCCCTCTGTCACAACTGCTTATCTAAAAAAAAAAAATTAAATTGCTATTAAAAGTAGAGTGTTTGTACAACCGAGTGACGATGGCCAATTTGTAAAATTGTAACTACAAAAAAGTTTGTGGCGCTCTATTCGAATATACTGTAATTTTGCCTAAAAATTGGATAGTTTTTGGTAATTTATTGAAAACTACGAATTTTTTTAAAAAAAGTGGGATCGTCACTCGGTTGATAAAAGTGTCCTGAGCAACTATGTGAACTTTCATGCAATTCTGTCGATCAGTTTTTGAGATATCGTGGGAACGGATTTCAAAAAATGTGTTTCGAGAAAAACGGCTTCAAAGTTTGAGGTGACCTTCTCCTAACTGGGGTACAAAAAAATCGATTTTTTTTTTTCCACGGAAAAATATACCTTAATATGTCTATAATCATGTCCCAAAATTTCACGGAAAAAAAAAATATGGTTTTCGAGTTATAGTGCTATATATTTGGTGACCTCCTAACTGGGGCAAAAAAAAACGATTTTTTTTTTTTTACGGAAAAACATACCTTAATATGTCTAGAATCATGTCCCATAATTTCACGAAAAAAAAATATATGGTTTTCTAGTTATAGTGATATATATTTGGTGACTTTCTCCTAACTGGGGTCAAAAAGAATCGATTTTTTTTTATTTTTTTTTACGGAAAAATGTTCGTTAATATGACTAGAATCATGTCCTAAAATTTCACGAAAAAAAAAATATGGTTTTCGAGTTAAAGTGCTATTAATTAATACTGTAAGTCTGCTCATTTCCTCATTATTGTGCGAAATATTCCACTCAAAAACTCTTTTTTTCTTTAAACGCATTTTTCTCACCTTCATTTTTTCAATCGTAGTTCCACGATATCTCTTGAACCGCTCCACCGATTTCCATAAACCTTGGTTCATTTTGTTCAGAATTAAATTGTTCACAAATATAACTAGGATATAAGACAAAACCCAAGTAGTTTTTTTTTTACAACACTTTTTGTAAAAAATTTATCGAAAAATTCTCGATTTTTGACTTCAAAAGGCTGCTATTTTTTTTTTAGTCGAGCGATTCGTTAGATCCTAGTTAGATTTATACATTCAAATGTCTTATTTAGGTGGTTTTTTGATTTTTCTGTGTCAGATGATTTGGCGAGCCGCAATCACGGAATTACGGAAAAAGGCGAAAAAGGCTGATTTTTTTTGGCGCCCTCTGGCGGCGACGGGTGAGCGAGAAATGAAAAAATAAAAAAAAAATTTCTAGTTTTTGTTAAAGACTTCCAAATAAAAAAAGATTCAAGGTCATATGTTGTTTTGTTTTCTTGTAAAAAAATCCCAAACTTTTGCTTTTTTTTTTAATTCAGTTAGGAGAAGGTCACATGTGTAGCGCATGCCATGCGCGACAAAATTCTTTGTAACTCCACTATTTGTTGAAATATCGGTCTGAAATTTTGAGGATATATTCTTGACCGATTACTCTTACGAAATATTGAAAAAAAAAAATTTGAAAATTTTGAAGAATCTACACTGGTGTAGCCCCTTAAGACGAAAATTTAATTTGATTACTTTTTCACGCATGCGGCGAATTTACCACCCATTGAACAGGCAAGGAAGAATAGCTATTTTGCGCAAATAACGGGAAAGGTATTATTTCGCGAAGGCTGAAAAATTTAGATTTGTATATATTAATTTGTTTAAATTTGGATATGAATCTCACAGGAAAGTGGTTCTGGATTAATTTTAAGTACTATTAGTATGAAATATGATATTTTATTGGTACATATTTCGTTATAAATGGGGAGGGTAGTATTTAATAAAAGAGTGATAATTGAGAAAAGTTGAATTAACATTTGCTTTAATAAAAAGTTATGCCCACGTTTTTGAACTCACGCATAGTGCAATTATCATTCCTGTTAATGTTCAGGAGCCATTAAAGAAATAGCCTCATATATGATCCACCCAACCACAAAGAGATACTGTTTTACCTATAAAAATATTAATTGTGGCGTGAACAGTGGGTGACTCGTTTTTTGATGCCATATATCCTCATCTCAAATATTCAAATTTTCGGGCGGTTGGTGACAATTTTTTTTTAACGTTTGGACCATCTGAATTGTGAGCATGTGTACGAAAAGATGAAGCTGTTTTTCAAAGATTTCATACACACCCACGGGCACGGAATAAAATTGCAACTGTTATGCACGGGCAGTGTTGAATTAAGAAATGATAAAATTTGCATAACTATGTAATTAACATTCGCTCAAGCCGAAGTGCATTGTCGCTAATATTGAATGACAATTGATGACTGATTTATTTAGTGGGCATGTAGAGTCTTAATTATAAATTTCTATAGACATTAAAATTCTTCAACTAATTGAACTGATTGTACATTTGACAAGTCAAGAAACATACCCATTGTACTGTCACAATTTGTTTCTAATTTCATAAATATGTTAGAGACCACTCTAGAAATTAAGTGATCTTATACCTGTTGCAAATGTCGTGGGAATAAGTTATAATGAAGTCCAAATCTCTACAGCGCTGCTAGGTTTTAACTGTATGTAATTTAATGTTAAATCTTATTGTTTGTAATAATTCTTTTATGAAGTTTTCTACGTCTAACTTTAATACTAATTGGCAATTGTGTTTATTGAAGTTCACTTTGAAAATATATTTTTGTTAATCGTTTCAGTGTCTAGCAAAAGTTAAAATAGAACTTTATAGAATAAGATAGTACAATGGAATAAATTTAAAAGCCAGAGACCATACCATAATAACTACGATATATCATAATAACCCACTTTTAAGATTCGGATCACTTGAATGATCAGGTGCGCGCCTAGCCCTTTTGGGGTCCTTGGGCATTTAAAAATACAACGCCTCCATTTTTGATAACCCTGATACATGGGCACAGGTATTATCGACCATTGAAAAATAATTTTGAAAAGCATTTGGTATTGATTTTTTATTTCCAGCCATATACATGTAGGATTCCAAGCTATTATTGGCAACACAATTAAAGTAAAATTCAATTTATATATAATTCAATATAAGAGTTCAATTATCAAGTAAAGTATTAAATAGTTTAATAGTTAACAAGAGTATGAGTATTAATCAATTAATTATTATTAGTCACTATTAAGTCCACTACTACTTTCCACTTCTACTTTATATGGGCTATCCACTTCCACGGTAGGTCAAAGACTAAATTCATACGATCAGCCAAGCTGAGCAAATCTCAGAGGACAACGGTGATTTTAGGTACAAGTGCAACGAGTAAGTTAGTTTCAGCTCGCTGATCGGTGATGGACTTTAGAGATCATCCTACATACATACATATAAATATTTTATCAGTGAGTACATATTTACTTTAAAAATTTTTAAAAAAATATTAAAAACCATCACATATTTATAATAAGGATTAGAGTGACCCTTATGACGAGCGATACGATGGGAACATGTTTTGTGTTATACTTGATTACATGACATAATCAGAACAATTTTAGGGACGGTTATTCCGTAAATAATTGCACATCCAATTTGACGCAGTTCTATTCAACGAAATATCTAACTTTAATTTAACCTTTATTCATGAAAATGGTTTTGCAAATGTTTGTGAGAGATCATGGTTTTTATTCTTTTCATTTTAATATACACTCCTAATCGTCTTGTGACTCGCATCGTGCTCGTTTCAGGGTTTGCCTGACGATGGTGATTATTTGCTGCCCGACACGTCTCGTCAGCAGAATCCTCCAGATTGTGATTTTGTGCTGTTTGAAGCTAACATACGCTACCGGTTTCTCTTAACCTACGGAAAGTGCGCGAAAATACCCACTTTATGGTATAGTCTAATCAAATGGTCATAAAATTTTTTTAATGGATGCAGTAATAGTGCGAAGCTGATTTTGTAGTATGCTTTACTTGTTGGCATCCCAATTTCCACAGGTTTGCAACCAAACCACAAGATGTTCAGATGTTTTTAGTTTTCAAATATCTGCTAATTGGAGCGTCGGACAAAACATATATATGTACAGTTTCGTTTTTGAAGTAAACTCCATTTGCTACAGTTTCAGCCTACGCGGGTTTTTTTTGCCTCGAACAGTTTCTGAGTTACAGTTCTTCAAATTTAGGAAAAATGTTCCAAAAGAGAGAAATGTGGGAACTTTAAGCCAGTTTTTACCGAGTACTTTTTAAACGACGAGTCCTACGATAAAAAGCTATATAGATATATTATACATACATACTTTCATACTGGACAAATTCGCTACGATTTGACCAACAAATGGTTTCACTACGTGAAATATATCACGGAATACAAAGTCATGAAAAATATCTTTGTTTAAAAAATGTACTTAACAATCTTTATCTTCTATGTACAGGGTGTTCCAATAAACGTAGGACCAAATAGTAGATATGATAGACCTCACCTAGAAAAACAAAAAATCGTATCGCAGGGGGAGGGAGGGGGGGATTCGCAACCGTTTACGAGTTACTTTGTCATTCGATAATTCGGGATGCTTTATTTTTACATTTTGATCTCCTCAACACAGCGCCATCAAACTTGCGCTAAACAACTACTATCTTAATGTGCTTTCCAAAAATGTCACCAAGGTTGATCTGCCTCTTCCACTGCAGCTACATAATCCAGTCACTTTAGACAAAAATATTGCTTCTGATCAAAAAAATTAGATACTTACTTTTTTCATTTATTGGTTTATTTTAGTATTTTCAAGAAAATATTAAAAGCCGAGAGCAAGATCACGATCGCATCAAAAGTTATTCAAGATCAAAATTCATACATTACGGTTTTTTGCGAATATCGCGCTTCGTATGGCTCGGAGGCCAATTAAGGTTATTATGGAAATAAATGATCTGTTCCATTTTTTACGTACAACGAACGGTTTATGCAAAAATGTGCTTCGAAGTTTCAGTCATCTAGTAGTATGGCAAACCCACTTTCGCAAGAGGAACCGGAACAGGGTTCCAATTTCGATGAAACTGAAATATGTCATAAAGGAGGTCATTCTGAGAAACTTTGACTTTGAACATATGCTTCAGAAACCTACAGAAAAAAGATACACGATATCAATGTGCTTTCTAAAACAGCCATCAACGTTTAGATACCTCTACCACTTCAGGTGCAGTCACTTGCTAAAGTAAAAAAATGCCCGAAAATGTCCTAAAATTTATGTTCTCCCAAATTTACTCCGAAATTTATCTAATAATACACCTGTTGTTTATTTTTATTAAATTGCCCATCTTGTTACCTTTCCAAGGAGGTACAACATGTCGAGGTAGAGAAAGGGTAAAAAATTTATACGTGGAAAACTTTTAGCGGAATATAAAAAAAAATTTTAATTAAATTAAGCGTTTGTAACGTACTACAATTAACCGAAATAAGTTTTTAATTTAAGAAAAAGCAATTTTGGGTTAATTTGAGTTAACTTTTTTGTAAAAGACGGTTTTTTTAAAAAAATTTCAAAGGTTTTCTACGTATAAATTATGTACGTTTACATTATAATATATTATAAAGTTCCATTCCCTACCTGGATATATTGTGCCTCTTTGGAAAGGCAACAAGATGGGTAATTTAATAAAAATAAAAAGGTGGTGTATTGATTCCCCAAATTTTGGAGAAAATGTGGGAAAGCATGAATTGTAGGACAGTGGTAGAGTTAAAGGTAGGTCTACGATGATAGTATATTTAGAAAGCACATTCAGATAGTAGTTATTTGCTATGAGCTTGGCGTCACTGCGTTGAGTATATCAGAAGATAAAACTAAAATAAAAATGTGTTTCGTGAATTTATGATTTACCCTGTAACTCTAAAACAGTTGAGATCTATCACCTTCCTTATGTCAGCATGCGTTATATGAAACACCTTGTACGTAATTGCACAGTGGAGTATGCGCCCTGCTCCACCTTTTCTCAGCCTGATATCTCGAGGACTATTAGTCGTACATACATTTTGTATCAGACCATTTATATGTAGATTTTTATGGGGAATACATTTTATAACAACAAAATTCACATAAAAGTAATAGTTTACGAGATAATCGAGAAAAACCATGTTCGCGATCTTCGCGCATGCGCAACGTCGACATGATTTCGTTTAGGACTTTTGAGAGAATATTTTTTCTTCCCAAATAAACAACATCCCGAGGGAAAATTTCCACTTGGATTTTGTGCGAAGTCGACTTCTACTTGCCTCTTTTGCCTGGGCTATAAACCAATAAATAAAAAAACAATAAAATAAGGTTCTAATTTTTTCGATCAGAAAAGTCTAATTTCACTGTTCTAATAGTCACTTGCGAAAGTGAAAAAAAGCGTAAAACCACGTTTCTCCCACAGTTTCTCCGAAATATATGTAATTAATGCTTCTCGGTTGTATTTTATTTAATTACCCATCTAGGATATACAAAATTATACGTAGAAAACCGTTTGCCGATTATTAAAAAATCTGAATCTTAATTTTTTTTTTTTTCAAATTAAAACTTTGTAACGTACTAACATTAACTGTAATAAGTTATAAATAAAGAAAAAGCAATTTGGGGTTCATTTAAGTTCAATTTTTTATACAATGCAGACCGTTTTAAAATTCCGCGAAAGGGTTTCTACTCGTAATTTTGTATACCCATTCTTTACCTAGACATGTACCTCCTTGGAACTGCAACAAGATGGGCAATTCATTAAAAATAAAACGGAGGTGCATTAATTACATGAATTTCGGACAAAATGTTGGAGAAACGTGAATTGTACGAATTTTAATACGATTAATACATACATTTTTTGTTTGCCTAGGTGAGATCTTTCACTTCTATCATTTTGTCCTACGTTAACTGAAACACCCTGTATATAAAAATTAAATTAAATGTTTTTTCGAATTTCCATAACTTATGAACAGCGCGACGGATTTGCGGATCAAAATTTCCAATTCTAGATGGCGGACATAATATAGCGACCAAAAAAGTTAAACTTCAAGGGATTGCCCTGAAATCCGCACTAGGGGGTTTTCGGGGGCGCTGTTTCGAATCTTCGAATCAATATGGCGGGTAAGGATGTGGAAATAATTTCAGAAAATAGAAAACATGCATGGCAATGCGTGTGTCAGATTTGGGATGAATATATTTATAAATGTAGAAACCGATTGTGTTGAAAGTGGAAACTTTTTAAGAGCGTCAAAAAGTTTACTCCTGCCGAATGAAAAAATTAATTTATTTATTGTGAAAAAAGGATCACGATATCCAGATTACCCCTATCCCGCTGGTTCATGCAGTAGAGGTGCAGGTGCAGAAGGGAAGGTGTGTAAAAAAATTAAGGAATAAAAATGTAATAATAATCCGGACAACGCCGGGTCCGGTCAAGCTAGTATATTTATATATTGGCCCGTATGAATCAAAATTTGAGTACTTACTAGCACGTACTCATGCTCAATTATTCTCTAGAATCTACTAAAGAATACTTGAGCATGTTGGAACATTTGCTAGTATCTGAACATCCTCTAGTATTAATACACTAGCATGCCCGGACCCGGCGTTTCCCGGGCTGCTATTAAATTTGTATTCCTTAATTTTACAACGCCTTCCTACCGCACAACCCCCTCTCCTATGTGACCCAGCGGGGTGGGGGTGGTCTCATTAAATCACTCATAAATTCGTACACAATACACCCCATACATCACTTTCACCTATTCCTAATACTTTTTTAACTGTAAACTGTAAAGAATTATTAAATTTAGTTTTCCTCATTTTACAACACCTCCTTATTGCACCCCCTCTCCTATGTCTCCCAGAGGGGTGGGTGGTGGTCTCATATATGGAAATTCGAATAGCAGATTCGAAATGAGTGATCTCGAAAATCCCCAAACGCGGACTTTCAGGGAAATCTCTCGAAGTTTAACTTTTGGGTCGCCATATTGATCCAGCATCTTGATTTCCAAAATTTTGATGGCAGATACAAAATCAGTGACCCCAAAAACCCAAACCAAAAACATAATTTTCTAATTTTCCGCGCAATATTCTTAATTTTTTTGTCACGAATTAGCGAAATCGGTCCAGCCGTTCGCGCGTGATGGCGTGACCAAGGGAAGTAGAGATTCATTTCTATATATAGAGATTACTCTGCTTCCTTAGCTATCGATTGGTGAAAAAATTATTCTAATTCATGTATACACTTTTCTTCCACAGCCGTTCCAATTTGGTCGGCACCCACCGAAAAAACCAATTTTTCACTATTTCCACCAACTTTCACCAACCCGGCCCAATTTCCTATAGTGCCTCTTCTTCCTACCTCTGAGATACACTTCTGAGGGGTGTCACCCCCCACCTCTCACCCACAACAAAACACGTTTTCACCAATAATTCCCACATTTCACACTTTTCACCAACTTTCTTTCCACCAACACATTCTAAACTACCTCCCCTTTCCAACGATACCCATAACATGGCACACGCATTACAACAAATTTCCTCTTCTTCTTCCTGACACTGGAGCCATCTGTCGAAAATTGGTCGTACCAACTCAGAAACCTTCGTGGGCTCATGCATTGGTGAAAAAATTATTCCAATTCATGCATACACTTTTCTTCCACAGCCGTTTCAATTTTGTCGGCACCCACCGAAAAAACCAATTTTTCACTACTTCCACCAACTTTCACCAACCCGGCCCAATTTCCTATAGTGCCTCTTCTTCCTACCCCTGAGATACACTTCTGAGGGGTGTCACCCCCACCCCTCAACCACAACAAAAACACGTTTTCACCAATAATTCCCACATTTCACACTTTTCACCAACCTTTCTTCCACCATCACATTCCACACTAACTCCCCTTTCCAACGATACCCATCATAACATGGCACACGCATTACAACAAATTTCCTCTTCTTCTTCCTAACAGTGGAGCCATCTGTCGAAAATTGGTCGTACCACCTCAGAAACCTTCGTGGGCTCATGTACAACAACTTTGCTAAAGATCATCACATGATCAAATGCATAGTTTACGATTCTATAAACGACATACAAACAAACATTCATTTTTATATATATATATAGAAGATGTTTCCGCAATATTTTTAGCATTTCCTCAACAATGCTAGCAACATTTTGAGCATCCTTGAGTATCCTCTATTTTGAATATAAGGAGAGCATGCTCGACAATGCTCAGTCGGTGCTTAGCTTACAAGTGCTCAAGCATTCACGAGTAATATATTATAGATAGTGAAATCCCATAAGGACTATGGACCAAAATCGTTCCCGGAAAAGTTATGTTGAGAGAAAAGATTATGGAATATAAATTTATACAAAAAACTATATAGGAACATAATACATATATTTCTAAATAAGTATTTTTAGATACATTTCTTTCAACTCTAAGATTTAATATAGAAAGTGTAGAGTGGATGGCAACTCGTTTTCTTGGAAACTACACTGACACCCGAGGTGTTGCTTTGAGCAATGGAACTAAAATGTAAAGTTTTTTAGAAGTCTCGCGGATTTGTGATGATTAAGTGTAGGTTCAGTTGTAGGATGCAGTCAATCAACAGTTTCAAAAATTCTGAGCAGTGTAACAAGTAGAATCATAACTAAAAGATCTTTTTGGATACACTTCCCCACTTCAAGAGCACAATTCGATGCCGCAGGTGAAGCTTGGTCATTATTGGCATACTTGAGTCTTTTTATTTATTTATTTATTTACCGACAATTTCATCAACAAACTGATTACTGCGAACTATAACAGCCCATCTGCAACCCTAACAAAGCCGACTTTTAACATTGGCTCGCGATAAATGAAAATCAATATCAGAGTATTGTGAGGTAAAAGAGCGCGACATAGCGGATAAGGGCTCATTAAATCCGTAATTAGTACGGTGATGGGCTGGCTGGAAGAGATCGTGATTCCTCAGAGAACGTGCAGGTATCGAAATATTAAATTTACTCAACAATTCAGCAGAGTTAATAACTCCCTGAAGACAATGAATCGCAGACAGTTCTGGAGTTGGATCGCCTAATCTCCAAGGAGTTAAGTGAAATTAGTTGAAGTCTATTCAAATATGGGGTCAGAAAATAGCTATCCCTTCCAAGGAAGGCCACGAAGAGCAAACCGTAAAAACTTTCGTTGGAGACCCTCGATACGGTTAATGTGGTGAATTGGAGACCAGACGGGGCTAGCGTATTCAAGTATGGGCCCAACAAAAGCACAATATATGTAGCAGTCGAGAGATATAGGGGTCATTAATAGTATTTTGTGCAACTAGGCTGGAAACTAGCCGATTGCCCACGATGGCAGTGTTAGACGCACGAGCGAAGCGATATATATTTTGCTGATATACAATCGCTTTAATCGTGTGTACATTGTTAGATAATTGAATAATAAAGGTCCAGTTAAAATTTGAAGTCAATCGGATGAACTGTTCGAGTTAAATTAAGCTGGTAATAACCCCTTAATAAACTTTAGTTTGATTTTTCTCTTCTATTTTGCCGGAGACATGCATTTTTTTTGTAATTGATTTATATGATGCTAAACTATCATCTAGCGAAATTTGAATTAATACTCCTTTTTTTTTAGTTTTCGATCCAGCCTCCTTAAATTATATGTAAAAGGATTTATGAAGAATTCTTTGATTTGAAAAAATTACAGGGATTAGAAATCCGATGCGCTTAAAGCAGACCCCCGGACCACAGAACAAAAAGCGCCTCTTTTTTCGATTTCAAAAGAAAAAAGGTCATATTTTTATTTTTCACTAAATTAGTTATAGGTTATCGAATTAAAACGATTTGAACGTAATCTGATAAAATGACAGTACTCAATATTTTTATTATCTCAAGTATGTATTTTAACACGTTAATATAAAATATATGTATGTATTATAATATAATGCGCAAATACAATTCAAGTGGCGCGAAACTCAAATCAGAAACTATAATTTACTGCAATTACAACCTCTTTTTGTCATAAATTTTGTCGCAATGAGATACTATCAAATTCTTGTCAAATGTTAGATGGCAACAAGTGCTTTTGCCAATGTCGAGACTATTCCGAATTTTTGTTTTGTTGAGGTTTATTTATCGGAGAGAACTGGGCATTTTTGGTTCCGTGTTTCGTGGGTTTTTGGTTCCGTGTTTCATGGGTTTCTCAGATTCGCAACAAAATCGGAAGTGCGATGGAATATTGGAATAGGGGCCATTGTCATTCATAGTAAAAAGTAAAGAAGCTAAACAAGCTAGTGATTTGCTGTATTTTAGGAATTAATTCAGAAACTCGTTGAAATAGTTAGAGAGATGAGTGCAATAATGTGTCAAGTGTTGTACAACGACGAAATATTTTTTAGTGTGTAGATTATGACCCCTCTACAAATTATTATTATAAATACAGGGTCCACTTAATCCTGGTGGCCAGGAGAGCGCATCTGAATTGTAAAGTCACAAAAATACGAATTAGTGTTGTCCATGGCTGAAATTATAACACTAATTGGACGACCGAGATATGATCCCCATTCAAATTTCAGCCAATTCGGCCCATATTGGCGGATTTAGCATCATCAAAAAAAAACATAAAAAAAAATCTTGCAGTGTAGTCCATGGATGATATTGGGGTAAAAAAAAATATAATTTTCAGCCACATTCGCCAATTATTAAGGGGTTAACAACGTTCTCCAACTATTTTGCCATACTTAAAAAACAATTAAGTTTTTTACAAAATCGAGATACACTTTAAATGAAAGCTTTAAAAAATTCCTTATGCAAGTATCATTAAATAATCTCGATCTATAAGAATTTTTCTCATTAAAATATACATAATTTAAATGCAGTATGTCCATATTTGTGGAAATGGACACTTTATATTGGCTGATCTAGCTCGAGGAATGATCAATTTGGCTGCAAATCGATTTTTCGTCTTGCGGAGCTCCACAAAGACAGTTGTACCTTTTTCAGCCAGGAACACTTGTTTGAAAATTCACATTTCAATTTGGAAAAAACATAGCTAGCATTAAAATCGCTGCTCTTGGAGACCAGATCCATCGATCTTAAATAATAAATTTAGCATCCTGCGAAGTTTCACGGTTATATTCGAATTTTTTTTTTATAATTTGCATTTTTTTCTTTTTTTAAAATGCTGTCAAACCCACCAGGATTGGCCGAATGGGCTGAAATTTGAATTGGGATCATTTTTCGGTCGTCCAAATGCAGTGTTACAACTTCTCATCATCCATCTCCTGGCCAACAGAATTGATTTTGACCCTGTACTTATAATAATAATTTGTAGAGGGCATAATTTACAGATAACAAAATTTTTCGTTGATGAACAACACCTGACACATTATTACACTCATCTCACACACAACTAAAACGTTTAGAGCATGTAGAAAATTCAATTTTAACGTCCTAACTACTAAAAATATGATAAATATGCACACTTACATGTGACATCCTCTTCGCTCAGATCTGTCAGTCCAATGTAGGAGCAGTTTGGTAGTTTAGAGGTTTTATTATAATGAGGTAGCTCTTGGCAGTTAGGTAATCTAAAATGTCCCCTAGATTTGAAGAAGATACCCCTGAACTTCTTGTCTTCAATCAGGGCCCAGTCGTTGTAACAGAACTGACGGTGGGTGGCCACACAGTCCTCGTAGCACAACGGCAGCTTTATGGTACTCCCATCCTCAATAACACACTGTGGAAATGCATACGCGCAAAGCATTTTCTGGAAGAGCGAAGAACACAAAATTAATTTCAGCTGGCTTAATTTATACTGCAAGAGTAGCATTCCGCGTGGTAGAGCGCGATAACCCAATCCTCTGACAATAAATCAGGATTAGTGAGACATGCAATTACCTCAGCAGCGGGCCGACAGAGTCTTGTCAATTCTGTTATCATCTCCTCCCAAAGGGCGGTAGTGATTTGTTCGTTTTGCCAGCCTCCGTTGGGATCCTCGCGGCTGTACCACACTTGCCCCGAAATGTACGCCTTGCACACCTTTCCATTGTACGGAGCACAATATCCCAACTCGTCGTAGTCTTCACTTATCATTACAGAGCTGCAGAAAGCCGAAGCGAACAATGACAATAAACACAGGAGTTTGGGGGGATATATGAGAGCCATTTTCCGCATTTATCTACTTGCTGCCCGCGAAATTGTTTCAACATCCCATCGTGGTTGCCTTTATCTTTTCTTTGCTAAGTCGCAAGTCGGGCCTTTTTCTATTTTCACTTGTAACGCTCAGAACATCCCAACTGTGGATCGGTGGCTTAATAAACTGACACTTAACGCCATTGGTAGTTCCCCTCTTGGATAAACAACCACTTCAAAGGACGAAAGTGTCAGAACCAGGCCCAGCACCAGAACACAGAACTGAAGCCGAGAGCGTAAAAGTTCCTGCCCGAATTGCCCCTGTCAGATTAAATGGGAGAGTTGTCTAAATTGAGTTATTGTGAATTTTATAGTTCATCCAGCCGTTAGATGTCTCTGACATCGTTTTCAAATTAAATTAACTAACGTTTAAAGGTCGCAGGGTGTTTTCCGACCCGGTTAGGCAAAAGTAGCGGAAAAAAACCAAAAGTATTTTAAATTAAAAGAGCAAACTCACTTTTAAGTTTAAGTGGTCATTTGATTGAAAATCGATGCGCAAATTATGTAATCGTTAAAAGAACCGTGGTCGTTTTGTATTTATACATATCTTAAAATTTGTTTAACCAATATTTTTCAAATTTTTTTAGCATGTTTACTAATATTATTAGAAGAAATGTTGCTATGGATTTAAAAACAAAAATAAACAATAAAAAAAACAGCTCTTGCAAATTTCGAAACATTTTTGAGACATTTATGTTCATCTTTGGATTAAGTTTCTTCCTTAACCAGAAAATATTTAAAAAAAATCTATCACTATGTTTGGTCTTTAGACAATTCTAAACCTAATAAAAAATAGCATTATGATCCGATTGATAGAAATGGAGTGAAATGTACTGGAAGATGAAAAACACAATTCTTCAGTAGGAGTGATTATGCAAAATCGGTCTTTTATTATAATTTACTTTCACCTCACAATTTTTAAATAACATTTGTGGTGCTTAAATTTTCAAAATGCTTGTACAGTTCAATCCCGAATCGCTTGTAAAATAATAAAAAATCATGAAAAAGAAATCAATATTTAAATCCCCAAATCGGTCACGGTTCCCTTAAATAAAAATACTTGTCGGTTATCGAAGGTTCTTCTTTAATTGCATTAAAATACAATTCATTAAACACCAAATGCGGGATATTCGAGGGCTGCGTAATCAGCGTCATGTATAAGCTGTCTATCTCGTACTCGGCTTATACCATACACGAATTCGATTCGCTTGAAACTATGTCGTAAATACAGTAAATTCTCAATCGAATTGAACTCAAGTAAAAAAAAATTCAATCTAGACGTCATTTTCTTCCTCCTTAAGTAATTCTCTTTAATAAACGTGATTCATCAATCCAAACTCCCACACTACACTTCTACACTTACACCCAATACCTTTTTAATTTTTCCAAGATTCAGGCGCCCCACAGAAATGCGAGCTATGGCATTGTAAACTAAACCAGAAGGCAAGAAAAGGAGCCGATAAGCATACAGGCCTTGGTCGGGGTTGGAGCAACTACGAGGCAGCCTAAATTTATTTATTTCACAGCTTCATCAAAATACTCTTTACCTACTTAGTACATATATGTAATAACAATGAAAAAGTGGATATTAGGTATAATATGTCTACTGACAAAGCCGACTTTTCAGCTGGCTTCGAGAAATATGAAAGTCAATAAAGGGAAAAGAAGCATTAAAGGAACGGGACAGAGACGATATTGGTTCATTAAAGCCATAATTTGTGCGATGGTGGGCTAAATAAAGAAAATCATGGTTCCTCAGAGAGCGGGTTGGGACCGAAATTTTGAAGGAGGAAAGCAACTCCGAAGTGTTGATAACACCCTGCAAACAATGAAAAGTTAGAACAGTTCTGGAGGCCTGCCGTCGGTGCTCCAAGGATTCAAGGAAAATAAGTTTGAGCCTATCGGAGTATGGTGGCAGTAAAAAATTGTTTTCCCAGGGAAGACCTCTAAGAGCAAACCGTAGAAACCTAGATTGAACAGCTTCAATTCGTTTAATATGGCACTCATAAAAGGGACACATGCAGTATAGAAGTCTGGAAATGTAAGGCTTTTTAAATTCCTTTAATGGTTTAACTGCCAACGGCTGATTTTATTTACTTTAAGTATTTCTCCCACACCATTAGAGCTATTGCTTCTAAATTTTGTTTGTAGCCTCCTTTCCGTAATATCCAACAACTGTTTCTCAAATTCCTCCCCTGATGGGATGAAATCACATTTTTATACATTTAACGGTTTTTCGACTTTTTTCCGTTATTTTTATAAGTTAATAGATGAATATTGGAAAAAATGCTACCGGTCCATTTAACAGTACCTCTAATCATTCTTAAACAACAATTAGTACCGGATGAGCACAACACTGATGTGAAATCCTAATTAACAATATATTATTACAAATAACCCTAAGTATTTGAATTTTATCATCATTAATACTTTTTTTACTTGCATGGAAAATTAAAATGATGCAACTTTTATAATAAGAATATATGTCGCTTAATTGTTGTGTTTTGTTTTCCAACACAAGATCTATAATATTTGAATTTTGTGACTGCGGCGACGTATGTTCTGAAAACAAATTTTTCTTGTGTGCTTAAAATTCTTACGTATTTATCGGTAGATGATGTTTTAATTATAGAAGTAAACAATGTGATCTATGATACTTAAACTATAATAATAAATAATTTAAAATGTTTAAAAATACTTGTAATGTTATATTGAGAGCCCCGGCCCACAGGAATTTGTATTCGGGTTCCGCATATCCGATTTTTATTTCTTCCTCTCCAATATTAAATTAAAGTTTCTCACCTTCTTTTCAGTCCCTCCCCTTCCCACATTTACACCGTTCTGAGAGGGATGGTGAAAGATAACTTATTTTTTTCTGAAAGTAGAGGATTTCAGCTTTTATTTGAACCCAGTTTCAAAATGACCAAGTCGTCTTGTTTTCCTTCGAATTTCAATAATCTCCTATAAGAAGCAATCGTCACCCCTAATTTTTGTATCTTGATTTGCTTATTTTTTTGTTTGTTTTGGATCACTGATCAATAAAAGTAATAAAAATGCAAATGACATTCAATGTTTATAAATTCAAAAATTTATTGTCATGTAAATCTTTTACATTGCTATTATTTAGACTGACATGTTATAATGCCTAATTCGTAATACTTCACTTCTTATTTTTATTTATTCATTTATTTTGAAAGTGATAGGAAAGTTACTACTTTGGACATTTTCGAAAATACTGGAGTATTCATAGTTAAAGAAGATAATAATTTTAATATAAGAACCTTGTTATTTGATTTACTTGGGAAGAATCGTATAAATTAACTATTTAAGTTTAACAATTTTTGTTTATTTTTTTTTATGAACTTATGTCTATAAAGGAGACACATTATCTACTTAAAATACTTGCAGAACTCATATTAATGAATTGTAATTAAATTTATTTAAAGGAATTTATCAAAGGATAAAAATTAATGATTTAATTGCCTTCACACTTTATTGATGTGAATATTTATTTATCGTAATTACATAAATATTTGAGTCAATGTCATGCAGTAATTTCTGTGACCATTAATGTCAAATGTGTTTTAAATTTGGAATTGCTCAAAAGTTGTTTATTAAAGGCTATTGCAGTTTTTCTCAGTGTGCAGTAAATGTAGTCAAATTACTAGCAAATCGGTACTTTTGTGAATTCCAAAATATCAAATGAGAGTGATTTGTGGTTGCGACACGAATTCCACTTTGTTATATTATTATTCATACTCAACTTGATCTACTGAATTAAACTTTTATCGAAGTTTAATTAAAACAAGTATATAATAGAAATACCATATCATGTATTTTGTGCTAATAAAATTTGAGTCTTTTAAAAGTTATATTGTAACTTATTTGGATTATTGGATTTTAAACTTAAAAGTAAATAGTTTTCTTGCATTATTTAACTTTTAAAACCTGTCAACTATTTGGCAAGACTGAGAACTGCATTCCAGAACAGCAAACCTGTAGTACCTGTATCAATTATTCTAACTAATTTTAATACTCACAAAAATATTTATAACAAGCAAAGCACTTTAACATTTTGCGCACAAGACAATCAATTGTTTACAAAATAATGGCATCAGATATATCATCATAGTTCTAGTATATTTTTATCGAAAATGTCCATATTGTGACTAAATAAAGAAGAATTTAGCTGCTAGATCTGTAACTCACGTAAAATATTCTTAAGGAAATTGTGAACGTTTAAATACGTGTGTAAAACATGCATGGAACAGTAGTTGCTTTGAATCGAAAGCAGAGAATCACAATAAGTAGTTATCGATTGTTTGGCAAATTCAAACGTTATTTACAGTTCTAAAAGAAGCAAGTGATCGAAATTGTATTGATATATCACAACTCTAAGAAATCTGACTGATTATATCTAAGATATGTAAATTGCTGTTACCTAATCGAATTGTGCTAAAATATTTTGCGTCTTGGTTCATGCTATCTACAAAATTACTACGTATTTTAATTGCTTTTTAAACCTATAAAACGTTGATGCAAATACATTAAAAATTTGAGGCACAACTATTCAACGGGATGCGGAACCACTGCAATTAACTGTCTTTTTTCGCTTCTAATTTTGTGGGTTTTTGAAAATTTTCCATCATAACTCCAGATGTTTGCTTGAATTCCTCATTAGGATCGAACAAGGCAGCTGTAAAATACTGCGTAAACAGCCTTCCCATATATTGGTCCTTTGTTTTCGGCCACCAGCCTTCCAAGAATCCAATATGACCACCACGGGCGGTAACCACGATAGCAACGTGACTAGATTCTTCCGCTGCTTTCATGGGAATAGCTGAGATAAAAATAAGTTATCATTTTGCATTCTTATTTGAAAATAAAAGATTTACCATCTAATGGTTGAAACGGATCATCTGCTGCACTTAGACAAAGTAAAGGCACCGAAATTGTGTATAATTTATTATGTAGTGTAGCTGCTCTATAATAATCTTCAACGTCGTCATATCCGAAATGTTTTGAAGTAAAGTGAGAATCAAATTCCTTAATGGTTTTACTCTATAAGAATGCAAACATCATAATTATCTTGCAAAGAAAGTGGCCTTACTTACTGATAGTATTTTATTCAAATCTAAATCTGTTTCCTTAAATACATCACATTTTTTTAGTGTAGAGCACAAACTTCCAGCAAGATGTCGACCGAGTAAACTATTTAAGTAAGGCTTCTCAATACTCGCTGTTCCTGTTCCCAATAAAAGAACAAATATAATTTTAATAAAAATAAAGCCGATCATATTGATAAACAGTTTTTTCAGGTTTCGTCATATGTCAACAAATGTTTGGGTGTAATGCAAAGTCATAAAAATATTTAATTAATACCACGTTTACATCGTCCTCGGTCCTAGCACGAAAACCTCAACTATGACTTATTTAGCGATTTAGTTTCTTGTATGTCGTATTTTATGTGAAATTCCCAGTTGTAACACAAACAAATTAGTGTTCCCAGGTCATTTTGTGAAGAGAACAATCAATTTATTTACAACAAGACATTCAATAAAATTAACGACATTTTAGCTCCATAGTGCAAAGATGCTAAAATCGGCTTTGGTATGTTGAATTAGGAGCGGGTTCTTCCCGCCACATTATCCGCCATATTGGAAAATAGTTTTTGACGATTATCTCGGAAATCGTTGATCCCACCTAGACAAAACTACTAAGGATATTTTTTGTTCAGTACGAAATTTATTTCTTTATTCACAACTTTTTGCTGCTAAATCAAGTTCTCGAATTACAGGGTCTCAATGATAACTTTTTTTAAAATAAAATCAACAGTTTGCGAGATATTTTGAAAAAAAAAATACCATTTCGAAAAAATTTGTAATGTAAAAATTATTGAGTTACTAAAAAAAAAGTTTTGAATAAAAAAGATGGAGAGTTTTTGTGCTGAACAAAAACGATCCTTAGTATTTCGTCGTAGGATCAACGAATTTGGAGATAATTGTGAAAAACTGTTTTCCAATCTGACGGCAAATGCTGACGACCTATACAAATTTGTATATCTCTATTACAATTTGATCTTGCATGAGATCATTTAATTTTGAGTACACTAAGTAACAACCGCCAATAAGAACGAAAAAGGATTATAAAATATTATTATTAGAATTAAAAAAAAAAATTGTACCATTTCCAAGGTACCTGGAGGTGGTGAAATCAGGTGAACAATTTCTCTTCTTTGGACTCCCAATAAACGGGAAATCAGAAATTTGTTTGCATTTTAACCTATATTTAGCAATGTTTGAAAATTGTTAAATGATTATTATATTAAAATATTGGTGAGAATTTTCTGACTGGTTAATATTTGAAACATACATGTCCAAGTAAAAATTCCCACCCGGTTTGGTCCAATCATCATCAAAGCGCAATCATTTAGAAATAAACAAAATAAATCAAACTTTCTGAAACGTCTAGTCACGGAGTTATCAGTCAAAGTGTTTATTAATGGTGGCGTAGACAAATGTATGGTCCAGACAAAATTATCAGCCGCGTTATCTTCCCACTAGTGCAATAAAATTTAATTTATTGAATGACTGGCTAAAGGCTTGCTTTAAGGTCATCGGCTTGTGCAAAAGATTTGAGCATTCAAAATATGATCGAATTAATTGTATCATTTTTATGGAGATAACACTCGTTTAAGTTTTAACTTTGAAATGAAACAAATTTTTAATTTACCTTTATGAACGTCCCAAGGAACCGAAATGATCATTGCAGCTGTAAGTACACTTCGTGATTCCTCGCTATGTTGAGCCATATAATTTCCTTCAAAGCATCATTTATTTTACATACATAATGAGGGACATAATTAAAAATTACCTAATATTAATCCACCCATTGAAATACCTGTGGCACCTAGTTTCACATGGGGATTACGTCTTCTTACGTGATTTACAACTTCCGACAAATCCTCACAATTTGATGCACAATACAACCTAGGAGTCTACAAAAATTATTTACTTTATTAATTCAAGATTACCTTAACCTTAACATTGTTGTGTGTTACCTTTAATGTCACCCCGCCTAAACCTCTATTATTAAATACTACTGTTCTTATTCCAGCATTATTTGCTGCAGTAACGAGACATTTAATGTATTCCGCTTGCGACTCACCTTGATTTGAAAGTGGCAATTACGTTAGAAATTCAAAAAAAAAATTTAATATGCGTACCGGTAAGGCCAGGTAAAACAAGTATCACAGGTGAATTTTCATGGCATCCATTTTCAAGCCAGTCTAGAGCTATTTCTCCTCCATCCTTAAGTGTTAAAATTTCTCTGAAAAAAATGTACGAGTATCAAATAAAATAATTGTTTAAAAATTCGGATAGGTCATAAATATTTGTAGTTCTGTTGTATTTTCGGTATACGAGATAAGAAAAATGTATCCTTTGTAAGTCAACGAATATATTAATGTTTAGCTAATTAATATTTTATGCGTCATGTGTCACTTTCAGAAAAACATATTATACATACATACTTATGTATAAACAAATTAAACAATACCTATGCTGACTTTTTAAATAGTCGAAGCATTGTAAAAGCAATAAAAACTTAAGATTAAATCCATAAGACCCACCTTCTATAACTAATTCTTGGAATGATGTTAGAACGTAATATACTAGCAAATACTGTTTGAGCCCTGCTCTCAACGCACCAAAATGTTGGCCAAAATTTCATTTCCAGAATTGGAATATTCTGAAAGAGGAATGATTTAAATGGTCCATCCGATACCGCTACGATAGGCCGCTGCAATTAAAAAAAAAAATTAAGTTTACTATTTGTAGGTAAATTAAAATGTAAATACAATTTTCATTATAGTCTTTACATGTTGAATATGAACTTAAAATTAAATAGAACCCGTGAAATAAATAGAGTCTATAAATTACAGTTTTTGAAAGACTGCCGCGATTTTTCCAGTTGACAAAATATTTTTGAAAAATGGCTTTAATTTGAATAAATTTAAATTATTAAATCTAGGAAAACTAATGGACATGGTATTATTTCAGCACTATGTGCTTAAATTAGAGTCCGACAACGGGCAACTGCGATACTTTAAAAATATATCACTTAAAATCATCATAAAAAAAATAATGTTATTGGATCTTAACACTTCTTAAGCTCAATCAATTTTTCACATGTATGAATATATGTAAATCTAAAAACTAACTACCCAAATTCTTCTAGATAGTATGATTTGAACAACATAAAAACGTTTAATTACTGAATTCTGAAAACGGAGAAGAAATAATTTGAGCTATCTGCACAGTAGAATTTTTTTCATATAAATTTTGTTACTGTACCTAATTTATGTACTCCTAAATTTATTTCTAATTAATACGATTTAATATACTTATTCCCAATGTAATTATGCATTGTACTAAATTAATTAAATCAATTTTTCTGCCATCAGAATAAAAAAAAATGGGATTTTTAATAATATTCCTTATTTTGATCGGGTACAACGTATACTTCTCTCCAAATGTCCTTAATTATCTCTTGTGTTATGAGATGTGCATACCTCTGAATTTTTGGCTGTGAACCAATTAAATTGTGTGCTAATTACAAGCTTCTAAATAATGTAACATCACTGAAAAGCAAGTACTCAATCCGGTTAAAGTCGGTTTCAAATTGCTTGAAATCAGAACTTTCAAGCAGTCAAATAAATTTCAAGTATCGTGCCAAAGTGGAGATCAATCATTGCATCTCGTAATAAAAAAAGAACAACCATAACGTACTCGTAGGTAATAATATTGTATTTCGTAAAAGCTATTGCTGCATGCATATAATATCACAGGTCTTTTGAACCCATGACATAGATATTATAACAAAAAAAAAGCTAAAACATTTTTACATTCTGTGCGGCAAGCTTTCATTATAGCTAGCTGTATATTTGCGGTCTCCGGCCAAAGATTTATTTTGCAATCAATAGTTTAATGGGAACTTGCTGGTTGGCGTTTATTATTCAATTTCTAGAGCAAAAGTTCACTCTTGATAACTGAAGATGATACAGCAAAATATCTTTAAAACGATCACACACTTAAAAAATGAAAAAATGATTCTAAAGTGGGGAAATATTTACAGAAAGTCCAAAGTGTAGTCACAGAATTATTATCTCGCCGATACATTGTGTCTCACGAAGCACGCGAAAATGAACAAGTCTCGTGATGAGACGAGTTCCACGGTTCATAGCGTTTTGAAATTTGTTTGATTGGGGTATCTATTTATAGCGTGGCAAACAAACAAGATTCATTAAATAATTGAGAGTGCATTTTAAATAATTTCATTTTATTTCAAAGGATCACTTACCTTGACGACTTGTAGCAAGTAGTAAGTTGCATAGCCAATAACAGCAATTGCGAATACGTGCCATCGTGGTAAGTTGGATAGATAATTGTATAAATAATCGATCATGTTAGAGCCACTGAAACAAAAGAATAAAGTATTAATATTGTGTATATAACGTTCTCATGCACTATCTAATGCTTTAAGTAATAAAAAAGATTGCACAGTCTCATTCAGTGAATGAAAACCAGCGAGATAAGTTGAGAGAAAAGTTAGAATAAATAATGGGACGGGTGTACGAATTTTACCAGACATTACATCACACACAGAATCGGATAACGTAAAAAAAATCCCACAAAGGTGGTATTTTCTTATCCAAAACTGATAAACATCTTATCTACCGCTTACGTAATTTCATCACATAGCGAAATAAAAATGTTCAAGTATTGTATAATTCTTATGAGCGGATGTATATAACATGACTCAGTTAACCATAATGCTTAATTTGTGAAAATCTTTTCCATCAGCACTTTTTAAATAATCAAATATAACATTTGCTTATATAGATTCTTTAGGATATTCGGACACTCCGGCTTAATATATTATTACATATTTTTATATTTATATGGTCAAGTTTTATATTATGTTAATACTCCTCCATCTGAGTAATTTAACATTTTCGGTTCTTTTTCTACAAAAGTCAAAGTATTCATTTAAGAAGTCATTTAAATGAAAACATACATACAAGACACAATAAGAAGATACATACATATATACAGTAACTTTTACAATTGTGGCATATGGAAAGTCATGGCTTTTTTTGGGACCGTTCAAACGGTATTCCAAAACTTTTGTGTTATTTTTTCTTGAAAGAAACTTTTCGACATCACGGCAACGATTTTGTTGAAAAATACTAATCCGATCTGGATATAGTTAGCTATCATACAGCATGAATTACATTTTCACGGGAAATTTTTAAATCATATTCGACGTGTAACCATAATTGCGCTTGATTAGTTAAAAGTGAATTTTTTTAATTAAAGCCGCCTTTTAACGCATACACATCAGTATAAGACTTTTATTGCCGATATACCAGAATCAAATTCAGAGATTGCGATTTACGAACTTTCTAAGTAGGTACATTAGTTTGATTGCGTAATTATACTGTTGCAAAAAGTCCATTTTGCAATATATAAATGCATTTGTCCGATCAGCTACTAACGCAAGCTGGCACGACTTCTGATTTTATCTGCCGTTAGAAGTGTTCCCGTTGAACTTCCGTAAAAGAGGAGTAGTTGAACGAGTCGGATCGAGTGTGTGCGGGCGGGGCGATAAAGCGATAACGACGGCCAACCTTTTTTTTTGTAAATTGATTTTCGATTGTTGCATCAAATGAACAAACAAACATTAAAATTAAATTTTAAAATTCGAGCTGGTGTGTTTTTTCTTAATGTGTCCGGCACTATGGCCCTCCTGTCGAGCGCTTCTACAAAACCGGTAGTGCAGCGGAAAACACATGGACTTTCACGCCTAAGTCCGTGGTTCGAGCCCCTTCAATTCTTATTTTGAACATTTCCGTCACCGAGATTTGTCAGCTAGCCGCTCCGGCACCGAGATCGTGCGATTTAACACCTTTAGACTTCTTCTTTTGGGGTTATTTTAAATCACAGGTCTATGCGAATAAACCGCAAACAACAATTGAAGCCCTCAAAGTCAACATAACAAACGCCATCCAGCAAATTCAGACAGATTTATGCGACAGTCATCAAAATTTGGAACTCCGAATATGTGTCACCAAGCGAAGCCGCGGCGGTCATTTGAATCACATTATATTCCACACTTAATGCCATAAAATATTCTTTCAAATAAAATGGAGTAGATATCTCACACACAACTTGCTTTATTTCCACTTAAAAGCCGAGCGTCCTTATTGAAAGAACCTTTACAATAGTTTGCTAAACCCTAATTACGAATCTTTGTCGAATAGACGCAGCGGATTTAAGTAATAAAAAGATTGTGTTAATTTTGCACGGTAAGAATTGATCCTAAAATATAGAGCCATTTAAAAACAATTATGTATTTTTAATTCCATAATATGAAAATTTAATTACTAAAATAAATATCAGATGCATCAATTCGCATTTCATTTCCCTAAACATTTTAAAACTCCTTTCCTTAAGTGTAGTCTTTGCGGCGAAGATTCGTAATTAGCGTTGTCTAAATCAGGTAAGTGATCTAAGCTTGCATTTTTTTGGTGCTAAACAAGTAGACTTGCCAGACGTACTGATTTTGTCAGTACCAGTACTGATTTTCTCATCTGAGAAATTGTATGTACTGATTTTGAGATTGTAATGTAATCATTGTAAAGATTTTCATACTTTCTTAACAACTGAAGAGTGACGAATAATATGTACAATCTAGGAAATCTAATGAAAACTATATGTGAATAATATTTATGAAACAAAGCTATGAAGTTGTTTTCTTTACATTATTTTATATATTTCAAGAAGTATTGTTATGTTTTAATGTACATACTTTTATATTTTCGTAATAAAAAGAAATCGTAAGAAATGGTGTACTGATTTGTAATGACTTTTGGGGTTCTAAAATTGATATTGTACTGATTTCCCTAATTTAGAATCTGGTAAGCCATAAAACAGGTGATAATTGTTATTTATATAGGAGCTTTTACGTAGATCTTGTATCTAAAACTGAAAATGCTCGATTACGTGTAATGCCCCTATTACACGTAATCGAGCATTTTCGGTTAACGCATAACCTTATTATGTAATTTTTTTCAAATTGCAAAGTGGAACTAAAGTTCGGAAGTTCGCAACATGGCTAAATGAACGTTGAAACTTAATGTGATTACCTAAAAAAACGAAAAGCTCAATAAATCTACAAAATATTCCAAAAAATTAATTTTTTTCATAAACTGATTTTTCATACAATGGAAAGTTACAGCAGAGACCCTCATTTGAAAACTAAATCCCAAAAAAATCATCTTGAACGTTTTAAATTACATACTTGTGTTTTAGATCCATAGGGGTTCAGACTATAGACATACATTAGAGCCACGTTACAAGTTCCAGTGGTATTTAATCATTATTTTACAATATTTGTAAAGTAGTGAAAATATGGTATTTTTTACTTTTTTGATTTTATTTTTTTCAATAACGCTAAGTAACTAGACATTTTTATTATCAAATTCGTATACTATGCACTTCTTCTGCGCAAAATTTGTCGTTGGCCCGTGTAATGGTTGAGCATTGTGCCTTCTCAGGAACATACGGATACGGACGAGACAATTTTGTTCTCGTCATGAGAAATTTATTAGACAAATTCAATTACAAAAGGCTTTCAAGAAAATTAGCGTTGAAAAGAAAATAAAACCTTGTTCGGCCAATTTTTTAAATATTTAAAAAAAAACGAAGGATCTAAAGCCGGATTCACACTTTCGTTCTTGTGTTCAGTATACGCGTAACACTGAAACCCAAAACTTCAGACCAACTTTTTGCGTACGATTATTCACCCCCACTGCCAACTGGGTAATTACACTAGTTTACAAATATTAACTTTATTTCTGTGCTTTGAGTGAGTTGTATATTTTTGCATTAAGTTACAATAGCTAAACGCATATATTATTTTTCAATCGTATCACAGTTGAAAAATATTATAACACATGTTATTCTTTCATAAATTTCAAATCCAAATCTATGCTTCCAAAGCGTACACGCAAGCGAATATTCTTTCCCTCACGCTTTAAGTTAGCGGTTTTTTAAGGGAAGCTTGCAAGGGAAAGCCGTGTCACTCTGGTGATTTTGGTTATATGTAAGTAGGTCATCTTTTCTTTACTTATTTATTTAAAGATCCTAAAAGATATAAGTTAAACTAGCAGGCCTTGCTCGGGCTTTTTCATGCAACTTGTAAATTAAAACTGTTGCAGATTGAATGAAACTCTTTCAATTTTTATCTGAATTCATGCGCGGAAATTGTTTCATACGCGGAGAGAGCTTTCAATTTTTGCGTGGGAACCTGATATATTTCCGAAATAATATTTCGCCAACAGATTTAAAATCAGCGACCGCAAATTCCTTTTCACAGAAATTCTTTGAAATTGAGAATTTTCAGTCCATATGGATCCGTCAAATTTAATTTCCAAATTTCAATAGTAGATTTGAGATCAGCGACCCCGAAAACATAAAAAGACCAGTTTTCATAGCGACCCTTTGCCGTTGAAAATTTTCTGTCGCCATCTTGAATTTCCGATTGTCAATTATATAATACATCCAAACTTTCTTCGTGAATCAATTTATCTAATAGAGAGCACCGGAATAAAATCCCTTCAGTAGTTACGGGGAAAATTGGGCACAGCCAGACAAACGCGGCGGTGCATTGTTTCATTTTAAATATGCAGTTCAATTTTATTTTATTATTTTTTTAAAAGTAGGTGCTCCGAGTTCCTTAAAAAATAACACTAAATTTCAAGGACAAAAACTAGTAGAAAGGGGAGTGGAGGTCGATTTGAGCAACTTTTTATATGCATATAAGCCGCGGAAACTTATTGGTAGAAAGTTACATGACATTACTGGGTATAGTGACAGATCACATAGTAATGAAGATATGCATATATATATATACATGCATACACTACACACTATATATGTATGTACATTTAGTGGTCACAGAATCTAGAGTGGCCAGTCCTTTTGAAGACTTTCACCTTCCAATGTAAAAGAATATGCAAACACATGCATATATGCATTCACCCACGCTATGTGATCTGTCATAAGACCTAATACATACATCACTGTATCTTTTTTCCAGTAGATTTCCCCTTTTCCGAATATTTACTACCAACCGCGAGTGCTGGGACTAAAAAATTCAGCCGAAGTCAAGTTAGAAGCAGATTGCGACTGACACTTTCAAATTTGAATAGCAAAAAATTCGGGAAAAATGTTTGCAGACGAGACAGAAATAATATGTTTTTGTACGCAGTACTTATTTAATTATCAGAAGTAAACCTGTTCGCGAGATTGTGCATGTTTCCGCGGAAGCGGAGCTCTCTAGAAATGTGACATGCGGTTGCATTAGTATTTGAAAAATGGCATTTCTCCATACAAATTGCCTAACCCCGCAAACAAAAATTATTTATATATGTACATACATGTGTAGCTGTACCATTCTGAAGAATTGCCTATTTCCTCGCTAAGCTTCACTTCACCCGGCGGCGGCGCCTACAAACTTGTTCCGCATCCCACTTGAATGGTGTTTATATACCAATTTTCATTTGATTAGATAGAGCTGCGAATATGACCAAGCTGAAGTTGACCGCTGATTAATAATTTTTTTTTTTAAATTTATTTCAGATTATATTCTCGAAGAAGTTTTTTCGAACGGTCGACGGTACACCGCTCGCGCAGCAATATATCATCCAAGTTAACGGGTGTATTTTTTGATATGTTTACTCGACAAAAATTTCTTTAAATGAAACTATATAAATATTATACAATAAATCTCGAATTTCTTTACGTGGTAAAGAAACAATTCCCAAAAGTTAAGAGAAAGACAAAGAATCGATTCTGAATAATCTTATATCATAATTTCACGTCATCGTTCATATCCGAACCCGATACGGAATTCGTAGTAGGGATATATATGTATACACAGCAACTTTATGCTTATTTTGAGGCACAAATTGTGGTTAATGGACGACCCCTATACAATCGTACATAATTATGTATACAAGCTATTAATTGTACATACCTTGCCTTCGGCATAAATTAGCATATTGTGAACAATGTATATAAAACCTTTTCTTTTTGGTTTGAGCTTCATTATTTTAAGCATGTTTCATTGATGGCCACTGCCAAAAATAAGAATGCCGTTCTTGCAATGTTGCAATGCTGCAGATTTCTTTAACGATAATATTTAAAAACTTGTAACTTTAAAGTTATAAAGATGAGAGCCCATGATGTAAATTAACAGCCGTCAATGCCTCAATGGAAGCATAATATTATATGTACATGTAATCTTTAAAATGGTAACTAAAAGTCCCCTATTTGCTTTGCTTGCGATTTACATACATACTACATATATATTCCAGTCATTCTAAACTTGAAAAGAAAGAAAAATATAGCAAGGCTATTACGAAACCGCGGAGATCGTACAAATTGGGCGGTGGGAAATTTGCTTTAGGGGGTGCAAGGGGTGAACACAAATTGTGACAAAAATTTTTCAAAATGTTGAAAAACAGGGTTTTTCAGAATAACTTATTTTGTGGTGGTTGTATAAATTTCGAGTAAATGAGAAAGTTGTTGAGCGCTAAATTGTCAATATATATTAACTGCTTGAACCCTTAACTTACAAATATCCGCCCTCTAAAAAATTCCCAAAAAACCTATCCTAAGCTTTAAAAATCACTTTTCGCGAAATTGCGGCCGAATCATTAAAAACTTACACAAATTATCCTAAACAACAATATTTTAAAATATAGTGGTTTTGAAAAACGTTATTTTCGTGAATACTATATTCCAAATTATTAAATCGGGTTTTTCCAAATTTAAATACAAAGGTTCGGGAGTAAAAAAACCTAATTTCTCGCGTGCAATCATCCAATCCTTATTTCGAATATTCAACTCAATATGGGGGATGAAATTTCTTTCGTGAAGTTTTGACTTAAAAGTGGACAGCGCGCCGTTGTTCGCGCCCCGCACATATTCCAATGTATTTACATGCTACATTCAGCTGGAGAAGGTAGTGGAAATCGTGTGAGGAATCGTACGTTAAGTTTCAGTGCTCGATAATTATTGCTGAAAAGAAAAACAGCACGATATTTATATGTACATATTTCATTATTATGACTTATTTACCCATTTCCACACCACCTCTGAGGTAGAGTTTTTGGCGCGTTTTTTTACTGTGGTTTTGTGATGATGATACAGATGACGTAACAGATCAACCGGAAAACGTCGAAAGCGATGCAGATCAATCTGTGAACATGGACGAAGAAGCGGATGAATTTCAAGGAACCGCAAAGGTAGGTAGGTTTTTTGGGAACGTATTTTTCTACACTAGATACGTCTGGGTAGTTTTTTGTACGCCCAACCCCTTAGCCGCATTTTACGTTCACCCCTTTCATCCCCTAAAGCAATTTTCCCACCCCCAATTTGTACGATCTCCGCAGTTTCGCAATTAGGGCAACCCCCCGAACAACATATCAAAAAATCAGCCTTGCTATATTTTTCTGAAAATCAAAGATATGTATAACCAAAATCTAGAATGTCTGGACTAATATGTATGTTAAAAGAGGTATACATATCTGTAATATAATGCGGTCTTCTCCTCTTATCTTAATGTACATTATTTTAAGATGCATATCAACTCGTCATAAACAAAAACGCATTTTGAATGCGCAGTGATAAAAAAAATGCCTACTTGTTGTCAGGGACTTTATGACAACCAACCATAACGTAGATTCATCCAGTGGTCTTAAATTGTGTAGAGGCATTTCGTGCCGGTTCATAAATTGTTTTCCTCCCATTGATGTGAACTTTTAAATGACAAAATTTGAAAATGTATCACACTTAGGCCGCGTAAGTAATACTTTTTAAATTTGAAGTAGTTTTATCGTACTTCAGCAAAGCTAAGCAGACTATTATAAAAGCAATCATTAAATCCGATTAAACCTAACACCTTCAAATATCGTTAAAAATGTCACCTCTGTAAAAAAATCATAGAGTCAAATAATAAACGAAAATTATTGTGACTCAACGTAACAAAGGTATAGAGTGGGAAGCAAAACATGTTACGCTTCCACAGCAACATTACTGTTTGTGACAAGAAAGAATTATCTGAATCATTTTTAAAGATATTAACAATCGATAAAGATAACTCTTAAACTGCAATGAAAAACTTTGTCGAATATCAATTAAATTCTGAAATTCTTACGAATCAATGATCTCACAGCAGTATACTAGGCGGCACAATGTCTTTAATAAAAGTTTATGATTGTGACACTATTATTTTCAACACACACTCATCATACAGGCATCATATTCGAGTCGAGATTACCCTATTGTAGTTGAATATTAATTGTAATTCGCACATAATAGCAACAATGCTACCACGGGTCGCCTCTGGTAATTCACCTTCTGTTCAGCAGGTCAAAATATCAGGTTGATTGCATTACCTTGTTTTAGCCCAACTTTCACCCAACAAAAGCGAAAGCTTTATTGTAAAGCTAATAGTGTAAGCAAAAAGAAACAGGTGAACGTTCCGACCACTAACAATAAAGCAATATACTCAATATCGCTATCACTTGCTTCACGCCGGGTAGTTAAGAAAAAGCCGCGAAAAACTTAACGGCAAGAACGTATACCGGAACGTACGAATACTAGAAGCCTACTGCCCCATTGGAGCAAGTTAAGTTAAGTTTGCATTTACAATCACCAGCTCTCAGTGTACTTTTAGAATAAATCACACTCTGAGAAGCTTTTCCGTTTACATTAAGCTTTTAGTAGAATATCGCCGCGATATTGAAGAACTCTTGCAATCATACTATTCCGCTCGCATAATAAATAAAAGTTTGTGCACGTCGTGGACTAATTTGCTTTTAAACATTTTTGTTTCCCGATAGTCTGTAATAAATGGTAACAAAGCCCAATGCTTATTGCACTGTTGGACTCCAAATTAATTATAAATAAATAATTAATTAACAATTAATAAGTTGAAAAGGTAGAAATGATGAGATAAAAAATAACACAAAGAAGATTAACACCTATTAACACACTGGATCTAAAAAACGCTTAGTAAAGATATGACACCTTAAAGAAAAAGTAGAATAACTGACAGTGCGATTATAGCCTGCATTTTCAATCCGAATCTAAACTTCCATCTGGATTAGGAAAAGGGATTGAAACTTCGGTCCGGGATTTTCATTTTACCTATAAACAGGGACTGAAGTGAAAGCTGGTAATTCATTAAAATATCATAAAAATATAGTTAGTCTAAAAAAAATGTTTGAAAAAAGCGTTTTTTTTTTAGCTGTTACACTAGGTAACTTCCTGGTCACACTTTAAAGGAGATTGGGAAAAAACCACCCCTCAATAGTAACAGTTGATATACCATGAGATAGGGCTTTTCAAGTAGAACATTAATTATAATTATAACTATGGTCAAATTTTAGTATTTTTGGAGATACGACATCTTGAAAGTCATATCAGTCTAACATTATTTTATTAGGTATTTTATAAGGTAGAACAATAATATGGTTCAAGTTTCATCATCATGTCTATTACAAAGTAGGTAAATTTTCTACATCTAAGCTCTCACTTATAATATATAGAAACAAGATCCTTGTCAAGTATAAAATTTAGCGATCCTAATAGGATCGCTAAGAAGTCATCTATACCATTTCCGTTTTAAATGTAACATTTTTCCAATTAATTAATGAAATAAAGTTTTGCTATAATTAGCGACAGATTAATTTAATTGAAATAAATGTCCAGTTAATTGGGATAGGTTTAATTACATTGGCAATAGATCTTTTTGATTTTTTTTAATTGGGAAATTTTTGTATTTAAAAGGGAAATGGTATATAAAAATCTTAAAAAGAAAAGAATGGTTTGAAAAGAAAATTGTACGTTTACTTTAATTGAAATAAGTTTAATTTAAATGAATTCAAGATTGGATAAAAGTTTTTTTTTCTGAAAAAAAAGTTTAATTCTAATTAAGTAAAGTTCTTTTTTGTAATAAGCGGCAGATTAATTGATTTGGATAAATGTGCAGTTAATAGATATAGAGTTAGTTCAATTGGAAAAAGTGTCTTTTTGATTGAGCTCTGGTTTTGCTTAGAAGACTACAGGGTTTTTGTAAACGCCCTCAGTTCTTTCAACATCAAAGCAGGACACTTACTGATATGTATATTACAGGAATTGTGGGTAATTATTTGAAGTGTTCCAATTCCAACCTACAACTTGCCTGATTTTGAAATATTTGTTCCAAATCATCTCTTCAAACAATAATGCAAGCAAATTGATTAAAATCGGGAATACAAGACACTCTCGTCATATTTACCCATATTTCACGTACGGCCTACTTCTATTCTAGTCTTACTGTGGTTATTTTCGATATTGTATTTATATATGTAGATATTTCAATAGAGATACAATATCAATCAACTCACTAAAAGGACTGCAATTTTTGCTTAATTCACTTTATCAACGAATAAACTAAAACTTCCTATGCAAGAGCATTGCAAAAATATCGTTTTTTTTTTCAAACGCCAACATTTTAATTAGCAATTGGAGTTAAAGTTGACAAATATTACAATTGGATTTTGTCTTCAAATTATGTATATAATACGATATTTGAAAGATTTTAATTTATTTTAATTCAAAATTAATTTTCATTTCATCATTACGGTGACTTCTCGGTCAAAGTGCTTCTAGTTATCAAAGAAACTTAAGTTATTATGTTTAAGATAGTTATTTCTGCAAAACTGGTCTCATTCAGTTGGCAATAATAGATCGCGACTCTGTTTAAATTTAAAATTAATCAAATCGTTTGTTGCATAAGAAATTACCATTGAACTGTTGCAAATCTGATGAAATCAAATATGTTAATCTCAGCTATATAATCGCAGCAATAAACGTAGCACATATTGCTTCCAACTTACATATAAAAACTTTGTAAACTAAATCAAAGCACCGATGCAACCCTGACACAGCACTCACGCACTGATGTAATTTACGTCTGACGTAACCAGGTGAACCTCAAGGAAATTTCGACTGTCGCAGTTAATGAAGTAAAATGTTCTAGCTTTGCAGAACGACACACTCATGGGATACTGGCTTCTAGCAAAATTTTCAGAAATACCTTAATCAATTGAAAAATGCTTATATTTCCTAGTGTCAATATTCCCTAAGACAATTTAGGCAATAGCACTTACCGCACTTTAGACTTCACTATGGTTACAGAGAAAAAAACCACTGTCGTTATTATCCGGCACAATCAGAGCATTATTCAATATTAGCGAGAACTCCGAGACCGTCTATTTGTGTTATAAATCATAAAAACAGTAAAAACCTCAAATTGATTTCCTCTGCGGAACTTCCACCGGGACTGCCTGTACTACAATTTTTTAGATGCATCTGAATGTGTCCAAGATAAAATCGGGATGGAGTGTCAGATAAGGGCGAAGAGAGCTGCCAGCCCTTTCTAACTTATATATATTTTTCATGTAAGAAAATTTTAAAAATTGTATTCTAAAAACAAGCACATCAATAAATTGTTAAAAGTATGCGTAATGTAATTAAACTAATAAATAATTTTCTAGTCAAGAATTAATTTCAATGCCCAATATTCATATTTTTTTATTTGAATTTTAGAAAACACAAAAATGTTTTGTTATAAAATTCATTGATATTTGGTATAGATGCAAGACAAAGAATCCTTATTCATTTTTTGGCAGTGTCTATTCACGTGCTTCGTGTCCGCGTAATATCCGTGTACACGGAAGTAAATAAAAAATATACGGGAGTCAAGAAAACTACACGGATCTACACGGGATTCGGTTATTTCTACTTCTCCGTGTCAATTGTTAATCAATGAATTGTTCAGCTGCACCTGTGTATGTGATATCGTCTGTGCAATTTAGTTTATGTTCTCGCAGGTATACAAGTAAGCATTGAGATGTTAGAGTAGGTAAACCACTGATCATTCGTTATAAATATATAGTAAATAACATTTTCTAAAGAAAGGATACGGCTTGTCTTACTTATAATCGATAATCGGGCTACACAATTCAGTGAAATTGATTGTTTGAACCCTGCACTAATTGTATGGAAAATAGTTCCCAGTCAAATTGGCTGAAATTGTGGTTGTAAATCCCGTTGGTATTTTACGTAAAATCTTTTTCTGGTCAATATAAATACGCAAAATTAGCCTTTTATTATATCGAATTTTTAATGATTCCAGACTCTGTATCTCCGAATCTATTGACTTTTGAACTTTCTGCCCATATAGACTTTTGATCAGGGGTGGCATTCCGTAAGGTGATAATTAATAATGTTGTTTGATAATTGTTTCCCGGGTCGCCTCATCTCTCGTTTTGGCGATTTGCACTGGCCCGCAAGATCGCCCGATTTAACCGTTCCAGACTTTTTTTTGTGGGGTTTTTTGAAGTCCCGTGTTTACGTGAACAAGCCCGAGACCCTGGAAGCCCTCAAGGACAACATTCGACACGAGTGCGAGAATCTGTCGCCCGAAGTTCTCGCCGAAGTGATGAAAAATGCCATAAAACGAGCCCGTATGGCAATCAATTGTGACGGCGCCCATTTGGCCGATATCATCTTCTCGACTTGACCAATAAAATTCTAAAGGTTCAAATAAACATAATCAAAAAACAGAATCGAAGTTTTTCATTTAGAAAAAAAATGAGAGCCAAACAACATCGGATGACTTCTTTTGGCCCACCTTGTAGCATCTGACTACTCTAACAGGGGAACATTCCCCCTAAATTTGATAGCGTGCTTCGTGGCACTTTGTTATCCTATCAACGGAAAAGTATTGAAAAAATGCCTACTCTTCCCGTTTTTGAGATATTTAATAAAATAGTTATTTAGATAGTTAGTTAAATTAGATAGCGTGCTTTGAGGCACTTTGTTATCCTATCAACGAAAATTATTGAAAAAATTCCCACTCGCGCCGTTTTCGAGATATTTAATAAAATAATTACTACTTTTGTACTATTAAAAAAGCCAACTGATTATTCACCTTTAATAAATTGAGGCCTACAGAATGATTAGTTTAGTTACCTTTTACAAGTATGAAAGTGCTGCTCTATAATAAATAACATCTGTTTGTAATGACGTGAATTTATTAAAAAATATATACATAACTTTGGCAGATGTGCCGAAATGGTGCTGATGCTGGAATCAAAGATCTGCAAAAAATTCAAGTGTCAGAGAAAGTACCAATCAGAGTGAGACCAAGAGGAACAAGAACGAAAACGGTTATTAGTATCAAATACAAATCACATTTGAAACAAGCATCACAACGACAGAAGTCAAAAACCTTTAACCCTGCAGTGTTTGCACCACAACGCTATAAAATTTGCAAACAAAATTGATGGACATGAGCCGATAAGGACAAAAACGGGTAAGACCAAAAGTTGTTTTCGTAGATCGTCAGAAATATTGGGCCGTATTCTTGACTTCGACAGAATTCAATTCCGTTCGAAACGCAAGAAATTTCAAAGCATGCAGTGTCAAAAAATTCGCCTGCCACCCAAAACGTTCCAGCATTATTTTAAATTTCCTAGATTTCGAACAGAGTTGAGTTCCGTCGGAATCAAGAATAAGGCCCATTATTTGTCGAAAAACGTTTCCAATGCTTCAGTAGTTAGTCAGTTAGTAATAAGGTAATAAACAATTAAATTGTTTATAACAATTGACCGCACTAAAGTTTCTCAATTCTGATAATTTTGGTTCAATCTACTACTAACTAACTAAATTCACAATGTTCAAGGCATTTTCAGATTTTTCTGAGCGATTCTTTTGGTGATAGGGGTGAAAGACAGTATGTCGAAAAATGCTTACACAGATGGAAAATACATATATGTATGATATACTGTTGAATGCGTGCTTCAATAAGCCTTCACGATGCTCTTAAAAAATTTGTTTTCCATTACCCAATCACTCTATCTCTGTGCAAATTTCATTTTTTACATCGAATAGTTTCAGCGACAGTTGGACGGATACTGAAGGATTCAATAAGTCTTCAGCTTTGACACGGAACAACAAAAAGGGACTAAGAAATATTTTTTAGAAAAGCTCCTTTTTTGACGAATTGTTGCATTCCGCATGATTAATTATGACAAAAAAGAACTTATGTAGATGTGAAAACTCAGCGTTTGTCAGTAGTAAAATATGTTTTTATTTAAAAAAATATACAACTTATCTAAGTAATAAGATCCCATGAGACCAGTGCAAATCCAATTTTGGTGTCCTTGCTTTGCAGAAACAAGTCGCTTCTCCGAATTGTTCAAGTCAATAAAAATAAAAGGCTTAAGGTACGTGAAGACGATTAAGGTAAATAAAGCTAATTTAAAACTTTTCAAAAATACTGTGCAGGCTTAAAAATTGTCGTCCAGCGAAAAAACGACGTCTGTGTTATTCTCCATAACACCCATCTTTTGATATTCGCCCACTTTTTTCTCAAAGAAATTTGTCTTGCCGTCAAGTGAAATTATTTCCATGAAATCAAACGGATTCGTCGAGTGATAAATCTAATAAAACGCATTTTTCAATATACATTATTTAAAAGGAAAAACACTATTTACCTTAGCAACACCAAGTTCAACCAGAAGCCGGTCTGCGACAAATTCGATGTATTGGCACATCAATTTGCAGTTCATTCCAATGAGATTTACAGGTAAGGCATCCGTCAAGAATTCTTGTTCAATTTTAACTGCCTCGGATATGATATCGATAACTCTCTCTTTGCTGGGTTTTTGCACTAGGTGTTTGAACATCAGACAAGCAAAGTCGCAATGTAAGCCTTCGTCACGGGAGATAAGTTCATTCGAGAAAGTAAGACCTGGCATAATGCCCCTCTTTTTAAGCCAGAAGATTGATGCAAAACTGCCACTGAAAAATATTCCTTCCACAGCAGCAAAAGCAATTATTCTTTCACCGAAGTTGGCCGATGTGCTTGCGATCCATGATAGGGCCCAATCGGCCTTCTTCTTAACACAGGGTAGTGTCTCGATTGCGTTGAATAGGAAATCTCTGATTAAAAAAGATATCAATATTTATTATATCAAAATAAGCAGTTCCAGTTCTACCTTTCTTTGCTATCCTTAACATAGGTATCGATTAATATGCTGTACATTTCTGAGTGAACATTTTCTATAGCAATTTGAAATCCATAGAAGAATCGAGCTTCTGGGATTTGGACCTCTTGGCTGAAGCGTTCTACGAGATTCTCATTGACGATGCCATCTGATGCAGCAAAAAAGGCCAAAACATGCGAAATAAAGTGCCTCTCTCCTGCTGATAGCTTTTCCCAATGCTTCAAGTCATTGGTAAGGTTCACCTCCTCAACGGTCCAGAAAGAAGCTTCAGCCTGTAACGTGAATTGTAGGTTAATTTAAATAAACAGGAAAACGACTCAATCCTGCCAAGAATAATAAATGTAATTCTACTTAAAGTAGTCAAGTATTGAAGTTTTGGGATTTATAGGATTGTTTTATCATGTGAATAGGTAAAAAATGTAAAAAGAAACCTATATACTCTATTGCATTTGTTTTTAAAATTTTAATAGACTGTGTTGAAATTTTGTCTTTCTTTAAACTTTTTATCACTGACCAACCGACGACATAAGTAGTATAATTAGAGGCCAAATACAAAAGACGACAATTATGCACAGTGTGGGCAAGTAACAAATGTCTCTCTCTTTTCTTCTGCTTATTAATTTCTATGTGTGTCCCTTACCCAACATGAGAAGTTGAAGAAATACTGCTCTGTTTTTTTAAATTTTTTATTAATTGTGGCGATCCTTGAGATGTATATACACTGAGAGCTGGGAAGTATTTTGTCCCAAACTCTATGCGCGTAGTCATAATAAAAAATTAAGCAATTGCGGGTTGGGAATGGAATGGAACCCTATTATAACTTTATGACGACCAAGTCAGTAAACCTTGTCTTTTTTGTCATAACCCTTATGTATGGCAGTATAAATCTGCTCTTCTGTATAAAAGAAAAGAATAGGAACAAAGTTGTATTACTTTCAAAAAAGCTTCAAAACTGTTTTTAAATAGTCTCCTAGCTTCAACGGTTATTTGAAAACTATATATGACATATTTTTCAAGAGGGCGGCGAACCCTAACGGATCTTCCCGACAACCAAGAAGACTAGAGACCAGGAGACTCAACTCGAGAAGTGGGGGTAGGACGAAACCGTCCTCCTCGTTTTTCCATCATGGCGGCAGTTTAGTGATACTTTGCAGGTTATGTTCTCATTCGAGCAAGAAGACTAGTTCACTACTCTTCTTGCATTCGAGTTGATATTTTGTTGTCATTCTAGACAAGATTTTAATGGGATTGTGATTAATGGTAAAAGTGACGAGATATTGTTCTGTTGCGAATTGTGGAAACAAAAGCCCTGACTTTGGTACAAAAAAAATGTTTATAACATATGGGCAACGCAAGCCGACATATTGCTAGTGTCAGAGATAAATCATGAAAGATAAGGATAACGATACGCGCAGATACCACGCGCTCCGCCATATTGGAAAAAGGTGAGGTCGTCTCGCGGCCTATCCCCACCACCGAATTTTCTCCTGGGGTCTAGTCTTCCTGCCGACAACTCACCAGTGCACCTACAAACATCCCCTCCACAATCTCCCAAGAGATCGCCGACGTCGCATGCCTTTCTTTTCAAGCATAGGAAAATTTTACATATAGGGATTTTACTAAACCAAAGAATATCTAATAATAAGACAATCTAATACACCTGAAAATGCCTAACTAGTATGCAATGTCTGGAAAACACACCCAGAAAAATTTCTCATTAGCTAAAACAGAAACGAACGAGTACTATCCTAGTCCTGTAAGCAATTAAGAGAGAGAACCATAGCCGGCAAAAATTTCTCACGTACAGCATGTACAGTATGATATACAAAATGCAGCATTTTTTTACTATGGAGTTTTAAAGGAGATTTCCAATTCTGTCTATTATCATAACATCTGAGTGCTACCTCTCCTCGTTACCATAAAGATAAAGCATAGTGGCAATGTGAATGAAGCAGGTGGGAACGCAGGTAGCGCACACGCAGTTAGTAAATACGTACGCAGTTGCTCTCATATATTCATTCTGCATTTTAATGGTGATTTCTAATGATTCATGGCGAATTTGTGCGACGCTCACGCGGCTAGAGAGCTAGTGCAGGGTGGTGTTATTTTATTGAGAGATTTGACTTCACTTGAAAAGTCCATAACATTTCAAAATTCAATTAAGTATATAGCTGTAAATAGAGAAATTCTTTACTATCTCAATACGCGAATCATTAAAATGCGCGGACATTGTCCACAACTTGTTTTAAGATCCCACTGAGACCTCACTTTTTACAACTGTCAAAAATGCATGTTATAACCCTGCTGGGATGTATCACCTGTAACGGATAACCATGTAATAATAATCTTCAGTAAATATTTATGTCTCATTGCCAAATTGTTTCAGATATAATAAACAAATTAAATTTATACAAACTCAAAATTTAAAAATGAAAAGTGGTGTGCCAATTTATGCCCAAACACGCCTTCTGCGAACTAGGTAGCAACCTACTCCGATCCCCATTATGCTGACGGTAAGCGATTTATTCATAAAAGGTAAACTAATTTATGCACTCCACCCATGAGATCTAGTTCGTTTCTTGGACAGACACACTAATAAAATTTAGGGAATGTAGTTTTTTACAAACCAATGATATTTTTAAGATATCGATAAATTTCAATTTTATTTCCAACTAATAAATTAAAAGAACACCACTAATGTAGCAGTGCCCACCGTATGGATCACCCCAATCCTTATAAATAATACATGCAATAATTTGTTTTCCACGTGAAGCAGCAGAGTTTGCTCTTCCCAAATACTGATGCAGAACAACATGGAAATGTAATCCTTCGTGACGTATATTTTACCGGAAATGCAAAAGTCTTAAAGCAAAGAACTCACACCCGGAATCCCCTACAGTCCAACAATTCCAGTTTTTGGCGGCAAATAACAGCTAATGGCGGGAAATTTCTCAAAAAAATCTATTTCACAATCTGATTCACTTCACACTAGTGCTCTTCGGGGAAAAACAAACAAAGTATGCTGAATGTACATCTTTGGCGGGAACATTCTGATGACGTTTTTGACACACGAGCAGAGCGGTAAAATGTTTCGACGATTATATTATTTCAGCTTCACAAATTGCAGAAGTAAATGAGATCACACTTGCATTCTGAAGCATTTTTGGAGGGACCAATCTTGCAAGTCGCGTTTGCAAAAACATTTTCCACCCTCCAAGGTACAAGAAGCAGCCACCAACGATAGTTGAAGCAAGATACCTCAGCGGAGGAGCTTGTATTCGAAAGGTCACTTACTTGCTTGTACTTTTGCCATATATCCGGGTAAGCTATGGGGAAGATGACAAAGCGTCGCGGATTCTCTCTTAGCAAGGGTTCCAGCTCGGGGTCGAAAGGGGCCGAAGATTTATTCGCAATTGAAGTTTCCTTCGATTTTTCTAATTGCTGCAATCCCAAGGGGGGTTTCTTCATATTTGGGGTAGTCTCCGACAATATTTTCCTAGGACTCTACACAAAAAAAGGGAAAATAAAAAAAAGGCGCTACTCACAGAAAGGATGCTTACCTTCAACGTAAATTTCTCCATGTTCTCTGAGACATTCTCCTTTTCAAGAGCACTGGTATTTTCAACACGAAACATTCTTCAACTTTGCAGCTTAAATATTCTATCTTTAAGACAATCACGTTATTTTAAAAATTGCTTTATTAAAGCTCCAGTAAAACAACCCTGGTGCAGCACGGACCTCAGTCAAGTTCAAAGTGAAAATCTAGAATGAAATGTAGCATGTAGATGAATGTACTTCTCCTTGTCGCGTAGTTTTGGCGGGATGTTAACTGCGACCGGGAATGCCATGAAAATGCATTCAGAGGGAGACAACAAATAGCACACTGGTGGCCAATTGAAGTTGTGTGGTTTTTAAAACAGCCTGCCTACAAGAAAACTAATGCGCTATTAATCTCTAGTTTACGTAATTCCCTCTTTTTCGTACCGGGAAGCCAAATATGTAAAAATTTCAACTTTCAATCTGACAATTCAAAATCAGATGTTTTTGGGGTATGTTCCGAAACAGTACTTTCCTTGGTAGTGCTGCCATGTGAAAGTAATTCCATAATCGAATATTTTTAATTTTTCTTTTGCTGCATACAATGCAGCGATTGCTGAGCAGTAAATATTTACGGAGTAGATTCCTTTTGGCACATCTGAAACAAAGTGACACTATAATAAAGTGCTTTCGACAAACAAGAGTTTGCGAAGAGACACTTGTTGTCAACATCAAACGCGATCAAACCGTTAAACCAAAGCAACATCATAGTAAAGTGCTTTCACCGAAGAAGAGTTTGTGAAAAAATAATTACTGTCAAAAATGATAGTGATTTACACGACCAGCTGCTGCATTTCCAAACGAAGAAGGTTCCACACAGGCCAAGGCCAAGGGAGAGACGCCCCAACAGGACGACAACCCACAACTGCTTATCGTTCCCTTCAAGCATCAAAATATGACAGCTGACACCTGGGAGATCATCATTATTATAAGGTCAGAATCCTACATTTACATCTTATTAGAAATATTAAGAACTGAAAAATTTGGAAAAAAAATTGTGTACTTATTTCATATAACATAAGATAAACACATTTTCCTCCCAACTTCCTCCCCCTTTTCCGAGTCAATAAATTGTAATGAATTTGTAGTTTCTAAGTAATGTCATCGGAATCGAATGAAATATTCAACCAGTGCTTAAACATTATACAAAATTTAAATTCTCCTCTCGAACAAATTCCTGACGTTAGAGAGATTCCTCAAATGGCGACTTTAAGCATCGATCCATTAAAATATTTGTCTAAATAGACTGAATTTAACAGAGATCGGAGAGATCTTCAGAATTTTATTGACTTAATAGATAAAATTCACCCCCTGCTCCTAAGCTATGATGTATTGAACCAGAGTATTTTTTCTGACACCTGAAATAAAAGATATTCTCATAAGCAATTTCAGCGACCGTCCCACTGCATTAGAATTATACGACGAATTTCGCGGATGCAAATTTAGGACCAATAGTATTGACTTTTATGACGATATAAAAGGCATACTAAGGAGGATGAATACGAAATTAAAACAAGATTTAGGGGACGACCACGAAAGAATTACTTGAAGGTGTAAATACTAACAAGAACTCGGCGCTGTGCGTTTTCAATGAAAAATTACATTCGACGAATTTTAGCACGAAGCTAGAAGAAGCAATAAGAATTCTACATGAATCTGGATATGCACACCATAGCGGCATATACCATAGCAAACCCCAAAATAAAACACAAAATAACCAAAATAATTAATCGAATAGAAACAAAACCGAAAAGAAAAGAAACAATCTGAATTCACAATCTAGAGGGAGGCAGTCTCATAATGAACAATTTCAAAATGAATCAAATAGACCCAAAAATTTTCCAAACAAATCTAATCCACAATCTAGACACACCCAACCCAACTATTCACCTTCTCAATACCAAAATCCTAACAATTCTAGAAATCCTAAACCTCAACACTTTAAGCAGAGGACGCCTGCAAATCGCGTAAACTACCGACAACCTAACCCTCCAAATCAAAATCAGTATACCCATAACCACATTTAACAATGCTCAACCCAGTACAAGTAGATTATCACCTCCAGAACCCATGGAAGTCAATATATACTTAAACAGGCAAATCAATACCAATCTGCAAATTTTCATCCACCAGCCTCTGAGGACACTGATATACTTATATATCTTAGTTAAAGGTAACATTAAAATTTTTATTAGATACGGGAGCGACACATTCAATTATGAATCCGGGGTTGTGCCAACCCAAATACATATGTAAGTTCTTTAAATCCACCTATTGAATTAAAAACGCTGAGCCATCATGCTAATATATTAAAACAAGCTAATACTCCTCTATTTAGCAAATCAGGACCTAAAAACATAATAGTAGTAATTTCATAATAAATATGATGGGTTGATTGGAAACGACGTATTAATCCGACTAAAAGCAAAAATTGATTTTGAAAATGAAACACTCCATATTAATGATAAAGTACTACAGTTACAATTCGAAATGAATGACAACGCATGAATATAATAAGAACACGGTGCGCCAGAAAAATTTAGAAAGTATTGAAACTGGAAATAAGCAGATCACCATTCCTGTCCAACAGAAAGAGGGACTGGCCTACATTAGGGAGCAGAAGTCTCTAGACGGTATTTCACTCATTAAGGAAGGAATATACGAAGTTTATTTAATCTAAAATAATTTAAAAGTTAAGGTCATTCAGAAATTGTAGAACAATAATTATCTCGGTTTTGTGATTCATTGTCAGCATTCTTCGGCATAGCTAGCACTTGCCGCGGGTGCAATCAAAATTTGTTGCACATGAATGCAATCAATTAATAAGCAATAATTTAACTAGGTCATCATTCTGATGTGTATTTAAAAACCCGCTTGGGAAATTAAAGAGTCGGTCTTTAGTATTGTCACCGTGCGTTTTAATTAATTAATCAAGAGCTAAACTTTCGGCCAGCAGCTACTTCGTTATATTTCATCATCATCTCATTTTGGGAATTGTTGTGAAGTGGTACATTGCACCACGATTACGCTATTAGTAGGCTAGACGGCGAGGAGGTAAAAACATTAAAAAGTGTATTTTTCGGCACAGGCGAGATTATTGTTGGAATCGCTTCGTTTTAGGGTGTAGTTCAACCCCCAAACTTTGCTTACAAATTGTTGGTGTGCTTGATTTTATAATTAACTATTAGTGACGAAAATAGTGCTTTTTTCTCTATTTCCTTTAATATCTCCGTTCCTCTTGACTTTTAGTATAGCATATGCATTGAGAAAGTTGTTCCTTATGAAATTTCCTAAAATATGAGCCCTGACAGAGGTCGCTAAGTGCAATTGTTAACTTGCAAATAGCCCCGAAAGTTGAAAAAACACGTTTTTTTCACTATTTTTTTACTAAAAAATGACCGCACAGAGATGGCTGAAATTTCTCAAAAATGATGTGTATGTGGACCCAAACATCCATGAATAATTTTAACGTCATCGGTCAATTACTTCTCGAGTAATTAACGATCACTTTTTTTTTTTTCCTTAATTGCAACTTGCGCCATTTTTTTCACAAACTGGTTTCGCTGGTCGGACCAAGCCAGAAAAATCACAAATCCATTCATCTTTAGTATCCTGTTGGAATTTTTGGAAAAAATTAATTCTAATCGTTTTTTTTTTTTAAGGAAAGCTCGGAGCACTCCAAGTGCTCCCAAATACATTGCATGTATATCTATATATACAGAATCGTTATAAAATCGGTTAGAATTAATTTTTTCCAAAAATTCCAACGGGATACTAAAGATGAATGGATTTGTGATTTTTCTGGCTTGGTCCGACCAGCGAAACCAGTTTGTGAAAAAAATGGCGCAAGTTGCAATTAAGGAAAAAAAAAAAAAGTGATCGTTAATTACTCGAGAAGTAATTGACCGATGACGCGAAAATTATTCATGGATGTTTGGGTCCACATGCACATCATTTGTGAGAAATTTCAGCCATCTGTGTGCAGTCATTTTTTAGTAAAAAAATAGTGAAAAAAACGTGTTTTTTTAACTTTCGGGGCTATTTGCAAGTTAACAATTGCACTTAGCGACCTCTGTCAGGGCTCATATTTTAGGAAATTTCATAAGGAACAACTTTCTCAATGCATATGCTATACTAAAAGTCAAGAGGAACGGAGATATTAAAGGAAATAGAGAAAAAAGCACTATTTTCGTCACTAATAGTTAATTATAAAATCAAGCACACCAACAATTTGTAAGCAAACTTAGGGGGTTGAACTACACCCTAAAACGAAGCGATTCCAACAATAATCTCGCCTGTGCCCGAAAAATACACCCAAAATTCCTCGCCGTCTAGCCTATAGAGTAAAGGTACAAAGCACCTTAACTCAAACCAAAATAAAAACATTTTGGAGACCCCGACGTGATTGCTTTTCAGGTACTCCCAAAATGAATCTCAACGAACTTGCTGCCAAACAAGAGATCACCGGACAGGAGATCCAGCGATTGGCGATCAACTACAAGAAGGATAGTTAAATAAAAAAACAGTTAAATCTTTGGAACAACTATGGGATGACTTTGAGGCCACAGATAACAAAATCCGGATGAGTCATGGACAACAACTGGACCACGATTACTTTATGAAGGGATACTATGAGGGTATCCGGGCCGGGTATTACGAGGTCCGAGAAGACATTCTGCAACGAATGAAGACTATCGGAGTTATAGAGAGCAATCAGCCCAATCAAAAGCAGCCACAGCAGGACCAGATTAAGGAATCTCGAAGCTCCGGCAACAACGATGCGTCCGCCAGTGCAAGAGGATCGGAGCATCAACAAGACGGCAATATCCGTCACAAAGCATATCTAATGCAAGGTTTGCGAAGGTAACTCACAAAGCCATCTCTGAGCACAACATTGCAGTCAGTCAATTCATATGGATTGATAATAAAGGCGATAAATGCTCAGTGGGAACAAATTCGAGATCTGCACAGAAAATTGGTAGACCAAGCTGGCGAAGCTTATCTTCTCGAACATATGGAAGACTACTTACAGCTTACAGTAAACACGGGACAAATTATTACTCTTCCACGAAGGCTTGAGTCAGTGTCAGCGTCAATCATCAGCTACTACAGTTAGCATTCCCACAGAAGGTGTCAGGTCCGCCATCAAGCTCCCGAAAGTCGAGTTATCTAAATTTGATGGCAATTACCTCAAGTGGAGGCAATTTTGCGTCCTGTATACTGAATTAGTACATAATCAAACAATATCCGCAGGCTAGAAATTTTGGTATCTGAAAGGCAGTCTATCAGGCGAAGTCGAAAACATCTAACCGTGTCAGACGTCAATTACGCTACGGCATGGAAATTGATCTGTAATCGCTATGAAAATAAGCGATTACTAGTCACTACACTGCTAAGTAAATTATTAGCATAGTCAGCAGTGACAACAGAAAGTGCATCAGCTATAAAGATGCTCCACGACACTACTCAGGAATGTCTACTGGCACTAAGCAATCTTGGGATCGATATCACGAATTGGGATCCAATTATTCTTCACATTTTGACAAGAAAATTGGATAGGACTACACACACCCTATGGAAACAAACTCTTAGCCAACCTCGATCACTACAGTCTTCTTTTACCTTTAGTAGTCAGCTGACTTGATGAATTTGTAAACAAATAAATTATGAGAGCATCTTACATCCCACTCAGCAACCTCACAGATATGAACATCGCAAATAGGTCGGATTTTACCCTTAATCACACCACTGAATGCCAGTCATATGTAGCGGAAATAGACACAATAAATCAGGAGGTCCAACAGCTAAGGATGCACACGAGTACGTCAGTGAAGTTACCTGCTCATGAGCAATTTCAAAGTAATCGAGCCCATTATTGAGGAAACAACTCGCAAACCTATTAGGTCAGAACACCTTAATAGGGATGAAAAGGAAAAATTGCTAAAGGTGATTAACCGGCACAAGCACATCATCTATAAAGACAACTGGGATCTAACGTTCACCAATGCAAACATCAAATTCGTACAACTAACGATATTCCCACCCACGTTAAACCCTGTAGACACCTTTACATTCATAAGGATGAGGTACGGAAGCAAATTGATGAGATGCTTGAGAATCGCATCATTAGACCAAAGAATTCTCCGTACTCTGCCCCAGTCTGGATCGTCCCTAAGAAAATGGACGCCAGTGGCAAACAAAAATGGCGAATCGTTTCAATGAAGTGACGATTGATGACAGGTGTCCAATCCCCAATATTGATAAAATATTAGAAAAATTGGGCCGCTGTCAATATTTCACTGCGCTGGACCTTGCGAAACATTTACACCAGGTCGAGGTCCACGAAGATGATATTCATAAAGCAGCTTTTTCGGTCGAAGAAGGCCATTATGAATTCCTGCTAATGCCGTTTGGACTGAAGACAGCTCCGGCAACATTCCAGCGCCTGATGAATAACGTCTTACGCGAATTCATGAACAAGATTTGTGTAGTTTATCTACATGATATAATCATCTATTCCACATCACTTCAAGAGCACATAGATTTTCTGAACAAGATATTTAGTCGTTTATCTGAAGTGAATTTGAAAATTCAATTAGACAAATCCGAGTTTCGCAGGAGAGAGACCGAATTCTTAAGGCACGTCGTCACAAGAGATGGTATCAAACCAAACCCAAATAAAATAGAATGTGTCAGGAAATTCCCTATACATATCAACATATGTACAACTAGAATGACGTAAGTACAATTTTATAGTACATACTGATATATTTATAGATTTAATTAAGAATGTGTCTTCTTTACATCTTTTTAGTTCTTTTTTGCAGTCAGTCGGGTCGTTTGGTTTTTTAAATTAACTATTTTGTTTTTAGGTCGCCTTGGGTCACTATTTCATCACAAATTGAAATTTACTAAGCGAATATAGTGGATACCTAACCTCAATGAAAGACTACCAATAGGCTTAAGTGTTTATTAGCTTACGGTTAGTTACAGACTGCCCTGATACTGTGAGTGGTTTTTCTATCAAACAAACAAAATCAGATTGCTAAATTTTTTCCTATCTATTAATGAAAAATATAAATAAAATACACGAACTGTATTTTGGATTTGATCCTAAGCCAGTTTTTTGTTTCTCCTGTAAAATACCTCTTCGTTAGTTAGCAGGTTTAAATTCTATGCCGACGATATGGCACATTTGTACTCTTGTCTGCATACTCTTATACAATCATCGACGTCCTGTATACGTCAACAGAGGCAGTATATGGATTCTTGTTCAGTATACCGTTACTAATTGTCTATTTAGTTTACCGATATATTAATAAATTTTAAGTTATAATCATAAGTGTTTTGCGTTAAAAAAGCAGGCATGTCCATCAAGCCACAAAATTTAGCTGCGCCTTTTAATCCTAGTCCCAGAATTCTTATCATAAATATATAGTAAATCGTTTGTTTATTTCGTAAGAATGCTTCACAAAAGGACTGGAGTTTATAACACGATTTTCACACTTAACACACACTACAACGATTTTAAAACCAAGTCCACAGGGAGAAGCAGTTTCAAATTTTATTTTTCCGGCACAAGAGTTACATTTCACATAATCACTTATCGCAGCAAATATATGTAGTAATGAAATTTAAAATTCATATTCAATGCAAGGATCACGTGAAACTAAAATCTCTTTCTGCATTTTGAATTTTTTAGCGGATGCACTAAAACTACTCTTATCCGTCTCAGCAGTCTTTGGATTAAGCGACGCTGTTATAGTCCGAGCTGGCATCTGTACTGTATGATTATAATAAGATATTCACTGAAAACCTTCTTTATTCACTGCCCGTAGGTATTGTATAATTGTATAAATAGTCCTGTAGGGTACTCACAGTCTATTATTATTAACAAAATGAAAAATTTTTTTTTGGGATTCTGAAAGAGAATTCCGCGAAAAAGAGGTACACGTAGAAGAAATTACACAGCATTTAACATACTGTGGGAATTCTGAAAGAATTAACGTTGGTAATTCCGACCTGACCCCGAATTCTAACCTTCCAACATAAATTTCCATTTGAACATACATAATTGAAACGCAAAAACTGCTTGGCAGTATTTCATTCGAGTGAAGTCGTGATTTGAAGTGTTTTGATTTTAAACAAATTAATAAAAGCATAAGTTTAATAATTATGTGTAATATGAATTATGCTTGTTTTTAAATTATGTCAATAAATATGTTTTGTTTTTAAATTTTAATAATAAATTAAAATAACTAAAGTTTCTATCTCTAATATATAAAATTCTCGTGTCACAGTGTTTGTAACAAAACTCCTCCGAAACGGCTTGACCGATTCTTATGAAATTTTGTGTGTATAGTCAGTATGTCTGAGAATAGGACGTAAACTTTTTTTCACACCCCTAAGTGATAAGGGTGGTCCACACCAAAAAATTTTTTTTTGGACAAACTATTTTGTTTCAATTTTTTTATGATTCGGCATTAAAATTCCAACCAACCCCTATTTTTTAAAAGCAATATTAGTACTTTAATAATTTTCAAACATCATATCAGTTACCACTCGATCAGTTATTCCCGCCAGGCGTCTACCGGTGTCACTTATCATCATAATTTTCAATTAAAAGAGAAATATATACGTATTTTATAATTGTGAAAGGTGGGTAAAATAATAAAAGAACAAATACATTATCAGTATACTGTTTTCTACCATTAAGTACTTCAATTTGATCTATTTGTGTGTTTTGTACTGTGAACAATGCCAGCAAGACGCAAAGGATCTGATTTGGGCCGTCGAACGGCTAGATCTACAGACATGCGAAATAGAAGAGCCCAAAGAACAGACGAACAAATCCAACAGGATAATGAAAATGAATGAAATGTGCTTGTGAACATATGGCGCAATGGCGTGAATCACAATCACAAGAGGCACGAGCTGAACGAAATCAAAAAAGACGATTAGAACAAAGACATGCGCGTCGATTCATAGTTGACACACGCAGAGCAAATGACCAACAACGCCAGCAAGTACATCGAGCATTTACATCCGATTCATTCCGTCGTCTAGCATTCGGGTATGAGCCCGATATTAAATATTATTATTATTATATTATATATATATATATCATTCGAAAGTGGGGATTGATGCTATGGACAAGGAATGTCCGCATTGTAATGCGCTTAAATTAAAAAATGAGCCAGCCGGGATGTGTTGTTCGTCAGGAAAAGTGCAACTACCGGAAATTGCTATGAAAACGGGTCCTTTAATATACTCGGGGTCGCTAATCTCGAAATTTCGAAACTAAATAGTCAAGCCAAGTTCGAAGGATTACCGTGTAAATGGATAAATAGGGGTTTTTAGGGTACCTGATTTTAAATTTGCTATAGAAATTTCATCCCGGGAATATTTTTGGAATCCCGCGGTAAATATGAAAAACCGTATACGCGCATGAAGCAATTATATTTATTCTGCAATAGTTTTAATGTAAGTACGTACATACATATATATGTAAGTATAGAAAAGCCCGGGGAAGCTGGGACGGGTGTTATCTTATAAAAAAATTGTTTTAAGTAATATTGCTTAGCAGAAGAATAATTAAATGATTCTCTCAGTGCCCACGTAAACACCAAAATTATTCACAACACACTCCAAGCTTTTTAAAATATCATATTTGGTAATGAAATATAAGTGTATTGAGAGGCCCAATCAAAAATCCTTCTGCTCATAACGGAAGTAATATTTGAAATTGCGTACAAAAAGCTTTCAGAAGGAGAAAAAAGCATTACGTCAGATCTGAGAGTATTCTGTTCCGACCGACACATCTTGACGCATTTATGCCAACCGGTTCATATCAAAATCTGTGCGAATTCAGCCAGAAATCTTAGACGCAACCCCGACAAATTGTCAGAATTTCTTTCAGAATTCTTCATTTTTGGTTTGCTGGGAAAATTGCGTTACAACAAGCTAAATAAAATTAGTATGTACAGTGTACATATTTACAAGTCACTTTTGTGGCGTACGCCAGCAGCGGGCAACGGAATTTTATTTTATAGATTTGAGGAATAAAACACCACTGAAATATATACATATATTTATATGTCAGTGCATAAAACTATCATGTTACCTTAATTCTGACCTAAGCAAGCATCGAGCAAGTTACTGGTCGGTGTCAGATTTTGTAAAAAAACGTCATTAGCTCCAAAACTATAGGGTGTAGCACGTCAAATTGTTATTAAATAAAAAACAAAATCACTAAAGTGCAAATAATTTTAGGAAATCTGAAAGTCTTTGTAAGTACATTGTGCTATATATATGTAATATGCTTACTATTGCCGTATCACAAAGTTCTTTACGCAAAATTTATCAAATTAATTAAAGGTGTAGGTATTGAAGCAGCATTTATATTTGTGATTATGTGAATTGGTACTGTGATTTACTGTGATGGAAAACGTTGTTTAATAGCTGCATTTTAAATTCCTTTATGAATTTGTTATTAGGGAAGCTGATGCTGGTTTTTCTCCGCTTTGAACATCTAACTAAAAGATAGCTTTTCTGGAAATCGTCCTTAATTTTTCCCAGCCAGTTTGGGCTACACGGGAGTACCTACATCTACGCATCATCTTGCATTTTCGATGTAAGGCGATTTTCAAATTGTGGTTAAACCGGCGCGCGGTGTCTGTTGTGTGTACGATTCCTTCAAATCTAATAAGCACGGGAATTTAATCTGAAGTTGTATAAGCTTCGCTAGTGTAATATGGGCATGGCAAACTTTAGTTACGAAAGTTTACGAATGTGATTTCCGATTCTGTAAAAATTTCTCAAGCCACTCAGTTGAGGCAGGGGCGGCAAGCTTGAAGTAGAAAACAGTCACTAGCGCATGCGCATTATATGCCAAGAAAAGATTAATATTAACGGGCCATCAAAGCCCGATCGTGACACTTTTGCGGTGTCTTCATCTTACGAGCAGTCTTTCTTTACTGTGCGGTGCGCGCATCTTTTCTAGTCAGTGTTTTTGAAGTAATTGAGAGGTTACTAAGTAACTACAAGTAAATACCTCATTGTGGAACTAGTAGTGCCACGACTTTCTGTTTTAGCTATTGTTATTGTTCTTTATTAATTCTTTAGTGAAAATAGTGCACGTGAATGAACTGATAAATATTTGAGGTAGGTCATTGCCTAAAATGATTCGTACAATTATTTTGACGTTGGTTTGGTAAATACCATCTGTGTCTTCTTCTTTCCCTTAATTTAAAAAGGATTGTATTTTCTCGGATACAATGTGGGAATATATGTAGGTACATATTTAAAAGTACAACGAAAATCGCTTCCAGCATAAATTGAATCGCAAGAACTTAGAATAGCAGTTGCGATGAATATGTTACAAATAAATTCGAAAATTGATTAGTTCTTTTATACAGAAATTGTTCGGGCAATGTAAATAATTTCTACTTATATGTTATTAACGGCAAATTAATAATATAAGGTAGTCTTTAATTTTATACAATTCTAAAATTGTTGAGGTTACTTATGTATATTCAAAAAAAAATGTTATAGTGGTCATAAAATTCTTTACAAAAATGTGCGGGTCGATAAAATAAAGTCCCTATAATACGGATAGTCACAAAGTTACCATGGGTCTGACCTTGAAGGGGTGAGTTACTATAATGTTTTGGCTTTTTTTCTCAATAGCTAAGCAGGATACTCTATTCTATAAGTTTTAACCCAAAATATCTTATCGCTCCAAATAAATAATAAAATTACCTAAAAGTAGTTTTGTGCTACAGTTTCTTAAAATTAACTGTTGGTAAGCAAGAGAAGAAGAAAACCACGCAAAATCGCGAAACTTACATGGGGGGTGATTCGGATACCACTCAATATGAGGCACCTAAATTTTACCTTTGAATGTCACTTCTCTGGCCACCCTGTATATTGCAAAATGGCTCGCATTTGGCAATGGATATTGCAATCGTAATTATTATAACCTGAATAGAACTGCGCAAATTCGCATTCTTATGAAAATTCATATTAGGATTCTGAAGTCGCTTTTGAACACGGTCCATAGAAGCAGGTATATTGTTCCAAAATGCTAATAAAGACAGAAAATAGTAAGAAAGCATATAATTGTGTAGAAGCCATGCCTTATTTCTTGTTTCGCTAGTTTGATCGACATCGTCTGTAATATCTTATTGTTATTGAACTGTAGGCATATCTTTAAGATATTTGTTAACTGGCTATAGTGCTTCAATTTTTGCACTGGTTTTGGACTTTTGATTTTATAACCGGAGGCAATTCCCAGCAAATGAATGAATTTGTTTTGGTTAGCAAACGTAAAATTAACGAAGTCGACCTTTCAACTAGCTACGAGTAACATGAAAATCAATAATAATGTAGCGAGAATTGAGGGACCGTGCTATTGGCTCATGTAGACCATAGTCCGTGCGGTGCGGTGTTGCTTAATATTCAGGATGTCGTGATGTCTAAAGTATTGAGCCGGAACAGAGTTATTTATAAATAAATTTAAAAAAAATGCATTAAAAGTAGAATAGTACCTATGTTGTTGTAGCAAAACTGCAACAGCAATATTATATGAGCGTCCAATGGTTTTCTTTTTACAAATTATGATATGTTGACTGGGCTAACATACTCAAGAATGTTTCTGACAAATGTGCAATACAGGAGTGGGGAGATGTGAGGATCATCGAACTCCTTAGAACATCTTTTAATATATTTTTTTATTCTATTCTATTTGTTTATAAGGTAAAAATGATAGTGTTTTTTAAAGAGATTTTGCAATAATGAAAATTATTTGTTTTTAGTTCTAATAAATTATTTTGATAAAACAACTTTTCCCCTTTCATGAGATACCCGTAAAATCATTGTATTTTCATTATTGTGCGTATAATGTTATTGCAAAAAAAACATCTCTGCGACAAAGAATAACAATTTAGCAAAAACTATTCGATGAATCGCTTTGTGATTTTTACCATATATAGACCCAACTAGCAAAGGAATAAGAAAGTCGTAGATTGGTTCTTGTAATACTTATTGTTGTTTGAATATTATGTAAATTTTGATTGTTTTCTACAATTTTCTAAGTAACAAATAATCATATCGACATTTAAGGAACATCATTTTAAAGGTTTCCCAATTCCCTACAGGATGGCAACTCCAATGATGATTGTTGATGGTATACTTTATTTTTTACTGGCAGGCAAAAATGTTATAAAAGTTACATTTTTTGGCCTTTAATTGTCAATAAAAAAAATCACACCAAATCCTCTGAGGAAAAGTACCTATACATAGGTTTTGTTGCTTTAGGCCCATGTTACCTGAAGAAATTATCAGACACCTGGATTATTCGCAGTCCCTAACAGGGTAGTTTTTTTGCTTATTTCCCTGGTTTAATAGTAGTTGCCACTACTCTTCCAACACAAAATCTGCTCCCAATAAAAATCGATTTTTTTGTGGGTGGAGTAGTGTCAAGTTCTTTATCGAATATTAAAATAACGCAGCTAATTGCTTTCCATACAGAAAAATTGACGCTTCATGTGAATTTATTTTATAAAATATCGCAAGCCTGCGAAAATTGTGCATTATTTTTTAATTCTTCAAAATTTTCATATTAATCTGTGTGACTATCCTAAAAATTGATCTGTCGGCAATAATATGCATACAGTATAAAATATTGACATTTCAGGCAAATCATTATCGGCGTTGTTAAGAAAACATCATTTCATACAAATGATAAAATAAAAACGCCGAACTTGAAATCAAGGCGTGATTTTTGGCCCCGTCCTCTCATAATACAGCGGCCTTCTACTTGCGAAACCTTGAACGATTTAAATTTCAAAGGCGCTTATAGTCATATCTCAGTGCGCCAAGGATATCGTCTCCCTCGCTCAATTTGAATCAATGGGACACTTCAGATTGCGTATGTATCTCTAGATTTAAGAAAGATTGATCCACAAATATGTTGTTCTTGACATACAATTTTTCTAAATATCACAGCTTTGCAGATTTGCATATTTGAATTTGTACGACGATACTGATAATTTGAGTTCTTAAACGCAGTTGAATATATCACCATAAGTTCAATATCTACATAAACCTAATCTAATGTATTAGAAAACTGTAACTAAAGAATGACAAAAACAAAAAAAAAACACTTAGTTTAGAGTTTTGTTTTTATTTTTCTAAAAGCATGTTGATGTGCAAGTCCGAAAGCTCTGTTCATATATTCCAAAAGCTACACGTTCTTATCAAACACTTCGGTGGTTTGATTATTATCTATTGAATATCTATTGTGTAGATAAAACAAAGAAATGATACCGAAACTATACATATATATCATCATGGACGATGTCATTGCAAAAAAGCAGTCATTGCTTCCAGGGAAGCACTTCTGGACTTTAAGTTCTCATCTGCTACGACAATGACTTTAAACGTGAATTTCTCTGACTTTTTACATCATTCGATACGGATACGGCAGTAGCATTTTTGTTAATTTGATAACCGCAATTGCCTTGGTGCCATCAGAATGAAGATGCTCTAGTTTTATAGTTTTCTATGGGTTCCATTGCATATTATTATATTTATTATACTTCATATACATACACTGCGCACCAACAAAATATATGGTTCATTATGCAATTATATATTGCAAATCTACCGCAGCAGAAAAAGGCGAGTAAAAACACATATATGCTTCACACATACTCGGTAGCCAATCAAAGTGAACCATTTTTCGGGGAAGTACAGTGCATGCAAACATTCTAGAAAACTTATTACTGAAAATCTTCCTATAAAAGTTCGCAAACTAAACAATAAAATATCTATGGAAGAAATCGGGAAAATAAAGCATTGAAAAAGAAGCGCATTCAAATAGACAATTTGCCAGGAGAAGCGTCAACGTAATGAAAAATTTCATCAAGGATCCTGATAATTACGGCAAAAAAAAAACGCTTAATTTTACGAAGACCAGAAAAAAGGGGACCGAATTACATTATTTTTCTATAGAGTGTTAAGACGAATTCTGGCTACCGCTCGTGGCGCTGCGAGGGCATGTGATTAACTTATGGTACATACACTTACTTTACAATGTATAAACAAATAATACGTTTGTTATTGTTATATCTTGAGTTTTCGTGGGTAGAATAAGAAGAAAGTATTATTCTAGACAATACTGTTTATTGAGCTAAGAGTACTTGATGCACGCCACAACCTACAGGAGCTAATTCAGACTGAAAAAACTAAGGCTACTCGAATGCTAAGATTGAGCGGTAGGTTTCGCTTGTGAGCAGTGGCGTGCATAATTAAATCACATACACAATATTTCCTCCCTTCTTTAGAATTAACTCGATATAAACTAGGTTGATAAAGACAGGGGGATTAGTTCGGAGTAAATCGTTGAACTGATCTGCGGTTTCGTGCTGATCTACGTGGCGCCTGGGGCGTCGTAGTGGTTCGCTCATGAGCAGCAGGCGGTGTTGCTGGCTCTTGCCCGAGCACTGGTGAGACCAAAGGAGTACAACAGGTACTGCGGGCTGACTCGGTCGAAGTGGCACGCTCCTGGTTTGAACAATCAGCATAAGCATCGTAGAAATAAACGTGTCTTGATTCCGTTGTAGGCTGTTCCGGTACTGATCTTGCTTGTTAATTAGAAGAACGCTGCACAGGAACCGGCCCGAAAGCCCGGATTTGATGGACGTGTCTCTTGTACATTTTCCCGTTATAGTTCACCTCGTAGTGCAGTCTTCCCAATCGAGCAACAATCGATCCTGGAATCCACTTATCCATTCGGTTGCTTCCAGACAAGAAATATACCTTTTGCAGAGGCATGAAGTAACGACGTGGATTTTTCTCATTCTCGCGACTTCCAACTGACATCGGCTGCTTCACCTCGGGACGAACCAGATCGAGGCGAGTTCGTAAATTGCGACCCAAGAACAGTTGAGCAGGAGGCAGACCTGTGGTTGAATGAGGTGCCTTCCGGTATTGGCGTAGAAATTCATTGATATCTCGTTGCAGCGTTCCTGGATTCGTATTCATCCTTAGTAATGCATCTTTGGTTGTTTGAACATATCGTTCGACTTGTCCGTTCGTTGACGGGTGGTAAGGAGCTGACAGTGTCTGATACTTAACTCCGCTCGTTTGCAGGAATGCCTTGAATTCGGCTGAAACGAACTGTCTACCATTGTCCGATACCACAGTGACTGGAACACCATGAGCAGCAAAGAGATCATCGAGAATTGCGATTGTGGCGTTGCTGGTTGATAATCGTGTCGGCTTGACTTCGACCCATTTGCTGTAAGAGTCGACTATGATGCACAGCATCATTCCTGCGACAGGTCCGGCGTAGTCGATATGAATACGCTGCCAAGGTCCCTTTGGATACTCCCAGTGATGATCGCGGCACTTAGGCGGCTCGTGCGCATGCTTGGCACATTCGGTGCACGACTTGGCGATGCGTTCGATATCAGCATCTATTTCAGGCTAATAAACAAAGGAACGAGCTATTCCTTTCATCTTGACTATGCCACTGTGTGCTACATGTAGATCATTCAAAATGGCCTGACGGAGTGTGGCAGGTATAACGACTCGATGCTCCAAAACCAAGCAACCCGAAGAAACACTGTAGTTGCTTTCTGGTGCCTTGTAGCCGTAGTTCGACAGATTTTTCCCGGCGGTCATCAGTTCTATAATTCTACAAAGATGTGGATCCTTCTGCGTTTCAATAGCGATGTGTTCCGCGCGGACAGGGAGCCGCTTGACTTGCGATATCATGAATTGATCAAATTCATCTTCTCCTGCTATTTCTTCTCCTCTTGTGACCGCAAGCTTATTCACGCTCTCCGCTGTCCTTGGTAAGGGTAAGCGAGAGTAGTAATCGGCATTTGCGTTTGCTTTAGTGGTCTTGAAAATTATATCATAATCGAAGTGCGCCAGATAATCTGCGTAATTTGCCATGCGACTGATACACAAAACCGGCAATGATTTCTCGGGGAGCAGAATTTGTGTCAAGGGCTTAGTTTAGTTTGAAAGTGGGCGTTCAGGCTAATAAAGCCTTCCGTTCACCGCGACCGCTAGGATCTATTGTGAATCTCCATCAATATTTTATCCCAAATTTAGCCTCTTATAGAGGCCTAGAAGTTTATTGGGAGTCGTTTTCCAAACCTGTTCAGGTGTTGGAAAGGCATCCTCTAATTGTGTTAGTCGGAGCCTTGCTAGGGCTGTACAGTGACAAAGGATGTGCACCGCTGTCTCTGGGGCTTCCGCACAGTAGCGACAGGTGTCAGAGTCAGCTTTCCTAATCTTTTTAAGGTGGTACCTTAAGGAACATTGTCCAGTGAAGAGCCCAGTAATTATTCTGAGCTCCTGTTTGCTTAAGTGGAGGAGTTTCTCGACCTTTTCATACGGTGCACCCATGAAGGTCTTCGATTGCCGGCATCCTGGGGTATTATTCCAGTACCGGAGTCGGCTCCTCTTCTCCCAGCTTTCTATGGGCCCCTTTAGGTGGCATGTAGACACGCCACAGAAGGGTTCCGGACCAGTAAGAGCAGATTCCGCCCCTTGTTTTGCCAAACCATCGGCTATTTCATTGCCTGTATAGCCTTTATGGCCTGGGACCCACATAAGAGTAACCCTGTTGTGGGTTGCTAAGAGCAGGGATTCCAGGCATTCCCAAACCAGCTTTGAGTCTACACTGAAGGACTTGAGGGCTTTTAGTGCAGCTTGACTATCTGTTAATATAGAGATAGTAGAACCATTGATGGTTCTGTTGATGCAGGTATTGACGCATTCTAGTATGGCCAATATTTCAGCTTGAAATATGGTAGGGGTTTTACCTAGTGCCTTTGAAATGCGGCACCTTGGGCCATACACGCCAATTCCTACCCCTTTATCTGTTTTTGATCCGTCCGTATACCACACCATCGATCCCTTCGGTGGGGACGCCTCACTGGCTTGCCATTGTTGATGGGTTTCGATTACCACGCTAAATGGCCTTGTGAAGTCCAGCTTGGTTGTGGTCACGTCAGATATTTTGGTCATCTCCTCTAATCGAATTTCTTCGACTATCGCGAGATGTCCCACCAGGTCCCCTGGTTTGAAGACCATGGTTCTTTGCAGCCTAAGTGCTCCCAGGAGAGCCTCCTTCTTAACCTGAAGATGTAATGGTGTAAAATTAAGAAGGAATTGGATGGCTGCAGTAGGGCAGGTACTCATTGCGCCTGTGATTCCCAAACAGGCTAGTCTTTGCACCTTTTGTAGCTCGACTTCCGCCTTTTTTTGTTTTATTTTTGGCCACCATACAAGGGATGCATAAGTGACCATGGGTCTTATTATTGTTGTGTAAAGCCAAAACACCATCTTCGGCTTCAGACCCCAAGTTTTACCCGCGAAACTGCGACAAATGTAGAGTGAGGTAATCGCTCTTGTAGTCACTTTCGTCAGGTGTGGGTTCCAGGTGAGTTTATTGTCCAGGGTTACCCCTAGATACTTAACCTCACTTGAAAAACTGAGTTCCGTATCGTCGAGTGTTGGAGCCGTAATATTTAGCTTCCTCCTCTTGGTGAACGGAACCAGAACAGTTTTGTTCGCATTGATGCTGAGACGATGTCTCAGGCACCAACCGCGAATCATGGACAGGGCTTCTTGCATTAGTGTCGAGACAGTATGATCATACTTGCCTCTGACGGTGACAATTATGTCGTCTGCATAGCCTTGAACATTAAAGCCAGAGCGAGTCAGCTCCACTAGGAGATCGTCGACAACGATCGACCACAGTAGTGGTGACAGCACCCCTCCCTGCGGGCAGCCCGTAGCGGCTATTATCGTTATCGATTTTTCCCCCAGGTTCCTCCTGCTCTTGAGCCGTGGCAGGTTCGAAACCCCTTTCCACAGCAGCTTCTTTGATTGCCTCGAAGGAGGTATTGTCAAAGGCTTCTTCTATGTCGGCAAACGCACAAAGGGCAATTTCCTTGGCTTGAAAAGTTTTCTCAAGGTCCTTGACCAGTGTGTGAATGGCAGTTTCCGTAGACTTGCCAGCTTGATAAGCAAATTGCTTTGCATGGAGAGGTGATCTTTTCAGCACACCTTCATTAAGGTGTAGGTATAAGATCTTTTCCATGGTTTTAAGCATGAATGATGTGAGACTTATGGGCCGAAAGGACTTCGCAAGCGTACTAGGTCTCTTTCCTGGCTTGGGTATAAAAGTTACCCTAACGTCTCTCCAGTTTCTTGGAATATATCCCAAAAAGTAACTGGCTTTAAATAAATGGAGGGGAGTAGCTCTTCTATGCCGTACTGAAGTAGGGCTGGGAAGATGTCGTCCCCTCCAGGAGATTTATAAGGTTTGAAGGTGTTGATGGCCCACCTGACCTTATTGGGGGTGAACATCCTCCCTGCAAGGCTTTTATTCCTGTTCTGTGATTGGTAATCAGATGTGTCGATCCCGGTAGGAATTTCGTTGCCTTGATTTATTATACGAGAGCCTGGAAAGTGAGTTTCCAGGAGGAGTTTAATTATCTCCTCTCCACTCTCGGTGTAGGCTCCGTCTTGTTTTTCAAAGGAGCCTATACCATTTGAGTGATCCCTAGATAAGACCTTATGGAGCCTAGTTGCCGCAGGAATCTGGTCAATTCCCTCGCAAAAAGTCCTCCAAGTCTTCCTCTTGGACTTTCTCAATTCAATGTTGTAGCTTGTGAGGGCCTGCTTGTATTCAGCCCATTCTCCGGAGCGTTTGGCTCTATTGAACAGCTTTCTGGCTTCCGCTCTTTTCTTATCCAGCTCCCTGTTCCACCAGGGCACAGTTCGTGTGCTCATTTTTTGTTTCACAGGGCAGCTGGTTTCGAAGGCTGTCATGATAGCTGTGTGGAGTTGCTCAGAGGCGAGGTCCAGTTCCTCTGCAGTACTGATATGACTGCTAAGGTTGACGTCCTGTGCCTTTAGGAGTTCTCGATAGAGCTCGCAGTCAGTCATCTTTGGACTCGATGTCGAATCTAATTTGCACATGGTCCGACATGGAGACCTCATTTGATACGTGCCATCTTCGTATCTTTGTGCTTATAAATGCGATTGAGAGAGTTAAGTCTAGAACCTATTGCCTAGCCGCATTCATAAAGGTTGGTTTGTCGCCTTTATTATTGATTTCTAACTCGTTAAGTATGATGAAATCTAAAAGGTACTCACCCCTTGTGTTGGTGTTGGTGCTCCCCCATATCAAGTGATGGGCATTCGCGTCGCATCCCACCAGCAGTTGCTTATTCCTCCTCTTGCAGTGATCCACCAGGCGTTGCAACTCACTTGGAGGTATTTCATCGGAGTCCCCTGGGAAGTAGGCTGAGGCTATAACAGCCTCTACACTGCCTCCTGCGAAGGGGATCTCTACGGCCGCTGCAGCTAGGTCCCTGGTGATGAAATTTGGAAGTGGAGTGAAGTTTAAATTAGCTTTGAGCAATAAGGCTGCTCTTGGGCTCTCGTGCAATGTATCATAAATCAACTTACACGAGTTAGTGGGCAGTCCTCGGATCCTTCCTTGGTGCGCCCACGGCTCTTGAATAAGCGCCATGCTAAGGTTCTCCACGATGAACCTCCTGCTAAGCACGTCAGACGCCGCTTTTGCATGATGGAGGTTCACCTGGACACATCTTAGATTGGCGCTGGTCATCCTAGGCCTTTTTATGGGTGGGGCCAGTCTGTGCCCCTGCCTTGGCTTTAGGGCCAGGCTTGCCTTTAGGCTTTCGCCTATTTTCCCTGCGGAGGGTAGAAGCCCTCTTCTCAGCCGCTTTGGAAGCAGCTTTTACAGGTCCCCCAATCTTGATGCTCGGTCCGGGCCCAAGGACCTTGGTGGACGTCGATGGTTGGGGGTACCTTGCAGACGCAGCAGGGAGGCGGCCCCCCTTCCGTTGTTGGCCAGTATTGGCCCAGGCTTTAGCAGTCGGGGAGACCTGCCTCTCAGGCACCACCTTGCGCGGCCCAGTGGCCACTGGTGGTTTCTGGGGGTTGCTGCTTGGGGGCTCGGTGGCAGTCTTGACAGTCAGTCTGTCCTTGCCCCCCTTCAGTCTAAGCTGAACTTTGCCGAACTTGTAACTGATTACAAGTCCTGACTTCTTCAGCTGTTCGGCTGATTGAAGATCAACTGAAAGAGTCACTTCAGCAACTGATGAGGGCTTTTGCACTTTGCGTAGCACCTTCTATTCAGCTACATTCAGATCCTCATTCTGATCTTCTATCAGATCGAGGATCAGATCGACAGGGTCCTCCGAGCTTTGCGGGAAGTATCCGGCCATAATTTGAGGGCGAGGAATTTTGTCTTCCTCTACAACCCTCAGATCGGCTCCTCACAACTTTAGGCTCCCAATTGCTCCCCTCAGCCACATTGCTGTAGCCTGATTGGCGCAAGTGAGAACCATCCAGCCCGGTTTACCCGCGATGCCGAGAAACTTCGGCTTTATAGAGCCCTGTTTCTCGGCAGCGATCCTCAAAATGATGGCAGTCTGAACGTTCCTTATTTGGTCCGTTGTCAGACTGTCATCTGGAAATTTGGCGGGGATGAACCCCAACCTGACGCTCTCGGTAACTTCCTTCCGTCCACTGCTTTCCCTAATGCAGGGATATTTTCCCCTTGCAATGTTTTTGGAGCATTTAGAGGTGCGCCTCCCTCATGGTTCTTTAGATCTTCAATTTTGATCCCACGAGAAGCTAGGGAAAGGGTGGTCACCTGTAACAGAGCCCCGCATGTCACAGGAAGGCTAAGTTAAAACTGAAGGTCGCCAGGTATTCAGAGTCCATCGTTAAAAGACACACTAACGCAGTGCCATTCATCCTATGGGCACGATAGGCTACACCCAGGATTGCGGGTTTTATCCCCTCTAGATCCGTGACGTTTTGTTCAGCGGCCATCTCATCCCGAAGGATGAGATTTTCACTTTAGCAGAGGTACCTCGAGCAGGATGTGATAATAATGACTGCCACGATCTTGGGACCATGAAATCAGATTCATGATGATGCCCCCTGGTGCTATTCAATATTCACTCCTCACCTCCGTCAAGGGCTTATGATCGGTAATTAGCGTGAAATGCCTTGCGTACAAATAATAGAAAAATTTCTGCACTTGTGACATTCGGCATCCCGATACGGGCATTCACTACGCAGATGCTGCGCTCCACACCCGTTGCATGCGTGTTGCTCCTTGTTTTCACGAGGTGCCCCGCGTGGCACACTGCGCGTTCGTTCTGAGTGTCCGCGGCCTCGATATGTTTGACGTTTAGTGTACTGTTTGCTCTTTTTCTTCGGTAAGTTGGCAACTATGAGCGCGGTCACGGCTTCTGCTGCTAGGCTCGATTGCCCGTTGGTTTTTACATCGTCCGTTGTGCGGCGCGTTGCCTCTAGCGTATGGGCGATTTCGTATGCCTTCTTGAAATCCTCAGGTTTCTTCGAGAGAATTTCGTCGCACATCTCCCGGCTTTCCAACCCATGTAGGAGTTGCTCAATCAACATGCGATCTAAAAATTCTCCGTATTCACAATGAGTAGCGCCTTGCCTCAATCGTAGCGCAAAACTAGCAACACTTTCGCCTTTTTGTTGCTTGATTAAGCGGAATTTCACACTTTCAGCGTACTTGTTTCGAGAGCTGTCAAAATGTGATATGAGCGTGTCACAAACCTCCTTGTACGTGAGGTCTTCAGGATTTTTCGGAGTAACGAGGATTTTGAGCGCTTCGTTCAGCTCTTTGCCCATGTAAACCAAGGCGTAGTCCCTGTGCTGACTTGTTTTGACTTGACTTAACTGCAATGCCCGGTCGAAACGTTTGAAGTAGTCGGCGACGGTCGATTCCTCGGAGATGCGAAACTCCTTGCAGGTAAATGTCGGCGGTTTCTGGAGGGTAAGGGCTGCTGCTGTGGCCACTCCCACGCCGCCGTCTCGGCTTCCGTCCCCTGGAACTGCGACGTTCGTGATTAACGCCTTGATAGCCTCAGTGAGCATGCTCGTCATTGCATTGAGCAGCTCTTGTGGTACCGCAGTTGAAGATGTCATGGCTGCACTAATTCTTCCTTATTCGAAGCACTTGGATGTAGCTTTTCCACACTTACTGACACCAATGTTATATCTTGAGTTTTCGTGGGTAGAATAAGAAGAAAGTATTATTCTGGACAATACTGTTTATTGAGCTAAGAGTACTTGATGCACGCCACAACCTACAGGAACTAATTCAGACGGAAAAAACTAAGGCTACTCGAATGCTAAGACTGAGCTGTAGGTGTCGCTTGTGAGCAGTGGCGTGCATAATTAAATCACATACACAATAGTTATTATGCGTTACTTGACAAAGAAGTGACGTTACGTTCCTTCTACATAGCGCTACGAGCAGCGGCCAGAATTCGTCCCGCTTGGGTCGCGCGAGTTGGGTCTCCTTATTTGTAGTCTTCTTGGATGCATTGAACTCATCTTTGACAGAACGTAAAATTGTGGGACAAGCGGGGGTTTCATGCAGAGGTAGAACGGTGCAAAGAATCGTGAAGACAATTAATTCAAGATTTTGTTTGAATGAACCTGCTGGATTCTCCTATTATCTTCACACGATATTAGGAGAGAGCCTTTGTATTTAGCACGTCACCATAGCAGGTCAGGCTTTGTAACGGTGTGAGAATTTATTTGTTTTAATGCACCAATTGATATCGTCGCAATGAATCAGCGGTGTGTACAAAGAGTTGCTGCGGCGGATAATTCCAAACTTCAATGAGTAGATGCAAGGAAGCTGATAGATATAACAACAGAACAATACACAATCTCACACGGATGAAGTTGTTAAAGACTATTTAGATAGCGAAGATGTCTGCGGTTTACAATTGCCGCCAAATTCACCTGATCTAAATATCATGTTCGCATTTATGTGTTTTTACTCCTTAGGCTAGAAATAGAGCAGCCGGTAGCGACAGCGCGTCGTAAGCGGCTGCGGCATCCCATTATTTAAAGACAATGCTTTTATAAGGTCTAAAGCACACCGTCGACTTTCAGTTCGCCGACGTTTTGTTGACTTGGCGAATTTCATTGCGATATATGAGCGTACGCTTACTATATGTAGTAACACAAGGAGACGGAGGCAGAAAATTCCGCAGAGCGGCGACAGCTCGACAACGAAACTGTTCCACTACCTATGAGCTTATAGTCTGGAAGGGTGCTCACTGGAGACTTTTGTCGCCGGCAACTTAAATCTAGCCAATAGGCCACCACACATGGCGACGGTTTTGTGAGTACAAACTTTCTGACAATCTTGGGACAATCAATTGTTTGTACGTCACAGTGCCCGCCCACACATGGCGTTAGTTTTCATTTGCGAGCAAAATTTCGACATGGTTATATGCTTCACTCTTTAAGTTTTTGCCCATATCATTGCCAGATTTCACTCTCCACGAGCACGGAATGTTTTTCTGTAATTGAAAATGCAATCCAGGAAGAGCGATTCATTACACAGCCACACAAAAAAAAAAAGTGGGTATTACTTTTGATGCCATATGTCATATCCGTAGTAATTTGGCCTGCTGATCACGAATCCGTGATCAGAATTAAGCTGTGACGTCCAGATTTTTGTCTAACCTCCAAAAAGTGGGTTAAAAACAGAGAAAATCGTGGAGTAAAATTCGGAAAAAATTTATTTTTAACATTTAAACCTATATTCATATGAATTGAGACCTGCTGAGCACGAATCCGTCACCAGAATTGAGCAATCACGTTCTGATTTTTTTCTAAAAATTAATAAAAAAAAATTTAAGAAAAAAATCAGAACGTGATGTCTCAATTCTGGTGACGGATTCGTGCTCAGCAGGTCTCAATTCATATGAATATAGGTTTAAATGTTAAAAATAAATTTTTTCCGAATTTTACGAGTGTATGTTCCACGATTTTCTCTGTTTTTAATCCATTTTTTGAGGTTAGAAAAAAATCTGGACGTCACGGCTCAATTCTGGTCGCAGATTCGTGCTCAGCAGGCCAAAATACTACGGATGTGATGTATGGCATCAAAAGTAATCCCCACTTTTGTTTTTTTGTGTGGCTGTGTTATGTTTGACATGAAACCGATAGAAATATTATTTAAATAAAGAGGATATTTGGGACGATTTTGTGACAATTTTATGACTTTACGCCAAGTTGTCCACACACGGTCAATGGTTTACTTGTAAATCCACGACCGTATATGCATGACGGAAGCAAGGATACCAAGCACGTTAGTTGGGTTCATGATGGGCAAGCATTTGTAATGGAACTCGGGCGAATGTCTTCGTTTGGCTGTGCGGTCCACATTTTCAAACGAATTTGCTTGTGGCGCGTTGTGTTTGCTCTAAAGGCCTACCCCCATAGAGTCCGTCGGCATCGAGTCGCGCGTCGATTTTGCCGCGGAGCTTTCACTTTTTAGCGCGGCAAGAGAGACCCGAACCCATAGAATCCGTCGGCATCAGGCGTCGCTTTCGCTGCCGCTCAGCTGTTTATGACAATTCGAGACCAACCGCCAACTGGCGCAGTATGCTCCGAAGGTGAATTAACAAGAAATCTAGTAGCAATTCGTCAAGAAACTAGACTAATGAATTCGGGAAAAACTCGGCACCCTCCAGGAAATCCAAACGAAGAAACAGGAAACCGAATAATTACAAAATCACCAAAACAGTTCACAGATATCAAATTCAAACCTTACTTGTCAAATAAACAGCTAATTCAACGAATCCCAACTGGCCAATCTCAACTTGTCAGAGCTCTCTCAGCAAAGCTCTTATACGGCGCGTCGCTTTTGCCGAATTATTGCAAGTTCCTCAAAAATTCTCTCGCGACGCGCTGCCGCAGCGCCGGCTATAGGGCTAACCCCATAGAACGCGTCGGCGCGTCGCTTTGCCGCGGAGCTTTCACCTTTTTAGCGCGGCAAGAGAGAGCCGAACCCATAGAATCCGTCGGCTTCAGGCGTCGCTTTCGCTATCGCTCAGCTGTTTATGACAATTCGAGACCAACCGCCAACTGGCGCAGTATGCTCCGAAGGTAAATTAACTAGAAATCTAGTAGCAATTCGTCAAGAAACTAGACTAATGAATTCGGGAAAAACTCGGCACCCTCCAGGAAATCCAAACGAAGAAACAGGAAACCGAATAATTACAAAATCACCAAAACAGTTCACAGATATCAAATTCAAACCTTACTTGTCAAATAAACAGCTGATTCAACGAATCCCAACTGGCCAATCGCAACTTGTCAGAGCTCTCTCAGCAAAGCTCTTATACGGCGCGTCGCTTTTGCCGAAATATTAGAGGTTCCTCTAAAATTCTCTCTCGCGACGCGCTGCCGCGGCGCCTGCTATGGGTTAGCTCCCATATGAATGCATGTATTCAATAGTTGTGCGACGACGCCTGAAGCGACGCCTGATGCCGACGGACTCTATGGGTTTAGTCCTTATGGGTTAGCTCCCATATGAATGCATGTATTCAATAGTTGTGCGACGACGCCTGAAGCGACGCCTGATGCCGACGGACTCTATGGGGGTATGCCTTAAGGGCTAACCCCATAGAACGCGTCGGCGCGTCGCTTTGCCGCGGAGCTTTCACCTTTTTAGCGCGGCAAGAGAGAGCCGAACCCATAGAATCCGTCGGCTTCAGGCGTCGCTTTCGCTATCGCTCAGCTGTTTATGACAATTCGAGACCAACCGCCAACTGGCGCAGTATGCTCCGAAGGTGAATTAACAAGAAATCTAGTAGCAATTCGTCAAGAAACTAGACTAACGAATTCGGGAAAAACTCGGCACTTTCCAGGAAATCCAAACGAAGAAACAGGAAACCGAATAATTACAAAATCACCAAAACAGTTCACAGATATCAAATTCAAACCTTACTTGTCAAATAAACAGCTGATTCAACGAATCCCAACTGGCCAATCGCAACTTGTCAGAGCTCTCTCAGCAAAGCTCTTATACGGCGCGTCGCTTTTGCCGAATTATTGCAGGTTCCTCTACAATTCTCTCTCGCGACGCGCTGCCGCGGCGCCTGCTATGGGTTAGCTCCCATATGAATGCATGTATTCAATAGTTGTGCGACGACGCCTGAAGCGACGCCTGATGCCGACGGACTCTATGGGTTTAGGCCTTTAAGGGCGGCCCCCATAGAATCCTTCACCGTCAACTTTGCAGCAGAGCTTTGAGAGTTTAAAGCCTTTTCAGTGCAGCAAGAGCGACCCGAACCCATAGAATCCTTCGCCGCCACCGCCACCGCTCAGCTGTTTATGACAATTCGAGACCAACCGTCAACTGGCGCAGTATGCTCCGAAGGTGAATTAACAAGAAATCTAGTACCAATTCGTCAAGAAACTAGACTAATGAATTCGGGAAAAACTCGGCACTTTCCAGGAAATCCAAACGAAGAAACAGGAAACCGAATAATCACAAAATCACCAAAACAGTTCACAGATATCAAATTCAAACCTTTACTTGTCAAATACACAGCTGATTCAACGAATTCCAACTGGCCAATCTCAACTTGTAAAATCCCTCTCAGCAAAGCTCCCTCACGACGACGGTCTGCTGCACTGCAACCAGTTATTGACTATTCCTCTAAATTTCCTCTCGCGACGGTCTGACGGTGAGTCGGCTATGGGTTAGCTCCCATATGAAATGCATGGATTTAATAGTTGTGCAGCGGCGGCGAAGGTGAAGTTGACGGCGAAGGATTCTATGGGGGCCGCTCTTTAAGCCTTTCTTGCATACATACTAGAAAACATTGATTCCAAAGAAACGTACACATGTGTTTGCGTTTGTTTGGCCAGTCTGTACCAACCTTTAAGAGAAGCATGCTTGCCATGTCAAGCGAACTCAGTATTAGGCTTACCGAGTTTTTTCCAAAAGGGGAATCGTCAACTGCCGGAAATATGGCAGAAATGTATATAATTTAATACAGATAATTCCAAAGATTAAAACTTAAGACGATAAATTAAGGCCCTAACTATTATTTATAAATTCTTTGTTGATCGTGCAGCACGCTATGTAAAGCACTTATTTTCTACAACGTTGTTTTCTGAATAAGGAGAAGTTTCAAATAAATAAATCTTAATGCGTTTATTGTCTCTATATTAGATGATGGCAATTTCAACTAATTTTTCTTCTATTTTGTAGGTATTGTTCCAGTGAATAATGTCTTCCAAGAAGGAAAATGCAGAAGATGACGTTGCAGAACAAAGACATTTTCTATTCAAATGTAAGAATTTTATATTCTTTACTTTCTCAGAAGCCTGATTATTAGCAAAGCACAGCTAATAGACATTAAACTTTTGAATGAACAAAATTTAATAGTAAAGACCACCTCGCATCTGTTTTATGGCAATAAGGTTTAGGTGAGATTGGCTGAACCTGAAAAATAGTGTAGTTTATCATCAAAAGTCTGAAGGGGCAGAAAGCTCAAATATGGACAGTGTGTTTTTCCGTACAGCTATATATGAAAGTTTGTAATTTATTCGAATTTAATGATTTCGGCTAAGACGATAATGCCACTGGTGTTTGCTACTAAAAATATTGTCGTACAAATTGTCTTATTGCTAGGTTGGTTCATGTCACGACTCAACGGACTGGTTAAAGCCCAATTAGCGCTAAAAGTGCGTCGTTTTGTTACCACTAAATCCTGTTATTTGAATGTTATTGAGCGTAATGTACCTGATGAATCAGAGCCAGTCTGTGAAGTTCAGAAAAGAACAATTTCCGGATCTTGGTCACCTCGATCACGTTTCACTGCTTAACTACTAGCACAGATAAGTAATACAGATGTCCAGTCGAATAGGCAAGCAAAATGCAAAGTTGCCGAATTGCCTCTTACTTAGGCACATGTATATACATAGGTACAATTTGGTCGAAAGCCGCAGCTGAAAATGTTTAAACAATATAAATCTTAGCTGGGGCCTCTGTACTTGGCCACTTGGTCGAGGATCAGGCTACGGGAGAAGCGAAGAGTTTGTTGGGCACCGACCTAAACAAAAGAGAGGCGTGAGGGAATTTCAATGTTTCAATCGGCACCAGCCATTGTAGAGTCGGTCGGACTTTTTTCGTAATTTTGACCTTTTGGTAACTAATTTTACTGGGCTATGACCCTAATTGTGTATACATATTTATTGTATAAATTTAATCATACAGCTATTTTCTATAATGTGGGCTCCAGCAAAAATTTGCAAGATTCATTTGTTCCGCAACATCACTGTAAGTGGTTATGCGATGTCAAAAGCGGAAGCAGAAACGCATCGTTTGGTGTGCGGATTATTTAGTAAGATGCAGAATTTGTGTAGCAAAAGGGATGTTGACATGAGAAATAATATATGTATACGAGCTGACCTGTGCGAATATTTCGCACTGTATAGAGATCAGTCACCGAATGGTAATATAATGTGGAAATAAATAAATGCAAGCATTTGTAGCAAGTAATAAAAGGTATTTTATTTTGAAGAGTAGTAATAAATATCAGTCATCGTCGGTTTATAATACGTTGATTTAATTTGGTTGATTTGCGTGATAGATTACACTTGCGTATAGGATGAAAACAACGCCAACTAACGTCATGAATGCTATTATTGTTAAACGGATTATCAATAGATCGCGCCTTCTACAGTAGAATGTAAACAACTCCAACCGACAGCTGTTGTCCATGTTAGTTAAACCGATTGTGAACAGACGGCACCTTCTACATTTCCTATGCAATTATGGTTTTTATAAAAAGTTTTTAAAATAAAGTGTTTTTAACGAAACCATTAATTTTAAATTACTTGTTTATTCGTCATTAGAGTTGAACTTAATCTCCGAAATGATGTCTCAATCATTGATTTTGATAAGGTATTAAGGGAGATATAGCGTACCGACAGAAAACACTTTCGAAAAATAGAATTTGGAAATTTTAATGGCAGATTAGAAATCAGCGACTCCGAAAACCCCTTAGTGCGGGTTTTCAGGGCAATCGCTTGTAGTTTTACTTTTTCGGTCGCTATATTGGATCCGCCATCTTAAATTTGGAAATTTTTATGATACATAGATTCGACATCAACGCCCCGGAAACCCCTTAGTGCGGATTTTCAGGGCGATCCCTTGAAGCTATTTCGACGCCAGATTAGATCCGCCATCTTTAATTTGGGAATTTTGATGGCAGGTTTGAAATCAGCGCCCTGAAAACCCCCGAGCGCCCTCTTCTCTTCTTCACTACCGATCCGTACGATAGCGCGATCCATGCACAAACCACACCCCCAGAAATTATCTCTTTTACGAACGTAAATATTTAATTCGGCTTTATTTAATTGTGGAGCAATATAATGTGAGTTATATACGTTTTGGTGAAAAACGGTAAACTGAGGATTCCAAAACTGTGCCATATATGGTGTTTCTGTGTAATGTCCTTATTTTTGGTACCTCACCGATCTTGACCTTTAGCGAAATAATATATATAATATCTTCTTCTATATGGGACGTTCTTTTACAAATCGTACAGATTTTGACAAAAATTGACCAACACATTTTTGATTTAGCTGAAATTTTACGGGTTCTATACTGAAAAAAAAGAGACATGTATTTTTTTATTTTTTTTTTGTCACAATATTTTGGACGCTAAAAAGTATTGAAATGCCGCGATTTCGGTGATTTTGTGCTTAAAGAGGAATTTTCAAAAATTCATAACTCGGGTTCTGTTTAAGCTACAGACTGTATTTTTTTGCATTTTGAAGGTAAAAGAACAAGCTTTAAGAAAAAAATACCTTTGAGAGAAATTATTAACAATTTAAGATTGTTATTAACAATTTAAATGTTTAAATTGATTTGATTTTTAACAATTGCCCCCCCCCCCCCCCTCGTAACGAGTTATTAGTATTACCATCGTATTCTACGTCAAATTTTCTATTAGAACCCACGTTTTTTTTCCTGGGGTATTAATTATTACTATTGGAAATAAATTAATGTATGTAGTGCGGCACGTCTTATCGGTGCGCGGATTCTATCGCCTGTCATATTTTCTTGCATAATTTCGTTTTTCTCTATAATACATATAGTTTTTTATATTATTCAGTTCAAAATAGATGTTACTGACTGAGACAATCTTATTAAAAATTATTACTAGACATTTTGTATTACTTGAGTACTTTGTTATGTTATTAATAGATGAAGCTTAACTACTTCCTTCCGTAGTCGTACCGAACTTTCACGTATGTTGCCTATTTAAATACAATTATTGACAATGACACATATGTATGTACCTTTCCAGTGCAATTATAGTCACGTATAACTAAACAGTTAGCCGAATGCAGCCTAGTATCTGGCTAAGCATTCTTTACCGCGACCGCGAGTGTTCATATCAAATTTATCCGCTCGTAAGTTTGGCCCTGTGTGTCTAAGCTAGTGAGCTTATTGGTAAAGTGCTGACGAAAATAATAATGATGAATTACAATGCACAAACATTGGTACTGACTCGTGTTTTAATCCCTTTAAGTTAATTAGTCATTCGAGAAGAAGAAAAGTAACATTGAGAAAAGTGAATGAAAATTTTCTGCGCGCATTAAATATGTCCATTTCTGAATGTTTACGTCACGATACTATTGCTGTTCATCTCTTTCAGAGACAACTCGTAGAATTTATCAAAACGAATTTGAAAGACATAGATAAGATAATATACATATTTTTCGGATGGTGCAAGCGGACAATATAAAAACAAAAAAAATTTTATAAATCTTACTCATCATATAAATGATTTTAAAATAGCAGCTGAGTGGCACTTTTTTCCAACCTCACATGGTAAAGGACCATGTGACGGAATAGGTGGAACATTAAAACGACTTGCTGCTAGAGCTATTCTTCAAAGGGTAAATAAACCGATCCGCACTCCGGAAGAGTTGTTCAATTGGGCGTCTAAAGCTCTACCAAATATAACGTGTCGCTATTCAACTAATAATGATTATGTAGAGGAAGAAAAAAGATTATTAACGCGTTTCCAAAAAGCTACAACGATAAAAGGCACGTTAAAGTATCATTGTATAGTTCCAAACTCTCTTCAAGAATTGGAAGCAAAGCAATTCTCATTGTATGAAAAGAAAACTATTGTGAAAAATTTTTAATAAAATAATACTATACACGTATAGTATAAGAGTAAATGTAAATATTGTACAATGTCACTTAGAACGAGGTACTTAGTCACTAATAATGATGTATTGAAATCTTAATAAATAACAGTATTCATTTGCTACAATAATGTTTTGTATTTACTACTTTTTTTTATTTAATTATGCATGATGTTAATTGTGCTTACAAATATTGTTTAACTGAAGATGTCAAATAATTATTTATATAACGGAAAGAGAAGATGTGGAGAAGAAAATAAGCCGTACGGTAGAATCCGTGCGCCGATAAGACTACATAAATTAATTTATTTCCAATAGTAATAATTAATACCCCAGAAAAAAAAAAAGTGGTTTCTAATAGAAAATTTGATGTAGAATACGATGGTAATACTAATAACTCGCTACGAGGGGGGGGCAATTCTTAAAAATCAAATTAAACATTTAAATTGTTAATAACAATCTTAAATTGTTAATAATTTTTCTCAAAAGTATTTTTTCTTAAAGCTTGTTCTTTTACCTTCAAAATGCAAAAAAAGCACAGTCTGTAGCTTAAATAGAACCGGAGTTATGAATTTTTGAAAATTCCTCTTTAAGCACAAAATCACCGAAATCGCGGAATTTCAATACTTTTTAGCGTCCAAAATATTGTGAAAAAAAATAAATAAAAAAATACGTGTCTCTTTTTTTTCAATATAGAACCCGTAAAAAAAGTTTCAGCTAAATCAAAAATGTGTCGGTCAGAAAGGTGTTCGGTTTGTAAAAGAACGTCCCATATATCTAAAAATGAATGTTTGTTTGTATGTCGTTTATAGAATCGTAAACTATGCATTTGATCATGTGATGATCTATAGCAAAGTTGTTGTACATGAGCCCACGAAGGTTTCTGAGTTGGTACGACCAATTTTCGACAGATGGCTCCAGTGTCAGGAAGAAGAAGAGGAAATTTGTTGTAATGCGTGTGCCATGTTATGGGTATCGTTGGAAAGGGGAGGTAGTTTAGAATGTGTTGGTGGAAAGAAAGTTGGTGAAGAGTGTGAAATGTGGGAATTATTGGTGAAAACGTGTTTTGTTGTGGGTGAGAGGTGGGGGGTGACACCCCTCAGAAGTGTATCTCAGAGGTAGGAAGAAGAGGCACTATAGGAAATTGGGCCGGGTTGGTGAAAGTTGGTGGAAATAGTGAAAAATTGGTTTTTTCGGTGGGTGCCGACAAAATTGGAACGGCTGTGGAAGAAAAGTGTATACATGAATTGGAATAATTTTTTCACCAATCGATAGCTAAGGAAGCAGAGTAATCTCTATATATAGAAATGAATCTCTACTTCCCTTGGTCACGCCATCACGCGCGAACGGCTGGACCGATTTCGCTAATTCGTGACAAAAAAATTAAGAATATTGCGCGGAAAATTAGAAAATTATGTTTTTGGTTTGGGTTTTTGGGGTCACTGATTTTGAATCTGCCATCAAAATTTTGAAATCAAGATGCTGGATCAATATGGCGACCCAAAAGTTAAACTTTGAGAGATTTCCCTGAAAGTCCGCGTTTGGGGATTTTCGGGATCACTCATTTCGAATCTGCTATTCGCCCATCCCGCTGGGAGATATAGGAGAGGGGGTGCAATAAGGAGGTGTTGTAAAATGAGGAAAACTAAATTAATAATACTTTACAGTTTACAGTTAAAAAAGTATTAGGAATAGGTGAAAGTGATGTATGGGGTGTATTGTGTACGAATTTATGAGTGATTTAATGAGACCACCCCCACCCCGCTGGGTCACATAGGAGAGGGGGTTGTGCGGTAGGAAGGCGTTGTAAAATTAAGGAATACAAATTTAAAAGTATCCCGGGAAACGCCGGGCCCGGGCATGCTAGTTTCCCATAAAATTATATGTCCACTTGATTTACAGTTAAATGTTTGTGCTGATACTTTCTGATCGTCAGTCCATATTTTATGATTAAACGTCTCCTGGTTCTAAGCTACCTCCCCACCAATTTTCAGCCAAATCGGTTTAGCCGTTCTTGAGTTATAAATAGTGTAACTAACACGACTTTCTTTTATATATATAGAAGATAATAACATTTTGGATAATTTTTGCGAATTTAAACTTACATTACCAAGTGAATCAAGAGTCTGCTGAACTTAATTATAGTTTTCAAGGTCTAGAATTTTGTCTCTTAATTCATTATTTTCACTTAACAGAATATTATGTTGATCACGTAACTTATTTGCTTTTCTATAAAACGAAATATTCTTTACATTTATTTCGCACTTTCTGCATGAAAATACTTAAAAATCGTTAAGAATATTTTCAGAATTTGACCGTTTTCGTTTGCGGGGTGGCGACTTTATTTCATTTAATTCTTCAAATCAAATTCGCTTTTTTTTATTCTATAAGTTGTAGCTAGTCGCGGATTCTTCGTTTTCTTTATTACCTACTCTTATCAAAAAGGGCTTCTTCAAATTCAATATAAGTTCTCCAGTTTGTGGAATTAAATTGTGTCTGGGAACTCCCCTTTTAGTAATTTCCCATTTCCTTGTCTTTACGAAATCTAAATAAGGAGATGTTTATATTAGTCCTGTTGTATTTTTCAATACAGCACTTATTTTCACTTTTAATAATTTTTTTTCTTTCGTGGGCTTTATGACGTTAGAATCGTTTGAGATGGTTAAATACATACTGGAATTTGCACCCTTTTTAAATTCCTTACGATCGACAAATTTGGCCTCGAAGAGTGTAGCACAAACTCTGAGGCAATTAATATTTTGCGATAAGCACAAATCTAAATTTGACAACCACTTTTGTTGCAAATTGATTTCAGTGGGAAATTTATATTGTTCATTATATTTCCTACTTTGTTTAGAATTTTCAACACAACAACTATTAAATGAGCCGTTTTGAAATTTGTTAGACTTGAAAAAGGCTGAACAAACTGTAAGACATTTCAACAAGACAATTTCCCAACACTTACTCAATCACAAAAGACAGTTTATTTGTGAAACTTTTACTCCATTTTCAACTTTTCTCTAAAATCACTAGTTTTCAAGATATATGAAGAAATAGTAGGAAAAATGGAATTTGTTGGATATGTTTTACATTTGCTTTAATAAAAAGTTATGCCCACGTTTTTGAACTCACGCATAGTGCAATTATCATTCCTGTTAATGTTCTGGAGCCATTAAAAAAATAGCCTCATATATGATCCACCCAACCACAAAGAGATACTGTTTGACCTATAAAAATATTAATTGTGGCGTGAACAGTGGATGACTCGTTTTTTGAAGCCATATATCCTCATCTCAAATATTCAAATTTTCGGGCGGTTGGTGACAATTTTTTTTAAACGTTTGGACCATCTGAATTGTGAGCATGCGTACGAAAAGATGAAGCTGTTTTTCAAAGATTTCATACACACCCGCGGGCACGGAATAAAATTGCAACTGTTATGCACGGGCAGTGTTGAATTAAGAAATGATAAAATTTGCATAACTATGTAATTAACATACGCTCAACCGAAGTGCATTGTCGCTAATATTGAATGACAATTGATGACTGATTTATTTAGTGGGCATGTAGAGTCTTAATTATAAATTTCTATAGACATTAAAATTCTTCAACTAATTGAACTGATTGTACATTTGACAAGTCAAGAAACATACCCATTGTACTGTCACAATTTGTTTCTAATTTCATAAATATGTTAGAGACCACTCTAGAAAATAAGTGATCTTATACCTGTTGCAAATGTCGTGGGAATAAGTTATAATGAAGTCCAAATCTCTCCAGCGCTTCTAGGTTTTAACTGTATGTAATTTAATGTTAAATCTTATTGTTTGTAATAATTCTTTTATGAAGTTTTCTACGTCTAACTTTAATACTAATTGGCAATTGTGTTTATTGAAGTTCACTTTGAAAATAAATTTTTGCTAATCGTTTCAGTGTCTAGCAAAAGTTCAAATATAACTTTATTGAATAAGATAGTACAATGGAATAAATTTAAAAGCCTGAGACCATACCATAATAACTACGATATATCATAATAACCCTTTTTTAAGATTCGGATCACTTGAATGATCAGGTGCGCGCCTAGCCCTTTTGGGGTCCTAGGGCATTTAAAAATACAACGCCTCCAATTTTGATAACCCTGATACATCGGCACAGGTATTATCCACCATTGAAAAATAATTTTGAAAAGCATTTGGTATTGATTCTTTATTTCCAGCCATATACATGTAGGATTCCAGGCTATTGGCAACACAATTAAAGTAAAATTCAATTTTTATATAATTCAATATAAGAGTTCAATTATCAAGTAAAGTATTAAATAGTTTAATAGTTAACAAGAGTATGAGTATTAATCAATTAATTATTATTAGTCACTATTAAGTCCACTACTACTTTCCACTTCTACTTTATATGGGCTATCCACTTCCACGATAGGTCAAAGACTAAATTCATACGATCAGCTAAGCTGAGCAAATCTCAGAGGACGACGGTGATTTTAGGTACAACTGCACCAAGTAAGTTAGTTTCAGCTCGCTGATCGGTGATGGACTTTAGAGATCATACTACATACATACATACATATAAGTATTTTATCAGTGAGTACATATTTACTTTAAAATTTTTTAGAAAAACATTAAAAACCATCACATATTTATAATAAGGATTAGAGTGAACCTTATGACGAGCGATACGATGGGAACATGTTTTGTGTTATTCTTGATTACATAACATAATCAGAACAATTTTAGGGACGGTTATTCCGTAAATAATTGCACATCCAATTTGACGCAGTTCTATTCAACGAAATATCTAACTTTAATTTAACCTTTGTTCATGAAAATGGTTTTGCAAATGTTTGTGAGAGATCATGGTTTTTATTCTTTTCATTTTAATATACACTCCTAATCGTCTTGTGACTCGCATCGTGCTCGTTTCAGGGTTTGCCTGACGATGGTGATTATTTGCTGCCCGACACGTCTCGTCAGCAGAATCCTCCAGATTGTGATTTTGTGCTGTTTGAAGCTAACATACATTACCGGTTTCTCTTAACCTACGGAAAGTGCGCGAAAATACCCACTTTATGGTATAGTCTAATCAAATGGTCATAAAATTTTTTTAATGGATGCAGTAATAGTGCGAAGCGGATTTTGTAGTATACTTTACTTGTTGGCATACCAATTTCCACAGGTTTGCAACCAAACCACAAGATGTTCAGATGTTTTTAGTTTTGCCAAATATCTGCTAATTGGAGCGTCGGACAAAACATATATACAGTTTCGTTTTTGAAGTAAACTCCATTTGCTACATTTTCAGCCTACGCGGGTTTTTTTTGCCTCGAACAGTTTCTGAGTTACAGTTCTTCAAATTTAGGAAAAATGTTCCAAAAGAGAGAAATGTGGGAACTTTAAGCCAGTTTTTACCCAGTACTTTTTAAACGACGAGTCCTACGATAAAAAGCTACATACATATATTATACATACATACTTTCATACTGGACAAATTCGCTACGATTTGACCAAAGTCATGAAAAATATCTTTGTTTTAAAAATGTACTTAACAATCTTTATCTTCTATGATGTACAGGGTCTTCCAGTAAACGTAGGACCAAATAGTAGATATGATAGACCTCACCTAAAAAAACAAAAAATCGTATCACAGGTGGAGGAAGGGGGGGGGGGGGGGGGGATGCGCAACCGTTTACGAGTTACTTGTCATTCGAAAATTCGGGATGCTTTATTTTTACCTTTTGATCTCCGCAACGCAGCGCCATCAAACTAAACTACTAACAGCGCTAAACAACTACTATCTTAATGTGCTTTCCAAAAATGTCACCAAGGTTGATCTGCCTCTTCCACTGCAGCTATATAATCCAGTCACTTTAGACAAAAATATTGCTTCTGATCAAAAAACTTAGATCTTTACTTTTTTCATTTATTGGTTTATGTTAGTATTTTCAAGATAATATTAAAAGCCGAGAGCAAGATCACGGTCGCATCAAAAGTTATTCAAGATCAAAATTCATAAATTACGGTTTTTTGCGAATATCGCGCTTCCTATGGCTCGGAGGCCAATTAAGGTTATTATGTAAATAAATGATCTGTTCCATTTTTTACGTACAACGAACGGTTTATGTAAAAATGTGCTTCGAAGTTGCATTGATCTACTAGTATGGCAAACCCACTTTCGCAAGAAGAACCGGAACAGGGTTCCAATTTCGATGAAACTGAAATATGTCATAAAGAAGGTCATTCTGAGAAACTTTGACTTTGAACATATGCTTCAGAAAATTACAGAAAAAGGATACACGATATCAATGTGCTTTCTAAAACAGCCATCAACGTTTAGCTACCTCTACCACTTCAGGTGCAGTCACTTGCTAAAGTAAAAAAATGGTCGAAAATGTCCTAAAATTTATGTTCTTCCAAATTTACTCCGAAATTTATCTAATAATACACCTCTTGTTTATTTTTATTAAATTGCCCATCTTGTTACCTTTCCAAGGAGGTACAACATGTCGAGGTAGAGAAACGGTAAAAAATTTATACGTGGAAAACTTTTAGCGGAATATTAAAAAAATTTTTAATTAAATTGAGCGTTTGTAACGTACTACAATTAACCGAAATAAGTTTTTAATTTAAGAAAAAGCAATTTTGGGTTAATTTGAGTTAACTTTTTTGTAAAAGACGGTTTTTAAAAAAATTTTCAAAGGTTTTCGACGTATAAATTATGTACGTTTACATTATAATATATTATAAAGTTCCATTCCCTACCTGGATATATTGTGCCTCTTTGGAAAGGCAACAAGATGGGTAATTTAATAAAAATAAAAGGGTGGTGTATTGATTACACAAATTTTGGAGTGAATGTGGGAAAGCATGAATTGTAGGACAGTGGTAGAGGTAAAGGTAAGTCTACGATGGTGGTATATTTAGAAAGCACATTCAGATATGTAGTTGTTTGCTGTGAGCTTGGCGTCACTGCGTTGAGTATATCAGAAGATAAAACTAAAATAAAAATGTGTTTCGTGAATTTATGATTTACCCTGTAACTCTAAAACAGTTGAGATCTATCATCTTCCTTATGTCAGCATGCGTTATATGAAACACCTTGTACGTAATTGCACAGATGGAGTATGCGCCCTGCTCCACCTTTTCTCAGCCTGATATCTCGAGGACTATTAGTCGTACATACATTTTGTATCAGACCATTTATATGTAGATTTTTATAGGGAACAAATTTTATAACAACAAAATTCACGTAAAAGTAATAGTTTACGAGATAATCGAGAAAAACCATGTTCGCGACCTTCGCGCATGCGCAACGTCGACATGATTTCGTTTAGGACTTTTGAGAGAATATTTCTTCTTCGCAAATAAACAACATCCCGAGGGGAAATTTCCACTTGGATTTTGTGCGAAGTCGATTTCTACTTGCCTCTTTTGCCTGGGCTATAAACCAATAAATAAAAAAAACAATAAGGTTCTAATTTTTTCGATCAGAAAAGTCTAATTTCACTGTTCTAATAGTCACTTGCGAAAGTGAAAAAAAGCGTAAAACCACGTTTCTCCCACAGTTTCTCCGAAATATATGTAATTATATACTTCTCGGTTGTATTTTATTTAATTACCCATCTAGGATATACAAAATTACACGTATAAAACCGTTTGCGGATTATTAAAAAATCTGAATCTTAAAATTTTTTTTTTTCAAATTAAAAGTTTGTAACGTACTAACATTAACTGTAATAAGTTATAAATAAAGAAAAAGCATTTTGGGGTTCATTTAAGTTCAATTTTTTATAAAATGCAGACTTTTTTAAAATTCCGCGAAAGGGTTTCTACTCGTAATTTTGTAATTTTGTATACCCATTCTTTACCTAGACATGTACCACCTTGGAACTGCAACAAGATGGGCAATTCATTAAAAATAAAACGGAGGTGCATTAATTACATGAATTTCGGACAAAATGTTGGAGAAACGTGAATTGAACGAATTTTAATACGATTAATACATACAATTTTTGTTTGCCTAGGTGAGATCTTTCACTTCTATCATTTTGTCCTACGTTAACTGAAATACCCTGTATATAAAAATTAAATTAAATGTTTTTTCTAATTTCCATATGAGATCTTTCACTTCTATCATTTTGTCCTACGTTAACTGAAATACCCTGTATATAAAAATTAAATTAAATGTTTTTTCTAATTTCCATAACTTATGAACAGCGCAACGGATTTGCGGATCTAAATTTCCAATTCTAGATGGCGGACACAATATAGCGACCGAAAAAGTTAAACTTCAAGGGATTGCCCTGAAATCCGCACTAGGGGGTTTTCGGGGGCGCTGTTTCGAATCTTCGAATCAATATGGCGGGTAAGGATGTGGAAATAATTTCAGAAAATAGAAAGCATGCATGGCAATGTGTGTGCCAGATTTGGGATGAATATATTTATAAATGTAGAAACCGATTGTGTTGAAAGTGGAAACTTTTTAAGAGCGTCAAAAAGTTTACTCCTGCCGAATGAAAAATTAATTTATTTATTGTGAAAAAAGGATCACGATATCGAGATTACCCCCATCCCGCTGGTACATGCAGTAGAAGTGCAGGTGCAGAAGGGAAGGTGTGTAAAAAAATTAAGGAATAAAAATGTAATAATAATCCCGACAACGCCGGGTCCGGTCAAGCTAGTATATTTATATATTGGCCCGTATGAATCTAAATTTGAGTACTTACTAGCACTTACTCATGCTCAATTATTCTCTAGAATCAGAGAGCAGAGGAACACATAGAGGTACAAACCTCGAACAAAATCCGTGCCAGAGTTTATGGAGCTCGCTTAAGCATAGGGGAAAGTGTAAGACGCAAGTAAGGTGCAAGGAAGCTTTGCGTGGTATACTCACGAGCGCTAGCTCTCTCAGCTCAGCGGCCGTAAATCGGTGCCAAACTCGAGCACACATAAGCAGCCTGCTTCTTAGAATTACACACTGATGTGATGACTGGGAGTTGTTCTCTGGAGATTTGATTTGTGCGATTAATTCTGCGACAGCGAGGAATTAAATTTTCAATAAATGCGGGATGGCGGATAAATATTTTTAGGTGTAGGGGATTCATTAATTGCCGAAGCAATAAAGGGGTATAATTCTTCATTGTGGCCGGGTTTCAAATTCTTTACTGGAATCCAATTCTGCAAAGAATTACGGCTAGGAAGCCCTTATTTTAAATCATTTTTTAAAAACCTATAACACGATGGGGAACGGAAGTATAAACTCAAAGAAATTGTTTTTTCGTCTTCGGTATATGGGACATTCTTTCGCCTAGTAAACAATCTACACATGGTTATAACATTATTATTAAACGTTCCCGCTGATAAATGTAACATACCCTTTTGGTTATTTTGAGTTCTAGTGAAACATGCTAATCTAGAGCTTAACATTTTAACTTTCTTTTTCAATATAGATTTTTTTTTCTGAAAATTTAGAACTGCTGTTTTCAGCTTATTATTTTGCTTTAAGGGGGTCCTCTAGTTTCTCGGCTGTTTTTTTATGGCTTTTTCAATAATTTTTTACGAGCAAACCATCGAAATAATCAATCTCATTGTTTTTGCATAATCTTTATTAACATTCAGATAAGCTATATAAATTTTTTGAAGTCAAAATATGTAATAGAATAAAAGTTATAGTGGCCGACATGAAGACATCAAGAAAAAAAGATGCTTAACGGTTAGCAAGATTGCGGGTGTTCTGCTTATCAGAAATCAAAAAACCAAACGGCATTATAATTTTCATATTTAAGACTAGCGATTGAACTAGAATGAATTCTAAATTACAAAAATTGACTTTTCTATACATATTTGAAAATCACATTCCATTTTTTACTCATTTTTTCTTAAGTTTTTCGCTCGTAGAAAAAAAACTATCGAAGCAATCATGATAATCCTAGTTCAATCGCTGGCTTATAACATATTAAAGATGCTGAAATATCGTGCCAACCGTTTCGAAAAATGGTGTTTCGAGAAAAACGCGTTTGAAAGTTCGCGCATGTGATTTATACTATTGTTATTTACGTATACCTGCTCCGTTCCAGGGCCGTAACTTGTGAACCACTTTGAATATTGAAAAATCCTTTGGCACACATTTTCTACACATGTTGTGAATGTAATTTATTAAAAAAAAAATATATTTTTTCGATCCGAGAAACTAGAGGACCTCTTTAAGTAAAACCGCGTATTTTCAGCGGACTTTTGGCAAAATGAACATAATGGCTGAATATCTTCATTACTATTACTATTTTCCGGTGTAGTTAAGTGGACTGGGGCTATAACGCTTTTATTTAATACAATGTCAGCAGCAGTGCGCGGATTAGAAGTACAAGGGGAATAAAGTCGTTTAGAGTGAATAGTGCTGCAGGGGGGATCAATTTGTTCGGGTAGATTGAGTGTAGGATTTTGCTCACTACTCAACTTTTTCTGCCCCGAGAATTTTAAAATAAAATGCTTTTCGCAAATATAAAACCGTTTAGGTAAAAGTACTTGTACATCTAGGCAGCACAACTTAATTAGTACAGTCAATCTGTCGAAAAATGAGTAGTTTGAGTGAAAAAAGTCCAATAGTCGGTATTGTTGTTTTATTCGTTGAAGAATAATGTACTTAAGCTACCTTCGCGATGGGGATGTGTTACTATGGTGCGTTTTTTTGAAAACTCAAAAAAACTTCCAAAAAATTTTGGAATGCATTTTTCTCGGAACGTGTGCATTTTACGGGAAAATTTTTCAAACAAAAAAAGTAGAGGACGTTGCGATCTACAATAAATTCATTCAAGCAATGCTGTACAGCAAGAAATGCGCACGGTAGGTGGCGCTGAAGTTTCCAAAAAAGGGTTTTTCCACTTTTTCGCCATGAAAATATTATTTTATTAATAAGTTAAAAGTTGATATCTTGTTTGTATAAAACTATTACTACCTACTAAATTTACTAATTTTTTTTGGAAACTTCAGCGCCACCTACCGTGCGCATTTTTTGCTGTACAGCATTGCTTCAATGACATTAATTGTAGATCGCAACGTCCTCTACAGTTTTTGTTTGAAAAATTTTCCCGTAAAATGCACACGTTTCGCGAAAATTGCATTCCAAAATTTTTTTGGAAGTTTTTTTGAGTTTTCAAAAAAACGCACCATAGTAGCACGTGCCCATCGCGAAGGTAGCTTAAGTACATTATTCTTCAACGAATAAAACAACAATACCGACTATTGGACTTTTTTCATCACTCCATTGACAGATTGACTGTACTAAATCCACTCTTCTCGCTTGACAGAATTTCTTGGACAAAAAAAGTAATACTTGAATCTATATCTCTGCAACTCTTACAACCGGGGACGATACACCTAATACCTATTTTCTTCCGTTTTGGCAAGGGGATCCTTCCTGCTCTCTCCATTACAACGAAAACTACACAAAATTGAATTCACAGGCACTACACACAACACCTCTACAATAATTGCAAAAGTACAATAAATTGTTTCTAACTAAACAATTTTTTTCACTCAAACCACAACTCTTTACAAAAATCGCTTATTTAATTTATATCTACGGTAAACTCGCAATCGCCACCATTAGTTCATGCAAATAGACATTTGAATAAACAATACATATTGCCATATCCTATAATTAAGCATTTTGCGCTTGCTCAAATCATAATTTTACATTGCATAGTTTAATGCGGCACCACTCTTTTCTCATTTGTCGCCACTCTATACAGTGCTAGTGTAAATTCATTGATAACCCCAGGAGTGGCAAATATTCATTCATAATTATTACAAACGGACTCCCATTTTACAAGGGCACGATAGGATAGGAGCACACTGTAAAATTATTGACAATATTTCTCCACCTATCTCATTCTGAAAAATAGCATCAGAGCGAGGCAGTCAGAGAAAATTGTAAATAATTATACCGTGCCCTCATCCGCATACATACATATGTTATCCTGCTGCTGTAAGCTACGTCAAAGAACTTGAAGCTGCATACGCAACTTTCTCTCGCAGCTTTTATCAGACCGCCAAGCTTTGAAAAGACCGCCGCTTGAAATCAAATGTATGAAGCCTGAAGCCTGGCCCCATAGAGTCCGTCGGCGCGTCGTCGCTTTGACGCGGAGATTTCACTTTTTTAGCGCGGCGAGAGAGACCCGAACCCATAGAATCCGTCGGCATCAGGCGTCGCTTTCGCTATCGCTCAGCTGTTTATAACAATTCGAGACCAACCGTCAACTGGCGCAGTATGCTCTGAAGGTGAATTAACAAGAAATCTAGTACCAATTCGTCAAGAAACTAGACTAATGAATTCGGGAAAAACTCGGCACCCTCCAGGAAATCCAAACGAAGAAACAGCAAACCGAATAATTACAAAATCACCTAAACAATTCACAGATATCAAATTCAAACCTTTACTTGTCAAATAAACAGCTGATTCAACGAATCCCAACTGGCCAATCCCAACTTGTCAGAGCTCTCTCAGCAAAGCTCTCTCGCGACGCGCTGCCGCCGCGCCGGCTCTGGGTTAGCTCCCATATGAATGCATGTATTCAATAGTTGTGCGACGACGCCTGAAGCGACGCCTGATGCCGACGGACTCTATGGGGGCCAGCCAGCCTTGAGGTCCGTTCGTGGCTATATGGCGTTGGCCCTCTATATGTTCCACTTCTCTCTGTCTAGAATCTACTAAACAATACTTGAGCATGTTGGAACATTTGGTAGTATCTGAACATCCTCTGGAATTAATACATGTTTCCGCAATATTTTTAGCATTTCCCCAACAATGCTAGCAACATTTTGAGCATCCTTGAGTATTTTGAATATAAGGAGAGCATGCTCGACAATGCTCAGTCGGTGCTTAGCTTACAAGTGCTCAAGCATTCACGAGTAATATATTATAGATAGTGAAATCCCATAAGGACTATGGACCAAAATCGTTCCCGGAAAAGTTATGTTGAGAGAAGAGATTATGGGATATAAATTTATACAAAAAACTATATAGGAACATAATACATATATTTCTAAATAAGTATTTTTAGATACATTTCTTTCTCTCTAAGATTTAATATAGAAAGTGTAGAGTGGATGGCAACTCGTTTTCTTGGAAACTATACTGACACCTGAGGTGTTGCTTTGAGCAATGGAACTAAAATGTAAAGTTTTTTGAGAAGTCTCGCGGATTTGTGATTATTAAGTGTAGGTTCAGTTGTAGGATGCAGTCAATCAACAGTTTCAAAAATTCTGAGCAATGCAACAAGTAGAATCATAACTAAAAGATCTTTTTGGATACACTTCCCCTCTTCAAGAGCACAATTCGATGCCGCAGGTGAAGCTTGGTCATTATTGAAAAATTCGCCTGATAACAATTGCTTGTACACATGTGAGTCTGTCTTACATTCTACCACAGAACAGATAAGTAATACAGATGCCCATTGGCCAGTCGAATAGACAAGAAAAATGCAAAGTTACCGAATTGCCTCTTACTTAGGCACATGTATATATAGATACAATTTGGTCGAAATCCGCAGGAAAATGTTTAAACAATATAAATCTTAGCTGGGGCCTCTGTACTTGGCCACTTAGTCGAGGGTCAGACCACGAGAGCAGCGAAGAGTTTGTTGGGACCGATCTAAACGAAGGTGAGGCGTGAGGGAATTTCAATGTTTCAAGCGGCACCAGCCATTGTGGAGTACGGTTCCAATATGCCGAGAGATTCTAGGAATGAGCACGGGTAAAAATACGAAAACTCGAAGGCGAATACATAGAATTTTAGTTGATGATGACGGTGGGCGGGTGGATTTTGAAAGCAATATATAAAAATTTGTGTGCTGTGATAAGTAATTGATTTATTCAGGCAGATTTTTTATTTTTGTATTTGGCTGTTCAGCTACTCTTTTAGGTGATTTGCGTACACCTATTTGAATTGAATTTCATTGAGGTATGTACATATGTATGTACATACGTACTTTAATGGATTTGTTGGGCTTTATATTTTTGAAAGCAAATAAACGTGGCATTCTGTATTACTTATCTGTTGTAGTAGGGTTGCTTCGATTCTAAGGACAGAACGTTTTCTGAAAATTTCAATCTGAGGAATTATCACGTGTTTTTTTCATTTTAAGCTACGCATCAGTTTCTGGAAATACAAAAACAACTTTTTTCCTATATTTTAAAGACGTTGAACCCAAAATAGGCTTAAGCAAGCATGGATCATTTTTAAAATGCATGAAGGGTTTCCCAATAGGGATGACCTGGAAATGCCCGAAGTGAACAAAATATTGCCGCTGTTCAAGCCAGTGTTCGTGAAAACTCAAATGCGTCTGTTTCGCGCCGTTCTCAAGAGTTGGGGATCTTCAGGATGACAACCTGGCGAATTTTGCGATTGGATTTTGGTCTGCATCCTTATAAGATGGTATTGGCACAAAAACTCAAGCCAACCGACCATCACATTCGTCGTCAGTTCGCTGATTGGTCACTGGAAATGTTGGAAGCCGACGGCGATTTTCATCTCAAAATCATATTCTTACATGAGGCTCATTTCTGGCTCAATGGATTCGTCTACAAGCAAAATTGCCGCTATTGGAGTGAGTCAAATCCACGAGTGGTTCATGAATCACCATTGCATCCACAAAAATTGACCGTTTGGTGTGTATTATGGTATGGCGGAATCATCGGACCTTATTTCTTTCGAAATGAGGCAGCAGATGCCATTACAAAACCAACCGCTATAACGGAATTTGATGGAATTGATGCGGATGACCTTTATTTCCAACAATACGGTGCACCGCCGCCGCCTCATACTTTCCGACTCTACATGGACCTATTGCGCGGTAAGTTCGGTGAGTCGTCAATTTCCAGAAATGGTCCCATCGCTTGGCCGCCTAGATCGTGTGATCTAACGCCTTTGGATTATTTCCTTTGGGGCCACATTAAGTCGAAGGTTTACAGGAACCATCCTACAACTCCTGAGGCATTGGAAGCCAATATTCGTCAGGCCATAGCTGGGATACCCCCCAAAATGTTGCACAGAGTCATCGAAAATTGGCGTGAGCGGATGAACGTGTGCAAGAGGAGCCGCGGTGGCCATTTATCCGATATTTTATTCAAATCATAAATGGTATAAAATTATCTTTCTAATAAAGCAATCAGAACCATTTTTGCTCGAAAATTGTGTGTTTTATTCAAATTTAAAGTTCGCACGTTCTTATTGGGAAACTCTATACATACACTGCAGAGCACTTCTCTATAAGGATTTGTTCTTAAATGCGGGTAGCTTTTTCTTGGAATTAGTGGCAATTCTTAAAAATTGGTGGCCCACGCTCAATATAAGCATCTGACAAAAACATAAAATGCCCACAATTTAAGGATCCAATACATATATGCGGCCTTCTAGCTTCGAGTTAATTTTTCGGACCACTTTGGGTATAAGTTCAGCGTGTAGGCCTTGAATTAGGATACCAGTAGCATTTTCATTTTTATTCGAGTTTATACTAAACGCCAGACCGTACTCGTTAATACTCCAACTCGACCGTACTTGACTGCTCTAACGAATGCTTAAGCATGTTTAAGCATGCTAATGGGTGTGTGCAAATTGAATCCCCTTACCCCATCATCGCTAATAGACGAGGGTATGCATGCAAAATCATCATTTTATGAATAATTGTTATCTGTTACAAGAAGACATCCCTGATGAAAGCAAATATATTGTCATATACTAGTAATAATTAGTGTAGCATAGACAAATTTCACTCGCGGCTATAGCAACAGCTACATAAAATATTTAAGAACGCATTACGGCACGAGCGTGGCTGTAATTTTTGATCCTTCTAACCTTGACCAAAAGAGCACTACAAATTGTGAACATAGGGCGACTTTTTCTGCTCCTGACTTTTGCAATATTTTATGTGCTGGTGCAAGGTACTCGTGATATATTTGAATTGCACAGTGCTACATTTGGCTTTTTTACTGATTTGTGCGAAAAGTGCCAGGGTTGCATTTTAGGGAATTTAATTGTTTCATGATCAATTTGGAATACGTTTATGAATGCTTGATCAAACGATTTTGCTCATTTTAACCATATTTCTGTACAATATTTGTTATACAGACTACTACTATTTAGACAACGTTTTCGCAATTAGCGACTCCAAGAAACCCCCAGATAACATTATCTCGTCGCAAGTTACACTTGGTTTATAAAATCTCAACATGATAACCAATTTTCCAAAATATTTCAAATTTAGGGCTCAAACAATTTTCGTCGACAGCTGGGATGCTTCTGATTTCAAATAACAATCACAAACTGTTTCTGAGGGGTTTGAAGCTATGACGATTTTTAGCTTTCATTGACTTGACTATAATAAACTAGTTGATTCAGAACTCATTCTCTTCGTCTAACAATTTCGCGTCATCATATCAAACATTTTTAATTTTTTTACTTTTAGAACCTTTTGGAGCCGTCGTGCAAGTACGATTTTCCCTTATGTACGGCCCGCGCTGAGGTTGATTTATGGTGATCATAAAACTCCCGATAGCTTTTAAATTCGGCTTCTGAAAATGAGTAAATTTTTAACTTAATTTGAAATCTATTATTAATGCTAAATTTTTGCCTATATGTGTTGTCTATAACTTCAGCACATGTAATTTTATATGGATATTAAAAGAGACAATAAATACGTAGTATTTATATTATATTATATTTTAGAAAAAATCGCCGATGATTGCCAGATTAGTATCCCAAAGTCGCAAGTTTCCGCAAGCCCAATTGGACAAACAGAATTTTAATTTATTAACCCCGTTTGCACTTTTTGGCAAGATGGAAATTAAGTGCCATACATTGTAGTGCAGTACCGTCAGATTTAGAAACAATTCTTTTCAATTACACAACACAGACATATGATAGAAACTGTTTACATATTTGCAAATTCATTTGTACTTATTGTTTAAAATATTTTGGCAATATCTATTTCATCCTCTTCATTTGCGTTATCTAATTTATACATATTTGAATTCAGGTTATTACTTCGGCACATTAAAATTATTGCAACACAATTCAAGTGTAAAAGGATACGCATTAAAGCAGAAAGAGTATTTAATTTTAATCTATTTCTTACTTTCGTCTTTATAATATTTAAATAACTAAAAGACAAAGAAATTTGAAGCTGGCAAAGATAATAAACAATAAACAATTTCACAAATATCTTTAAAATGAATGTTTTCTGATGCTAATTATACAGTAATACAGCTTTGTACAAAATTCACATGTATCTTTCGGTATTCTATTAGGAAATATGGCATACAGTAAAAGTGGCTACAATTACTTTTAATTTTATATTTTGCCGCCTGGGAAAGAGTACATCCATCCATATGATTAATGAAATCGGAGCCAAAATCTATACGTATATCATTAATTTCCTTAAAGTACACCGCGTTATCAAGAAACGAGTTAATTAATTCAAGTATGTCAGTTGTCATATCAAAAATGTCAGCCTTAAATAATTTACTTATTAAACTGTGAACAAAAGCTAATACCTTTAAATGTGGAAATAAACGATTAAATATACTGTTTATAACTATTTTAATTACGCTACAAGTTTTCAATTCTGTTAATTTGTGTTCAATCTACAACTAATTGTAGTAAAGTTGGCGGGGACAGCAATTTTTAAGCATTTTTCCCGACAAATATTTAAAAAATTACATATAAAAATATATCATATACATATATTGGCGAACTCGTGCGTTAATAAGCTTTCATTTGATACTCTACACGATGCCCTTGAAAAAAAATTGTTTTCCCATTTTCCAATTAACCCCTAGAATAAAAATTTAACCTTTAGTACTTCACGTCTATAATTGCGCTATCACTCTCTATCTCTGTGGTGAAATTAAAATTTTTACGTTGAACAGTTTTAGAGAAAATAAAGCAAACATTGATTTACGACTACAGAGTTAGGAGTTTTGAGGGGTCTTAACTATGAAGTTATAAGTTTTACCATTTTGACCCCATGTATATTTTTAATCACTGATAGCAGTACTAAGTAGAACATATGCAAATTTCAGCAAATATAACCGAGGGCCACTGTTAGAAAAATCTGTACGGGGTCTTTTAGAAAGTTTTTCATTGAAATTGGAGATGTCGCAAAAATCGCCTGAAATAACTGGCGACTCGCCCAAATTTCTTTTCGCTAAATATTCTGAAAGATAGTCCAACTGGCGAGAAATCCCCCAATCTGTTCACCCAGTATAGGTTGCAAAAAGAGAAAAAAAAATATTTTGATTTACATTGTTCAAACGCGTTTTTGTTTATTTCTTATGTTAACAGGAATCAAAAAATGTCTTGCAAAGTTATTTATTTATGTATTGAAAATACATTGTATTCGCTTTATTATTGTTCACGCTACTGGTCTTCTGCTCATTTTTTTTGATTGAATAAAATAATTCAATATTTATATTTCCTTTACATTCACTTCTTTCGGTTTTACAGAGTTAAAAAATTTCAAAATCTCATCGAAATCATATTTTTCCAGTAATTTTACCAAATCGCATATCTTGTCCTTGACAAATATGCCTTTAAATTTGAACCGGTCAATGTAGAAGTCCGTAACTAGACCAATATATCGTGCTTCAATGGACGGGGTCTTTTTGTAATTCTCTTCAATTTCCTTTTGTCGATTTAGAATTTCTCTATACTCTGGCATAAGACAATTAAAATCCTCTTCATTTTTTATATTAACCTGTAGTAGTGCTTGCAAGAATTTATGATCAGTTTTTATCTTATTGCATTCCAAAATTGTGGGCTCAATCAGCTGTAATACATGCGGGATGGATTCTTCGCTAATATCTGAAAATCATGATTTGTTTTCAATGGACTGCTATTTTGTGCTAAGTGTTTGTTGGCTTACCTGATGCTATTTCTAGCTTAATGCGCTTCTTTGTTGCTTCTTTAGTGAGAAAGTCCTTCAGAATTGATATGGTAGATAAATTATCGCTTTTGAACTCAGCGTGGCCTTTCCTGAAATTTTTCGTTTGCTTCTTTGCGTATAGTACTCTACACGAATTTACTTACCCATATTTACATTGCAAAATTGTTCCAATTAATGAGTTTTTGAAATGCAATTCAACTGCCTCCCCAAGCGATAGACGTTCAGGTACTTCGGGGACGCATTGTTCTATCCAATTGTGTACCTCCGCTTGAGTGAATGAACCCTTTAGAGTCAAGACGTTAAAAGGCCTGGAGTTTCAAATATTAATTGAGGGTTTTGAATTAAAGCCTGATCCGCATTTACCTCGATGTATCGAATGAGTGCATTCGTATGTGAAGAGATAGTGGCCGAATCAAATACATTTTCATTTGCACATAGCTTGGTTGTACAGTTGGCATTATATAAGCTTCCAAGTTCCCATATTGGCCTTCTACTGTTTGAAACTGAACTTCTAAGCGATTCTTGCTGCCTTTTAGGGAAGCTCTTATAGAGAATTGATATCCACTCTAGGGAAAAATGATTTTTGTAATGTAAGGCAACATGTTGGAATTATTGGTTACAGTGGGATCCATTTCGATTTCAGTATAGACAACCGCATTATTTTCATTTTTCAATATTACTATTGATGGATCACTCTGAAAAAGGACTTCAACGATGGGAACGGGCATTTCGATAGACAGCACATAGGATGCATCTTCCCTTCGAAGAATTAACTAAAATAACAATGATAAAAAAATTAAGTTACATACTATTTAAATCTTACTTACTGCATCATTTATATCCAACATAGAGACGGCTGATAGTGCTGACGTCACAACTTGAGAAGATAGCTTATAGTTCTCCTGAGGTTTAACTAAACTTAGCTTCACTTCTTGGCTTTCTGGTTCAACGGGGTCGATCAAAATTTTCTTGTTGTCCTTTTTTAGTGGTTCCCGAATAACCTCTTTGTCGCTGAGACTTACACTTATTACTTGAGCTGTTAGTCCAAATATACTCCCGGCATATGATAAAACAACTATCTCCGAAAATCCATGTGAGTATACAGAGCCACCTTGAATTGCTGATATACTTTCTGGAAAACACTGTAAATGTCCTCGACAGATAAACTCTTTGATATATGTATGTATGTTATTGCAAGGACTATGCACGCTAAAAAAATGTTAAGAAGTCGCCTATTTATACAGGGAGTATCAGTTAACGCATGCCAAAATGATCTCATCTAGGCAAACAAAAAATTTGTATGGCAGGTGGCCGCCTTGGTTTTATTTTTATGGAATTACCCATCTTATTGCCTTCCCAAAGAGGTACAACACGTCTAGGTAGAGAAAGATATACAGATTCATATGTAAAATAATTGGCGGAAAAACAATCTGCATTTTACAAAATATTTAACTTAAATGAACAAAATGCTTTCTCTCTAATTCAAAAGTTATTATAGTTAAGAGTAGGACGTCACAAACGTTTAATTTGGAAACAAATTTTAATTCAAATTTTTTTAATATTTCGCAAAAACTGTCATACGTATAAATTTGTATATCCTTTCTCCACCTAGACGTGCTGTACCAGGTCTTTCAGTAAGGACGCTCGATTTTTATACAAGTTGTGTGTGGGATATTCACTCCATTTTTATTTTATTTTAAAGAATACTTTATGGCATTAAGTATGGAATGTAATGTTCAAATGTCCGCCGCGGCTTTGCTTGGTGGCACTAAGTAGAGACAGTGGATAAAATAATTATAGGTCTGATTACAGGGAACTGCAGACTGCATTATATTATCCAACTTTGAGTGTGCAAAGAAGGTTCTAAAAGAAAGCTACATATGCATTTCTTGTGTACTCGTTATATCATTTTCGGTGTTCCCACCATTGCAACGGAAAATGTGCTCTCAAAGAAAAGTTTAATAAATAAAATATTAAATTGGAAATTTGTATTAAACATAGTTTTAAGTGGTTCACAAAAAATGGCAACGGCAGCCCAAGAGCGCAGACTATCTCTCGTGCAAAGAGTTCCGCGGCCAGAAAGATTTCTCCTGTAGTTATTAACGTAAAACCAAAACCAAAATTGGAACATGTCGTTCGTAAAAAGAAATAATATAGATTTGAATGAAAACTTTAATTTGTAAATAGAATAGAAGAAGGTTAATAACCAATCGCAAATTCGGTACGTATTCGAATGAAAATATATCTGAGAAAAAATGTTTAGAATTTCAAGTAAATTGATTTGGCTGACATGAGTTACATTTCCGGTTAATTTAAAATACATGGTTTCGAGAAAAACGCGTTTAAAGTTTCGGTTTTCTTGACAACCCACAATGCTTTTTTGTGCCCTTGAAATCACGATAATACGACGTATCACTCGCTTTGTGAATTGTTAGTAATGTGTAATATTTTATAGAGTTACGAAACAAATAATTTTCACAGAAAAACGAAAAGAGTGCAAAACGGTGTGCAAATAATGTCCTTTCAAAGGTGTTACTGCTTCTCAACTAATTCAAAAAATTTATGAAACTTCTTCAACAAATTTCCAACTTACAAAAGGCAAAAACAAAAATTGATGTTTTGAAAGCTAGCTGTCTAGAGTCGTTTTATCCCTTAAATATATTAAGTTACCAGATTCTGATGTCATATGAGTATACAAAATCGACCAAAGCATCTAAGTGAGGTGGTAATTTCCAAAATTCGCTACGTGTTATTTTTGTATAATATAAATAAACCCACAGTTATGCAGTTCTGAAACTCTCCTCTTGCATTCATCAGTAAGGAACAAAACTTGTTACTTGGTGTCAAAACCGTTTTCTTGCACTAATATCGTGCACAAATACATATATCCTTCACAGTTGTGTTTACTGAGTTACCCACGTGTCTTCAGCCTAAAACACATATTTGTACTTTTATTTATTAAAAAATCAAAATATGAAGAAATCAAAAAATATCGGTTTTTGTATTTTCTTTTCAAAATAACTACAGAACTATTAATTTGAGAGCAAAGTTAAAGATGAAACAAAAGTTTCACAATAAAATTTCACAAAAGATAGGATAACTTAGAAATTCCACTATGCAGTGTTGTTGCTGCAAAATAGGAATAATTAACGAAAATAATCATATACAGGGTGGCCGGAGAGCTGACGTCCAAAGGTAAAATTTAGGTGCCTCATACTGAGGGGTTTTCGAATTGACCCCATGTATGTTCCGCGACTTTGTGTACTTTTCGAGTTACAGGGTGATTCCTAGATTCGGGATGCACATGCATCTTTTGATCTACTCAATGCAGCGACATGGAGCTCACATCTAACAACTACTAGAAGCTTGAAAAAAAATCACATCTGACAAAGCCAGTATATATAAAATTTTTAGATATCTGATTTTTGAATGTTTTTCAATTAAACATACTACCTTACCGATACTATGTGCCTATTCGCACGGATCAGCTAGTCAAATAAAAAAAGGTTTCTCTTGAATATTTTTCGATGATTTTTGATTCTTTCTTACTATTATGACCCAACATTCCAAATGTCATACAAATCGGTTTTCGTTATAATATAATTTGTTAATAATTTGTTGATGCTAATTTTATAAGTGTTCCCAAGGCTAAACTAACTTTTATATTTTACAGCCAATTTTACGTCATTGCAAGTTAAAACACGTTACTATGACTTTTACAAATAAAACGCGTGCGCTCTCGTTAACTACTTATTATGTAGAACTAAAGTGCAGGGCGGGCTAAATCTCGACGCGTCGGTACAGAAGAGGTCTCGAGGGGAGGAGGAGATAAGGAGCGATTGTCTATGCGAGTTTCACTTGCACGTAAAAAGTGATATAAACACTTAAATGAAACATTAGTGATATCATCATTTAAGCCGTCCTTCAACGCTTTTTGTAAAAACTTTGCCAGCTGGTAGCGATCTCTAAATCTTAACAAAAAAAAAAACTTGTTTCATATTTAGATGCATATAATCAAATGACAAAGTGCCCTGTGGATAATTCAAAAGTCGAAAAATAAGGACCACTCTAGTGTGCATATTACTAATTGGACACATATGCATCGTAACTGAGAACATTTTTCACATTAACGTCTATATATTTGGTTAGCTCTTGCTCATCATTTTACTTGTTCCAGAAGCTAAGAAAAGTAGATTTAGTTATTCAAAAATCGGGTAACAATTTTATTTGTTTATAAGATGATCATTTTGTAAAAATTCCAAATCTTGCTGAAATTTTTAAAATTGATATTTTTTCAATGGCCGTTAATATTTGGCATTTGCAAGAGTGTATAAAAATATTGGGTGCAAACACTATAGATTAATTCAGTCGTGACAACACTTATAAAATAATAATAATAATAATTTATTTTTGGCGATACAATCTTAAAGTAGTATCGAAAGACATGCGGAACTCTGAACTAGATATGAAAAATGTGAAAATAATAATACAAAGTATGCACTTGGTAAAACCATTATAAAGGTAATTTATTTAAATAATAGATTTAATTTGGAAAAATAAAAAAAATAGAAACATAGAAGCAATAAAATCGAATTAAAAAGGAAAATTAATACCAATACAAAATAAAAACAAAATTGATAACAAATGCTGTCAATGTAGTAAAGAGTCGAGACATCTTCTGAATACGTTGCGAAAATGCGTCCTCTGAATATCTCAAGGCAAAGTATTTCAAAGTCCAATCGCCTGAACAATTTAGGACCCCTCATAAACTCTAGCATGGAATCGTGGCACTCGTAACTTGATACTTAGGGGGGAATGAAGTGGTACAATGAAATCTTTCAAATATGTAGATTGCGATGTGTCCTAAGTTTATGCAGAAATACTAAGGATATTTTGTCGAGATATGTGTTGATGGAGCAGCCAAGGATAGACTCCTTAAGGTGAGAAATATGTAGATATGTTCGAATCTATGCAGCTGAAAACCTCCCAAAGGTAAAATGCGGCAATACCAACAACTTTACAAGTCACTGCGGTTTTTTCGGAGATAGGATATTAGCAGATAGGCGTCGGAGGGTTGCGTAAATTTTCGTCAGTTTTCGTCAATATGCAATACTTCATGATGCAATTCAACAAAACTCCTAGATTGCGAACACTACGCTCATAAGAGATAGTAAGATCATTTAAAGAAATATAACGCAACGTTGTTAAGTCTAGAGTAGCAGAAGAGAAAGCGATGGATAGGGACTTACGAGGGTTAAGAATGAGACTATGTGCTGAAGCCCCATCAAGTATACGGTCCAGATCAGAATTTACTCGGGTTACGTACTAAATAAGTATGAGCGGGAAACTGAGGTGTATTTGTACATCGTCTGCATACAGATAGATATTTACTTCCGAGAGTCACAATCGTGAGATTGTTGATGAAGATTGAGAAAAGGAAGCGATGCAGAATCGAGCTCTGGGGAACGCCACTGTGAAATTGGATTAGGTTAGAACGCTTCTCTTCAAATGCAACTCTCTGAGATCGTAGGCTCAAGTTGTTGCCAATCAGCGAAACCGCACTTTGGGAAAAGTTAAGCAATGAGACAGTTTGTTTAGCTGTTTTGAGTGGCAGACACTAGCAAATGCCTTCAAGAAATCAAGGAGTGCCAAAAAACAAACATGATTTCTATCAAGAGCGAAATGAATATCGGAGGTTATCTTTAGAAAAGCAGTCTCAAAGCTATGTTCAGGGCGAAATCCGGCAACAACAATTTATTATACGAAAAACTGTCTAACCGATTTGAATGAAATTTGGTGTGTTGTGTTCTAATAGGAAGAGGTACCCTGTACCTCAATTTCATTCAAGGAAACCTTTCCTTTTTAAATATTTTCGTTAATTATTCCTATTTTGCAACAACAACAATACATACTGGAATTTACAAGCTTGAAAAGAAGGTACAATGAACGATATTTTTTTGATCTTATTACATTTTGATTTTTCATACCTTTTCCACAACTTTTTCAACTGGCGTTTATAAAAATCATCATTCCTTATAGTCCGAGATATAGACTTTTTGGTCGATATAATTAATTCATAAAATCTGCAGGTTGGAATCGACGGAGAATGGCACCCTTTAATACATATCCAAAGTCTCCCGAAATCCCCTCATTGGCTTTTTACCCGACTGCGCCAGAAGGTGGGTTATGTTTTTCGAGTGTATGTATATATGTACATAAATATTCATATTTTTGTTACAGTGTGCAGATAGCCTCCGACTGCTTATTAGTTATACTTGGCAGTTTATTACAAATATTGACCAGTTAGATACCTAGGTACATCAGTACTTATATTAGCAATATAATATACCTTTAGGTGCACTCACTATCAGCATATGTTACAACTAGAATGACACAAGTACAATCTCAATATACGTTGTACTGATTTATTTACAGATTTAATTATGAATGTGTCTTGTTTACATCTTCTTAGTTCTTTTTTAGTCAGCCGGGTTTTTTGGTTTTTAAATTAACTTTTTTTTGTACAGTCGCTTTCAAGGTAACGATGGGTAAAAGATTAACTGCATTACTTCCGATTTGTATGAAATTGAAATATATCATAAAGGATCTCATTCTGAGAAACATTGCCTTTGGACATATGCTGCGGAAACTAACAGGCAAAAGGATGCATACGATTTTGTATGTGTATGTCTTAAAGGTTGACATTCTGAGTCGATTCCAACCTTTAGATTTTATGAATTGATTTTTCTTAGGTTTAGGCAATATTTCTGCTATCTTTCTTGGATTATTAAGCCCTTCTGGAGGTTTAAAACAAAAAAATTACAAGTCCTATATGAAATATCCAACCCAAAACAGATCCCGCCTGAACTAAAGGTCAATTTACACAAGATATGTAGTGTCAAAATTAGCTAGTTGCGATTTACTTTTCGTCATTCCTGTTTTAGTTTTTGAATAAAATATGTTTCCGTTTACATGCCCTTTCTATTTGGTAATAGCTCACAGGAGCATAAAACAAATCTCACCAGAGACAGTTTGCTAACTAGTCAGACGATTTACGCGATTTCTGAAAATTGGCTGAAGTACCAAATTGTGAATTTTTTAACTCAACGCCTCTAGTGTAGGAGTAACCTAGGCTTGCCCTTCCATCATCTACAGACATCTATGTACGTCTTTAATATTTCAAAATTCTTCAAGGACTGCAACTTTGCTAAAAAGAGTTAAAGCTAGAGTTTTACCTCGCGATATAACTGCCTTGGCTCTATATCCGCTTCTTCATCTGATGGTAATGAAAAAACTTGCACTGTACCGTCTCTTCTTCCAACAATGAGATCTTCTCTCCCCTCTCCAGACATATCGAAATTATCAATGCAAGTAACAGCGCTCGGATTTGTCTCGGATTTAATGAGAGTTTGTTGCTTTACTGTGTTAGAGTTTACTCAACTTTGCATCTCAAAAAAATATGTAAATTCTCACCTTCCCCAGCAAAATGGCCAAAATTAAACATCGTTATCTTTCCATCTGCAAATCCACAAATTACTCGATCGCCCAAAACATTTTTGGGGACGTGCAGGGTTGTTGGTACGCTATCCAACTCGACAGTTTGCCGCACTCGACAATGTTCCAAAATGCGTAGGACTCGTCCAGAACACGCCAATATTGTTAGAATCCTGTTGGTCTTTAAGGCAGCAATTATTTCATACGGACGTACGTTTAAAAGCAGTGGACAGAAGCAAAACAACAACAAAACTGCTGCAAAAGGCGAACGTTTTAAACCCATCGCAAAGGTTTTACTGCTTTTACTGGCATTTTGTTGTAGTCCTGCTTCTGGGGCACTTATTTTAAATGCATCTTACGTTATTTGGACATAGTGCAACGCAATCCACAATTGTGTCTCCACATAAGTAAGTTCCAATGTCTTTACAGTCGCGATAATGGCTGTATACGTGATTTCCACAAGTTATAAGATCAGCGCCCGAAACAAACCTGTAAGACATTTTGATTCAATAGTTCTGTACATAAACAGGTGAGGAGATATGTGCTTTTACATGCATTTTATAGATTCAGTCAAGTTAGTATCAAAGGACAAAAACATTTTGCCTTTTCTGTTGTAACCCTTAACGACGTTGTCGGAGGCCACAAAGATTTTATCCATCGTCGTTCCTTCGGGAGACAAATATTCAATAATTGTTTGACTTCTCTTATTTGCTAACCTGGAGCACCTCCCAACTGGATGCATGAAATCTTCTTTCCCACATAAGCTTGGAAATGGATCTGTGCTTCCGATTTCTTAACTGAGAATACTTGGAGATTCCCATCGAGGTCACCCACAGCAATCTGGAATTACTATAGAAGTATTTCGGTTTAAACAAATTACTATATTTTGCTTTTACCTTTTGCTGTCTTCTGTATTCATTAGGCAACAGTTTCAAGCAGTTCGGTGCTGTGGTGCCAATATTTCCGTAGTCTATTCGAGTTAGCTCCAAATCCATGTTTACGTTTCTGTGTACGTTTATTGGTAACCAAGTACCAGAAATCAATATAGGTGAGGAGGTTGACTGAGCATGTGCATATAGTATGAGTGTAGCCTTGGTGACAAAATAATTAAAATAATAAAAGGAAATTTTGAAGTTTCTTTCAAATTGTGTGTATTTAGTCATTAAAAATGAATCTAGTTATATATAAACGTCACGTTCGTTGCTTGCGGTATTCATAATAATATAAATTTTTTGAAATACAATTTTTTAATAGTACAACAATTGAGAGCAAGTTATTTCCAATTTTTTGAAGTGAAACTTCTTTAGCGGCGGTAAATCGGTCTGGATCAAACGAAAAAGTGTAACGTTTTCCTTTCTCCGGTAAACGTTCAATGAACTGCCCTGAAAATCTGTATTGAGATGTTTTCGGGGTCACTGATTTCGAATCTTCCATAAAAATTCCAAAATTCAAAGTGGCGATTCCAATTCCAATATGGCGACCGAAGATGTTAAACTTCAAGCGATTTTCCTGAAAATCTGATATGGCGGGTCTTCGGGGCCACTGATTTCGAATCTGCCGTCAACATTTCCAAATCCAAAATGGCGGATTTAATATGGCGACCGAAAAAGTTAATCTACAAAAGACTGCCTAGAAAATCCGCACTAAGCGGTTTTCGGGGTCACTGATTTCGAATCTGCCATCATAATTTCCGAATTCAAAATGGCGGATCCAATATTGCAGCTGAAAAAGTTAAACTTCAAACGATTGCCATGAAAATGCGCCAGGAGGGTTTTCGGGATCGCTGATTTCGAATCTGCCATCAAAATTTCCAAATTAATAATGGCGAATCCAATATGGCCCTCAATCCGCACTAGTAGGTTTTCGGGGTCGCTGATTTCATACGTGCCATCAAAATTTTCAAATTCAAAATGGCAAATTCAATATGACGACCAAAATTCTTCAATTTTAAGCAACTGTAATGAAATTTAATATGAAGACGTCTTTGACGTCACAGAATTAAAATCTACCAAAATTCACGACCGCAGACTAAAAATGGCTACCGAAAAAGTTAAAATTCAAGGGTAAGTAAATGAAACTTTTCTACGAATTTCATTGCTCCACCGTGGCAGTGTTTATACAATATTTTCATCTTGCTGACCACTTACGCACACAAACAAAAGGCCAGTTCACGCGCACGAAAATGCGAAACGTGTTTCAGTGATGTTATTATTTTCATACAAAACGAAGCTAATTCCGCGTATTCGTGTGTAGCGTGCGCCGCAGTGGGCTAATTGTAGAAGGTTTTCCCAAGCATATACTCAGAATGGTAAAGAGAGAATGGCCGCTTGGGTGGAGTGTGAGGTGAGCCGGGCGGCGTTAGGTTATTTTTTTGGCGTAACGGCTGTCGGTAAAAGTGACTTCACGGTGTTGCTGTCAGTTTTTCTCATTTCATACCCCAAGCAAGATCACAAGGAGACGATAGAAGCTTCGCTTCAAAAAACAAAAAAGTAAAAAAACATGTTGGACGTCTGAGTAAGAAAATGTGTGAATCAAGGTTTCTGATTATATTATGTTAAACTATATATGTACTTTAACACGCTTTCAGGGAAATTTTTACAAAATATCTTGCATTACTTTCGGAAGAAACACTACTTTAAATAGTAATGGCCTTTACAATTTATTCCTTGCTCTTTGAATATTTTTGGCTGTAATCATTGCCAACTTAATTAAAGTTGCGCCCGGATGTTGAAATACACCCTTTTATTTTAATACTATTGTTTTGCGCAATTCTGTTGAATACTAATATCCCAGACAAACATAAAAATTTATATAATTTTATTACTACTTATCATTATAATTTCATCATTATTAAGTATTAACTATAGTTAAGTATATTTAAATTTTTTAGACCTTATTTTCATGATTATTGATTTACGTGGAAATCGGTCGCGATCTAGATTTTCGATATTTTGTAAGCAGCTTTCAAATCAGCGACTCCGAAAACCCCGATATATTAAATTACACGGAAATTATTTGAAGTTGAAAATTTTTCTCGCCATATTAGATCCGCCCATTTGAATTTCTAAATCTCGATATGAGATTCGAAATCAGCGACCCCGCAAACCTAAAAATAACCATTTTCATTGAAGTCCCTGGAAGTTGAAACTTTACGATCGCCAAATTTAATGCGCCATTTTATCACCCTAGTATGAATGGTAACCTATATGTTAACATGATATGCGAAGCACTTTCTCGCAAAAAATCAAAAGAATAGAAGCATCGTTTAGGTGTGACTGATGGATATACAAAGTATTATATATAGACAGTTCATATGGGATTTGGCCTAATTTTCTGGTTCTTATGCTACCGTATTTCTTATGGTTGAAACTGATTTCAGAATAAATGGTACTATATAGGCTACTTATCGCCTTTTAGTACATTAGTTTACGATTATTATTTAAGGACATATAACCTCTCAAAGTGTGACGCATTTTCGTGATCCCATACCGCCGGAAAAGACGTAGTTCTTCGTCAAAAAAAGTAATTAGCGGAAACTTTTAAAGGGTGAACTATTTACTTTTGAGTATAAGAAACTCAGGAAAACTGGGAACATTCCAATCCATCCACTATAACTGGGTTCCGAGGATGAACTCTAATTGCACTGGACTATTAGGGTAGTATTTACTTATTTCGGGCAAGCGGAGCAAATATTTGGTTGAAAAGTGGGAAATAGGACAAAATTTAGAAAATTTAAATATGTTTTTGTTGTAACTACAGTTTTCCGAATGGTTATGAAATGATTTAAAATATTTAATTGAATATTCTGAAATTCGGAAATAAAATTCACAATTTAAAACCTTCCAGTATTTAATGTGTTGTTACGTGAGACAGTGTTATATTTGATTATTTTTCATTATGAAACTCTCAACTAAATTAACTAATTTGTATTTATATTTTCTTTTAGTTATACATATATAAATTAATTACATTAAATGAGATACATAATATTAAACATTTTGAATATCATTTCGAGTACAAATATACGTATCCGTATTTACCATATGTAATATAATTCGAATACATTGCAGTTGGAATTTCGAAGAATTAAATTTGTTTTTTTAAGTCAGTTTCGATTTTCTAAAGGAAAAATGGAACCGTCATTATCATTCGCAATATGACGCATTACTGGATTTGTCGCATAAATCTGGCTGAATTTACTGGATGGCGTTTATTATGTTGAGGGTATCAATTGTTTTCGGTGGCCAGTTCACGTCGACGCCGTGCGAGATTCCATATCATCCAGCTTAGGCCATAAGAAGTTGTTTATCATCGATCTTGTGAGCACTAGCCATTGACGGTTATGGCAATGTCAGTTTCGTTTTAAAAGGATTACGGACCGATGATTCCGCCAAACCAAAATCCTCACCAAACAGTGACTTTCTCGGGATGCTTTGGTGCTGGTGTATCTCTTGTGGATTGGTATCACTTCAAATCCGACAATTTTCCTTGTTCACATATCCATTTATCCAAAAATGGGTTTCGTCGCTAAAGATCACGTAGTCCGCGGAATGTTTCTCGAACGAAGTGCTGATTGTGAAAATAAAATTTGCTGATTTGCACACGTTTTTTAACTCTATAACCTTCCATGGTGATTTGCCACACACTACTGAACAATTTATAATAAATTTCACAGATGTTGTTTTAACAACATGGCCGCTATAGCTTAAAAAATTTCGAACGTCGATATTGAAAGAACCTTTATTGTAAGCGCTTACTTCTTTAGTAATTATGTACTTAGAAATCACCACTTATTCTGGCAGCACTGACAACAATTCCTACTGGGATGCTTTACCTTTGAGTAGTAGTAGTAGTGCCGCTTGCAGTTGGGAGGTTCACGGTTGATTCTAGCGCATTATCTTAAAATTTTCTTACTTTACTTCTAGCAAGTTCTTAAGACTGATGCGATAGAACGTGAGCCTAATAAGGAAGACGAATCCGCTATAACACTTACGATTATTTTTTCGCTCAAAAATCCTACTTGGTTGGAAATAGGAAACATGCTCGTTGTTCCATCGATTTTTCCTCGCTTTTGAACGGAAGCCGAAGAAAACCTGAAGTGAGTGGTCTGTCCAATTTTTTGTCTGCTTTTAGATAGAACATCGCTCTTCTAATAGTCATTAGGCGATATATCGGTTACTAACTATACTAGTATGGTGGTACCGCTATATTAACGCCGCCACTGGTGTGTCCATGCTTTAGGAAAACGTTTTGAATGTTGGTAGTTCTTAAGACGAGACGCAGAATGTTAACAAAATGATAAACAAGCATCTGCTTCAACAATTCCTGAGCAAGATACTTGCGGGTTTAGTTGATTAGTGGCGAAGGGAATGTGCTGCGGACCACAATGTAAGAGATCAAGCTCTCTGCATTATCGCTTTCTTGTACTCGTATGTGGCGCACAGTGTTGTTCGGTTTGAATACTTTGTTTGAACTTCATTCGGTTAATTTGAGTTAATATCCGTTGAGCGGAAAGTAAGTGATGAGATTTTAATTCCTTTAATTCTGTGTATCTATAATTTGCCTCCATGAACTTATTCTGGTACTATGTGTAATGTAGTTATTTTTTTTAAACTTTCATGAATTTGTATTTGAATTACGTGAAATTTGCTAATAAATGTTAGAAGAAAGATAGATATGTTTTAGGTGTGCAAAATGCGGCTTGGACTTGTTTGTGTTGCCAATAGTTATACTAAAAGCATATCATAGCATAGGGCATATAATTACCATATAAACCTGTTGATCAATATGCTCGATGTATATTAATTTTTTATTTATTTTAAGAAATAACAATGATCTTAGATTAACTGCTCAGTCTCAAAATTATTAATATATTATACGTATATTATAGAAAGGTTTGAAAATGTTCAACCGGGATCGGTTTGATGACGAAGATACAAATATACAGTATGTACATGGCCTTTAAAAGGACCACGAGTAGTCTAGCGGTAAGCGTGTTAGACAGCCTATCAAAAAGTCCAAGTTTCGAATCCCATTCGGGCTCTACGCTTCCCCAGAGTGCGCTTTCCCTAATAGTCCGGTCAATTTAGACATTCAAGGTTACATAAATTCCCAACAAGCTGAAAGTTGGTGAAATCGTTCAAAACATAATTATAAATAAAATTTGAAAGTTCCCCATAATTCCCGTGTTTGGAAAAAATTTTACTCAAGGTAAAAGGTCACAAAAATGAGTTTTTCGCAATTTTAAGCAATTCGGTAAGTTTTATCATAAATTACCCCAGACAAAAATTGTAGACCATAAAATTATCTATAAAATATGTATCAATACTTTTTTTTTCCTAAGAGCCACCGGTTCTGAGATATAACGATTTAAGGGGGGAAAAGGGTCACAGAGACCAAAAAAATAGCGTATTTTTGTGATTTTTTTTTCACAGTACTTTCTTTATTAAAATTCTTCAAATTTGTAACATTATTAAGCATCATTCCAAAAATATTCTGTTAAATTTTCATAAAAAATATTGAAAAATAAGCCAGTGGTAGTGGGGAGAACGAAGTAACCTCAAAAAAAAAGTCGACATGCGGTAGGCAGGATAATTCATGACTGCTTCATCAGAAATCAAAATACCAAAAAGATGTCTTTAGTATATAAGTTCATCTTGGATTTGAACGAAGGAATAAACAAAATATTAATTTTTGATTTTTTGGTACAGGTTTAATCAAAAAACTCTCGGCGTGGCAACTTCAATCGCGTTTTTCTCAAAACTTTTTTTTCAAGGCAAAATTTCTCGAAAACTTGTGGAACGAATTCGCCAAAATTTTAAACACTTGTTCTCGATACTAAATACTCGGATCTGAACGAAGGATGTGTTTTTTTTTTCAATTACTACTTACTTTTTAATTAAACAAAATGAGAAATTTTTGGTAAAAATCAGAGTTTTTTGATTAAACCTGTACCAAAAAATCAAAAATGAATATTTTGTTTATTCCTTCGTTCAAATCCAAGATGAACTTATATACTAAAGACATCTTTTTGGTATTTTGATTTCTGATGAAGCAGTCATGAATTATCCTGCCTACCGCATGTCGACTTTTTTTTTGAGGTTACTTCGTTCTCCCCACTACCACTGGCTTCTTTTTCAATATTTTTTAATGAAAATTTAACAGAATATTCTTTGAATGATGCTTAATAATGTTACAAATTTTAAGAATTTTAATAAAGAAGGTACTGTGAAAAAAAAATCACAAAAACACGCTACTTTTTTGGTCTCTGTGACCCTTTTCCCCCCTTAAATCGTTATATCTCAGAAACGGTGGCTCTTAGGAAAAAATGTATTGATACATATTTTATAGATAATTTTATGGTCTACAATTTTTGTCTGGGGTAATTTATGATAAAACTTACCGAATTGCTTAAAATTGCGAAAAACTCATTTTTGTGACCTTTGATCTTGAGTAAAATTTTTTCCAAACACGGGAATTATGGGGAACTTTCAAATTTTATTTATAATTATGTTTTGAACGATTTCACCAACTTTCAGCTTGTTGGGAATTTATGTACCCGCACTCTTGTATTTTTGTCTAAATTGACCGGACTATAATAAGCGACAGATGCAAGCCCCAATAATTAGCATGGCTACTGCGGGCGATTAAAGAAACGGAAGCAGAGCCCCGAAGTGGAAAGACTTTGTGGAATGGCTATGCTCCTATGCTACTGGAGTGAAATAGGATCGAAAATTTAAAAGCATTGTGTCGATATATGTATGTATGTATATTAGGGTGGTCCTTATTCCGAAGAAAAAAAATTTTTTCCTTTAATTTCGCGGAACACCACGTAATTTGATTATATACCATAAGAAACTATTTCAATCTTTTTTTTGAATTTTTTAAATGACATTTAGGGGTCGCTACCAAGGTTTGAATTTTAAATAACCCTACTTTGATTTCATGAATGGTTATGTCCGGTACCAGAATTAGATTTTTTCATCCACTCACTTTTTTTATCTCGATTTTAAACCGAAAAACACAATCAAGTTTTGAATTTTTTTTTTACAAGGTCGCCATTTTGTTATTTTTCACTCAAATCTTTTAAATCTGCTACGGAACAGAATGACAACCCTACTGAATAATAATCTTTTTGGAATATTGATTTCAGATGATTACAAAAGGAATAATCAGGGGGGCCAACCACCTACTTTTTTTTGACTTTGCCAGCTGGTAGCGACCTCTAAATCTTAACTAAAAAAAAAAAACACGTATTTCATATTTAGATGCATATAATCAAATGAAAAAGTGTCCCGGGGATAATTCAAAAGTCGGAAAATAAGGACCACCCTACTGTATATGTATAATTAGGAAGGAAATTGAAATGATATCCTTCAGTGACAACTTAAAATTGTTAGATGAAAGTTTTTATATGTTATTTGATAATTAAAATATTTGATAAAAAATAATTATTGTTATTATTATCTGAGTTATCTATCGAAGTGAAAATATATTTTGGACCGGTCAGTTACTGCTAATCTATGATATTTACGTAGTGCTTTTGTTCGGAAATCTCGCACAAAGAAAAGTTAGCATACCTACTCTGAAATTCTCGTTAGATTTTAAATTTATTATAATTATAGACGTTTTGTTGCGATGACCACAAGTTGAATAATGTAGGGTTTTAATTATTTAGAGAATATTTCCGACAATATGAAATACACAGTTACGAAATTGCGTAATCGGATTTGTGGTTGGTTTGAGTTTGCTTAATGATAATATTAAAACCTTGACTTCGGCTTGTGCGTTCTCATGCTACGCAAATACATGTAACATGCATAAGAAAATATCTGGTTGCTAAGCTAGTTCTGCAAATTAGTTTTCTAAGCAGATGGCATATAAATGATCTGATTAATTGAGGAAATAACTGCATAGGTGGTGTGATATTAACGTTTCAAATCTCGGGTGGGAAGGCCGTTACTTAACAACTTTATATGTCGATTTATTTCTATCTATGCTTCGAGTGCATTCAGAATTGCAATTGCATGCTTAAGGGGACTGAAAGATTGATAAAGTTCAAACAATCTAAATTCCAGAAGTGAGTTTGATCGTCATATTTTCACTGAAAGTACTGAATGTTATTTTCACACATGAAATTTTTATTAAAATCGTTTAGAAAATCACGGGAAGAAGGAAGGAGGGTCTCGTAGTGAGATTCATATCTCGCGACTGAAGCGTCAAAATCAAAAACATCATATCGTTTGTTTAATTGCATCTTAGACCTATTTAACGGTGCCAGAGGATGGAATACATTTTTTGATGGTTTAAGGGGGGAATACCAATTGACCGGTTCAAAAAATCAATATTTTTTTTTTACGGAAATGGATTTTATAACTATTCGAAAATGTAACCACGAAATTTCAGGCCGAAATTCTGCGAATTAGATATTTTTTTAAGCGATGGAGTATCGCCCGTTCATGGTACGCTCGAATCCCAGATTTCGTTCCGCCACGCCGCAAGGCCTATAGAATGCTATTAGTCATTTCCGAGTCATAAAAAACTATTTGTGAATTTTATAAAGGCTTTCTTTCTCATTTCATCGATTTTTGGGTGTGTTTTTCGAAGAATGAAAAACAGACATTTTTTTGAACTAAAACTTTAAACTCGTTTTCCCAAAACTCATGTTTTTAAAACGGTGTGACAAGTTGCGAAGAAACGGCTGGACCGATTTTCATGATTTTTCGCTGGTTACAAGATAATGCAATTCTCTTGTCCTTGACGAACGATTTTTTTGCAAAAACAGTGTTGTTTTCGCAAAAAAAATTCGCAAAACTGAAAAAAAAATGAAAAATCGAGTTTTTTTAATTATAAAGAAAAAATTTTTTTTTTTTTTAAAAAACCGAAAACATCAAGGACAAGTAAATGACATTAGGAAACTTATTTGTAATCACTTTTTTGTTCTAGAAAAATTTCCTGAGGTGTTATCGTGCACACCGCGAATTTGTAGACTCTTTTGTGCACGCTTCTAACAACAAGCCAAATGCAGACTTCGCAATAATTTTTTTTTGTATTTTTAGAAATACAACATACAACCTATGTACGAAATTTGATTTTTCTATCATTGATAGTTTGTTCCCAATCCACGCCGAAAATCAAGTGACCATTTCCTACATCTAATTGGTATTCCCCCCTTAATTTTCATCTCAGTTATATCAAAAAGTATGGTCATTTGTGAACCCTATGATAATTCGTTGCAATGGTGCTAAAATCTAGGAATAATGAGGCTGTGACACACGGATAGACGCACGGACATTTTTATTATGTTTAATTCGAATGGGTCGGTTGGGGTGAAAGCTGCCGAATGGTCGTACTCGAAGTATCATAGTAGTATTTAGTAATTACGGGACCCTAAAAAACGACGGTTTTTGATTTCCAATATGATTTGTGGTAATATTTGTGAATGGTACCTATTAGTGAATATGAAACTCAATATAATAGCGGTGAAATAAATTTATTTGATTTAGTGGAAAAAATTGACTTGAGAAAAAGGGGCTCTGAAAAGCGTTGAATTTTTTAATCCAAACGAATTCATTTCGCATGATCTGTAAGCTATGGCCATCCATATGTTTGCACTATCTATTTCACGAGCCAAATTTGACCATATTTAACTGACCTTCGTTGTAGGTAGGTATAAATCAGGTCTTATAGGTTGAATTCCCATGGCATCAAAATGTACACTACTAAAATTGTATTACTGAATTTAATAGCAAGTATAGTATAGACAACACCAATTCCACAAATTGTTTTAATTATCATTAATAAGTACGTAAATGTCAATTCTAATTCATGAAATTTATTCAGAAATTATAGAGAATTGTCAATTATGTAAAAAAAAGAATATAGTGTTACATATTTATAATAATTCATGTATATATTTATAATAATTCAGCTTCCGTATGCTTGTGTCCGCAAAACTCGAAAAGTAGTCGAGTGATTGACTTCAAATGTTTACACAACGTTGCATTTGTCAGTGTTTTTATATACTTTTTATCCCATTTTTATGGAATTCAAGATGGCGGATCCAATATGGCGATCGAAAAAGTTAAACTTCAAATGATTTCCCTGAAAGTCTGCAGTATGCAGTTTGTTTCCCTTATATTTGTATGGAGCTGATTTCAAAACTACGTACATATGTACATATGTATGTAGGTACACTACGCTGCGTTGTTTTGCACTTTCATAAAGATAAATGGCATAAATATCACTAGCTGTGTTTTTTTTTCACAATCTACGATTACCTACGTACCTACGAGTACGATTAGCAGCAGATTTTGCATTGAACTGAATTTTTAAAACTGTTTCTTGTCACTGTTAGAGCAAATATTTTAAAATTCAAATTGCCATGATTTTTATCCATCAAAATTTACAAAATTGAGCTGAACAAATTATTGGGTTAATTTTTTTAATGCAACTTGGGTGTAAGTCAATGCAGTTCGATGTTCTTCTCTCCAAATTAAAAGTTGCTTTCGGCAACTATTCAAGAGTTTCAAGTCATCCAAAATATACGCCTAATCCTGATCTAGAGCAAGATGTGAAAAACCACACAGCTATTGTATGCTCTAAACATAACAAAATGTGAATACAAATTATCCCAATTTTTTATTTATTCATATCAAAGTTGTTACTTTTCTTGCTTAAGCAGTTGCTGCCACTGCTTAGATAGTGCAGTGATATCCATGTTAATCAGTGATCTCAACCTCCTCAGTAATTTTCTGGATATACCAATGACGTGACGAGCCTTCATTATCAACCTCCGTACCACGCCGTACTTTTTCGATCGATTCTGCATAATGGCCGTTCGGACCACAAATGCGAAGCCATGCTAATATAATCGTTTGTACCATTCTTTATTTTATTCGTAATCAAGGCACCGTCGCTAAAAGCCTGTTGACTTTTGCGGATTGTTTTCGACTTTGGTACAAGTTTCCTCGATGCCAATATATGTACATACATACATACATATGTATAATAGTTGCTGAACGCTCCCTCATCGTCGAGCGGTAAATAGTACCTGCACCACTGACTACTGGAATCGTTTCAGTGGAAGAGACTGACGCAGCTGGTACCTGGGGGGCGACGCGACGGTTAAGAATCACGCATAAATGAATTCTCTCTTAAAATAATTGTGGTCAGTTTCGCCTCCCTAGAGCCGCATCCTCGGTGACATATGGATAAAAAGTAGAATACTTTTGGAACATAACACCTGTAGCTCCACGGATTATCATTACTTGCGTTCACGTGTTCTAAAACATCATAGTCGCTTTTTTAAATGTTTTATCTCAATTGGCAGTATCTCGAAAAAGCTCTGATTGAGAAAAAAGGAGTAAGTTTTCTGACATGAGTAGTGAAGGCTTTTCATTTTCCCCATAATTTCTACGAAAATTATTTCGAGATTATTTAGAAATACTCAATGAAAATATTTTTCTCTTAGAAATTGCACAATAGGTACAACTTGTTTGTAGATTCATTAATTACGTAGTCGAGCAACTAAAAGAGAAGAGAAAAGTCCACAATTCAGTTATTTTAATTCAACCTTAAACTTGATAATTTTTATACGTATTTCTGCACTACTACACAGTGTAAGATTTTTCGGTTTTACTTTTACTCGTTGTAAAACAATTGAGCAATTTGAAACCTTGAACTAAATAGAGCAGATACCTTGAATCAAAAATCAATAGGAGAAAAATGATTAACCAAAACGAATAGACAAATTTTTTATGGCATGCCATGCCCGATTATACTAATTGACTTATGATGTATGGCTACTTTTAGAGTGACATTTTTAATCGCTAAAATGTTGTCTTCTTTGTTTTTATTAATGCGTATGCAACTTCCAGATATTTTGAGAAAGAATTTATCGTAAACTCTTAGTCATAGTAAATTTTTATCAGGTGGGAATTCCTCTTAGCATCATTCTCCTATTTGTTGTTTGCCTACTTTTTTGTTATGTCGCTAAGCAGCAAATTTAAATTAATGGGACAGGTTATCGAATGCTATGCTTTAAATCTTAAATTGTTATAGAACAATACGCGGGATAGCAAAAACACCGCATAAAATTGTGCAAGACCCCATGAATCACAGATCTTCGGCTGGTGCTAAATAATTGGTGTAACTGCCGACTATAAAATGGGCAAAAACGCACCTTTTTTGTTTCCACGTGTAGGCTTTGAAATTTTGTACACATCTAATATCGTTCTAAATTCAACATGGCGGACGCCCCAATATAGCGATTTACCTTTTTCATTACAATCCCCTTAATATGAGAAGCAAATGAAAGCATTCGATTAGTCAAATACGATCAATTATGTGACGTCATTCTAAACCAAGTATGGCGTGATGCAGATTAAAATCACATGTTTCTAATTCAAACAATTGACTGACTGAAACAGTGATATCCTATCTAACTAACTTTATATATATTTATATAAATGCTGTAAATCCTGTAACAGATATAAGTAAGTAGATGTTGCCAAACTAATGTTAAATACATTTTACATACATGTGTGTATAAGAGATATTATATAACATGGCGTACGCCCATGATAGAGGATTACCTCTTTCTACACAACTTTGTCAACGTGGGTATCAAATGAAACAGTTTTACGAGCGGAATACAACAATAGACGCAATATTATTAGAATACAATAATAGCTATAGACGTTACTTTCAGGTCCCGTCGTAGGTACCGCTCCTTTCTCTTCTTCTGCTCCTCTTTTTTTCCCTTATTTTCGTTTATTTTCAACTTTCACTAGGTTTACTTTTAACCTATACCTTATCCATTTTAATTTATTTACTTCACGTTTCTGTTTTTGTTCCTGGTCTATGGGCAACCAAACTGTCTGATCAGTCCGTAGACTGACACTATATTAGGATTAGAATAATGTCTATAGCTTGTCGTATTCCGCTCGTCAAACCCTTTTATTTGATACCCATGTTGAGGAAGCTGTGAAGAAAGGGGTAACCCGCCATCATGAGCGTCTACCATATTGGGTGTGGTATGACGTAACGTAACTTATCGCATTCTACTCGTCGAATGCTTTCATTTAACAGCCATGTCAAGAGGGTTGTAATAATAAATTGAATCGCCATAGTGGGGTGTCTGCCATATTGAATTTAGAATGGTTTAAGGTATACCATACGGCATTCTCACCGGAACTATACACTTGTGCAAAATTTCAAAACTCTGGCTTGATTAGCCTTAGGGCACGGCACGCCTACACGTGGAAACAACAAAAAGGAGGGTTTTTGGCCATTTGAGAGGGTGCGAAAGGTAAAAAGTTTTTGTACTAGTATATTCGGGCTCAGCACCTTCGAAAAAGACGGTAGGGGTGGGTTTACAACTTTAGCAATTAGTCGATACCTTTCCGACTCCTGACCTTTACTAAAGAACTAGAAAAACACCGATTTGTATGAAATTTGGTGTAGTGTTCAAATATCTCGGATATGGTATCGACGGCAAGCCCTCAATAAAATGATTAAATGATGTTATGAAGACATACTCATTATTTTTATTCTATTATGGAGAATACTGGAGATCTGGAGTTGGAAGAAACGCCACCCAGATGAATAAAAATTATAAATAGTTTTGTTCGAATTTAGTCGTCATACGAAACACAGCGTGTCAGCACCGACTCGCACTTAACGACTTTCACCAATCATCAATTAAGCAAAACCGTTATTTTAATCGCGTCCACGGGGATATACGGAAGCGGAAATAAATATATGTACAATCTACGTCCAAAAACGCAAGATTTGGGTTGCTGTTCAATTTGTGCTGCTCTGTTGATTTACATTTCACTGTGTAGTTCGAGCTGCGCTGGTGATTTATAAATAAGTCACTTGGTGAAAACTCAGCTTTTACTAGAGGTATGTGTTTATGAGTTCCAGGTTAGAGTTTTTTCCTGACTGTCTGCTGATAATTAACTTCCTCATTAAAGTGAATCAATAAAATTTATTATACAGACAAATTAACATTCACTTTGTTGAGCACGGTGTCATTTGTGAATGACAAGTGTAAGCGTTAGACCGCAAGTAGAGAAACGAGAATACCGGATGTATTCTAAGTGATCAGCATCGCTAGTCGCTATATTTGTGTTTTCAGTCATACCACAGGAGGAGTAAATTAATGCTCATTATCTAATGCTTTTAATTCACACAACTAGGTCAAAGCATAGATTCAGAGCTGGAAATTTCGTTAATGAAGAATAAAGTTGTCAGTTGAAAGTTCCGTGTATTAAAAAAAATTAAAGCATTACTGAAGCCTGCTGTGCTTTATTTTGTGCTACTGACTTTGCGTAATTTTTGCATAACAACCTGAGAGGGAATACCTACTAGTTTTTGTGGCCAATTTTCTGCAAGTGTGTGAGAAATTATCGTGGGATTTCAATTAACCTGCATTTTTATAAATGTTTTAAGAATCATGAATGGAACAATTAACCTCTTTATCCTTAAGAGTTTTATTTTTGTGTGCTTATTGATTTTAAGTGATATATAATAAACGTTCGCTTTCTTTCGTTATAGCAGTAAACTTTATACAGTCACAATATACGTACCTGGACAATTCTACAGTTACCATCACATCACCCAGGATCTCTGACCCCCCCTTGAATTCCGGAGGTATCCATTCCCAGAATTCTTTCCAGAAACGCTTTACTCAAATCAACCGCATATTTCATCATAGGGACCACATCTACGTCATGATATAAACTTCCTATTCCTAGAACTAAAATGTCTGCCTATACAAGCCCTTATAATCTCTCAAAAATCTCCATATTTTTAGTCAACGTCCGTCGTTGAGATAGTGTTACATACCATACCGGGATGTGAATTATCATACAGATAAGTTACATGCCGAAGAAATCAAGGCTAGATCAGGAAGCATGGTGCCTAATCATGAACGACTTAAGCATGATTTGTTCAGACAAACAAAATATTGCTTAAGTGCACTTAAGTGTCTAGAACAGTAAATTGACAAACAGTCAATTATTGCTCAAGCGCATATTCGCCCCACATATTATTTCACAACATAATGAGTGATCCAAAACGGGGGCACGCGTCTTTGCTTGTTACTGCGAAGGACAAGAAATGCAGCGTGGGCAATCGAATGGGAGAATCGAAGAGAAGTGCATAAGAATACCTGATTGACTTTGACTAATAAATTCGGTGGGGGGAACATTTGGTTCCGCCCCAATTCTTGAATTTGGCAGCGGACCTTAAGTCCGGCCAAGAACTTTGAATTTGAAGTAGAGTTGTAATCAGGAGTTGGAAGGGGAAGGTAAAAATTAGAAGTACCGGTCGGTGTACTAGATCCGAGCATAACTTAAACGTTTTTAATAATATACCAGCTTGCCCGCCCCGGCGTTTCCCGGGATACTATTAAATTCATATTCCTCAATTTTACAATGCCTCCCTACTGCACCACCGCCTTTCCTATGTGACACAGCGTTTACCTATTTTCGTTTTGCACATGTTTTAGATATTTTCCAACAGTATTACTAAATTTGGTTTTCTTCATTTTACACCACCTCCTTATTGCACCCCCTCTCCTATATCTCCCAGCGGGGGTAGGGGTGGTCTCATATTTGGAAATTTGAATAGCAGATTCGAAATCAGTGATCCCGAAAATTCCCTAGGAGCTCTAATCCGAAAAAAATCGATAAAAAAGCCAAAAAATAAAGGATTTTTTAAAAAAATCTTTAAAATTCTATATCTCCATAACGGTTAAGTTTCGGACATCATATTACAGAATTAAATCCATCAGAAATGACCTGAATAATAACGTCCTTTAATATTCAGTACGACTTTCCCTGTAACCCTGTATATAAAATACTTCCAACCAAGTCTCTCTTAATATCACCTTTCACCCTTAAAAACACCTCCGCCAGCACCAAGGGAATCATCGTCTCATTAACCCAAATCCTCTGATTCACATGATAACAAAACGACCCCCCTCCCATTGTTATTCCTCATTATATCGTAATCAAGGAAGTCAAGCACATGTCTCTTGCAACCAACTCTCTGAAATCAAAGCACAATCCGGCTTAATGCTCTCCATCATCTTGAGCAGCTCAATTCTTCTATAGATTCCTCAATTGGGCGTTATGATTCAGAAATGAAATCCTTCTACCCATACCAGATTATTTACCATTTCACAATTCAATCAGGAATGATAAGAAAACCCTAGCTCTCTCCAATCTATCCACACAACCATTATAAACAATCATAAAACTCCTTAATCTATCAAACAGAGCAGACAGTACATTCCAAACAAGTCTTCAGAGATGTTCCAGAACTCGCCCAGTCCTTGATCCCGCTCAGTACCCTTCATTCTTTCCCCCTTAAGCGAAACTATACCACTCCTTAACTCAAGAATTTCAAAATTCAAAACTCCCACGAAGTATCTCACTATAGGAAACAATTCACAATTTCGGCACTCAAGTGAACTGAGAGGCCGGCCGCACCCTGAAGCCGTTTACTTCCACAGGAAATAAAACATATATAATTTTCACTAATTTTAGCATATTTTTTCTACTTCTAGGTATGACAATATCACTGCTTGACAAGTTCGCATGCTTTTTTTCCGAGTTTATAGGAACAGCACTTTTAAATTTCCTTGGCTGCTTGGGGTGCATCCATATGGAAGGTGTTCCGAACGACCATCTGTGTTGTGTTCTAAGTTTTGGCATCACCATCATGATCATTATTCAAATATTCGGCTGTGTGTCTGGAGCTCACATTAACCCAGCAGTTACTGCTGCGGCCTACATCTACAAATTAGTTACACTGCCAATGGCGGGACTCTACCTCGTAGCGCAATTGCTAGGAGGATGCGCTGGATTTGGTTTACTTGTAGCGCTCGTTCCACCCGAAGCGATAAGATCAGAAAACGCGACCGTTGGTCTTTGTACAACAGTTCGCCACCCATCCATTAGCCTACTGCAGGCTGTTGCCATTGAGTATCTTGTCACAATGGTACTTATTATGCTTTGCTGCGCTCTATGGGACCCGCGAAACAAAAAACAAACTGAAACCATCCCAATAAAATTTGGTTTGACCATCGTAGCTCTGGCTTCAGCTGCGGTAGGGACATTTACAAAATTTGTAATTTATTGCTTTTAAAAAAACGTGCTTTCTCTTTTAGGGTCCTTTTTCGGGAGCTAGTATGAACCCTGCGAGATCGCTTGGACCAGCTGTTTGGAATGGAGATTACCAGGATCACTGGATGTACTGGGTGGTACCCATGGCATCAAGTTTTATAACAGCCGCTACGTACAAAGCTATTTTTTGGCGGGAAGACAAAAGCAAATTAATTGAAGACCGAAGTAATGCATGATCGACGAAAGTTATATGAAGTAGGATGTTTGCAATTTTTTAAATCAGCCAATAAGGATTTTCGCGTGCAGAGTCATTTAAATATTTTTAATAAAAGGCGTTTGATATTTTTTAAATCAAGATCTGCCGCTTTAAACAGTATTATTACGTTAGCTTGAGTAAAAGAGGACTGACATCGACTACTGGGTTTTTAGATAAGTAAAATATTAAATTGGATGTATCACTTAATTTGGAGCTATTACAGCCACTATTTGCAAACAATATTTAGTAGATACTTATTTGTATTTTTGTTTAAGAAAATATTAAAAGCAGGAAGCAATATTCTAAAAACTGAAAAAAATTTCAGCCTCAGTTTTTATATACAAAAGCCGAGATACAGCTTGTAAAAATTGAGAGTAGGCTTTTGTTTTTGGAATATTAGACACTTCCAAGAAAAAAAATAATTTCTGAGGTTTATTTCATTACTTAACCCTACGACAAGTTCCTTGCCCAATCCCTGAATCCAGTTGATCGTCCCATTTCTTAGTTGTTTAGATAAAAGTGAAGTTGAGATTTGCGAGTCGTCTTTATTGTTTATAATTCTCGACTCGAGTCGACCCAAGTAGATTTGATTCTCTCCGGTACGGTACGTTCAATATCAAACTCGAGTCGACTCAAGTTAATTAGTCTCTTTAACTGCATTCTTTTGCATCCCTTGTTCTGGAACAACCTTACAATTTCCGGTTCTGTTCGTGCTCTTTTGTGGGCAGAACTAATCTCTTATTCTGGACAATGTAGTTATTCTACTGTAAACTAGGGGGTCTACGTGTTAATTTTTGAGAGAGTTTATGTCCCGCATGTTGGTAAAAGTCAGCTGATAGCTGTCATACGGCTTTCTGAATATTTGGAACCAAGAAGACTAGAGACCAGGAGACCTAACTCGAGTAATGGGGGTGGGACGAAAAGCGTTCTCGTTTTTCCTTCATGGCGGCAGTCTAGTGTACTAGTATACATGAAGCACTTGATAACGATCACCTAACTATACTTGTATTGCTTGACTTCAGTAAAGCTTTTGATTCTGTAAGCCACGCTGAACTAATCAATAAACTGCATGATAACTTTAATTTCTCGTCTTCGGCCATGAAGTCAGTACAAAATTTTCTCTCCGAATGATGTCAAGTTGTTAAGGTTGAGAACTATCTATCGCCTCCAGCGTTTCTTAATTCTTATATTCCTCAGGGATCCATTCTAGGCCCGTTGCTGTTCAGTCTCTTTATAAATGATATACCCATGTATGTAAGAAATTGTTCAGTTCACCTGTATGCTGATGATGTTCAGTTGTATCTAAACTGTATTAGTGTGTGCCAAAAACTAAAAGTAGCGTTTAAAGATGTTGTAAGGTATATTTATAGACTTTGGAGAAGCAGCCGTCTTTGGATATGTGGACCGAGTACCTGGGTCATCCAGTGAAATTTACTTATCGGGGCGTGAACTTTGTTTCATTCATAAATCAGTGCACGAAAAGAGGCCTTCATATCTTTATGAGAAGCTGGAATATCTGCAGTCAAATAGCGGCTTAAACATTTTTGTTCCGCGGTGTCTTTCACTCTGTGGTGAACGCTCTTTCCTTGTTCAGGCGGTCCGCAAATTGAATTCTCTGCTTAAACATAGTCAAACAATCAGGTCCAGCAAAGCCTTCAATAGACTTCTAATAGAAAATAATTTGTTGTAGTAGTTTGCGTGTGTAAGTTTTTATTTTTTATTTATAATATTTTTTGTTATTTTTTATTTTTTTTCTTTATTTTTTCTTTATCTCATTTTCTTTTTCTTATCTTCTTTTCTTATTTCATCTTTTCTTTTCTATATTGTCTATCTTATCACTTCTTTGCATATATTGTACAAATTTCCTTGAATTAATAAGTAACTTTTCATGGAATTTTTAAAGATCTGTTTTATTTTTAATGAATTTATCCTTTATACTTTATGAGATGTTGTAATCTTCTGTACTGTTGAGATATATTGTTATTATTATTAGTGGTACGGTTGAGGTTATGTTGATGTTTTATTGTCATTCGAGCGTTTCCAGCAGTTTCAATAGGATTGTGAAAAATGGTAGAAGTGGCGAGATATATTGGAAGCAAGAGCCCCAACAGGCAATCATTTATATGGTATTGGGAAATGAGTTGTTTGAAAACAGTGACATTTACTTGCTCCAAAAATCAAAATTCATTATAGACTATTATTTGTTATAATTAATATATAGGTATGTACGTTTCAAAAAAATGCATGAGACTGTTTGCATATGGGCAACGCAAGCCGACATATTGCAATTGTCAGAGATAAGTCATGAGAGACAAGGATAAAGATATGTGCAGATACCATGCGGAGACACACGGCACCGCACTCTAAAATGTTTGCGTGGAGTGGCGTGGCGCTTAAAAAGTATCGGCGACTTATATTTGGGTAATTGCTCGATTTTTGGTAGGGTAGAGTTATCGTGTTATCAATATACTGATATTCAACAATTTCCATTATTTTTATATTTGACATCTTACCTTGTCTAAAGTTGACAGTAAAGAAATTGTACAGTTGATTGGAGAAAACGACTCCAGTTAATTTCCTATATTTCACCGATGAAATTTGTACCTTACCGCTCTACCATGCCGACGAGTCGCATATTTTAATTTCTTTTCTGGACTATGCACAGGGCCGTCGAGAGGAAATCCGGGCCCGGAGCTGAACTATTACGGGCCCATCTAAGATGCCGACTATTAGGCGCGTGTATAAAAAAAAAGTTCGGGAAGGGTTTTCGCATAAAAACCAACGAATATCCATGTTCTCAAACCCATTTTGCTACTGTCAGCCTGATTCTGGTCTATAATAATATATAAAATCCTTTCGGCTCGCGAATGGGAGTATGTACCTATATACCCGGTAAGCTCAAACCGACTTGACCAATTTGAATGAAACCTTCACCAAAGAATATCTAACAGCAAAAAGGGGCACTCGTGACGTTTTTCCTTATCTTTTAGTGACTTTGGGTACCGTTAACTAGAGCAGACGTTTCATTTTGTTTGAAATAGATAGTTATAAACAAGTAATATGTGAGAGCAAGGCAAAAATTTGAGGGGAGGTGCTAAGAAAATTGAAACACTTCTACAGGGTGAATGATTTTATTTTGAACAATTTCTATTTTCCAGCAAGGTGCAAAACTTATTTCCTGAAAATTGTCCCTTGCAAAGCCATACACTAAACACTTTATATGATGTTCACCCATCATTTATAAAAGGAAAGGGCAGCTTTACTTAATTGCATTTTAAAATGTTCCGAACTTTTCAAGTCAAGGCAAATCTCGTAACAAAATAACACCACCCTACACTGGCTCCTTAACCGCGTGAGCGCCGCACACAGTTGCTGAAAATCGGTAGAAATCGCCTGAAAGTGGACAGTGAAAAAATGAGAGCAACGCGTACGTATATAGCAACTACGTGTGTGCTACCTGCGATCCCCCCTTCTTCATTCGCATTGTTCCTATGTTATATGATCACGAGAAGAAGTAGCACTCTGATGGCATGGTAATAGAGAGAATTAGAAATCAGCTTTAAAACTCCATAGTAAAAAAATGCTGCATTTTGTATCTGACACTCTACATGCTGTACGTTAGAAATTTTTTCCGGCTATGGTTCTCTTTCTTAATTGCTTACGGGAATAGGTTGGTACTCGTTCGTTTCTTTTTTAGCTAATGGGAAATTTGTCTGGATGTGTTTTCCAGACATTGCATACTAGTTAGACATTTTCAGGCGTATTCGAGTGGAATCTATTTCCAACAAAATGGAACGTGTGGTCCGGTTAACGGTACCCAAGGTCACGAAAGATAAGGAAAAACGTCACGAGTGTCCCTTCTTGTTGTTAGATATTCTTTGACAGTCTGCGACTCTTCCTACTTGTTGTTCTTCCATGACATTGCATACTAGTTATTCAGTCCCGAAAAAGAGAAATATTAAATTTGTTTGCGGTGAAAGGAAAGTGTCTGGCAATTATGTCTTTTTATTTACTCAGTGTTGCCAGTATTATAGAGCGATATTATAATTCTTATTGAAAAATTTTAAATTAATTGAGTTAAGTTTTCAAACCTGCTTTTAGGAAATTTACAGAACACAACAAAAGCTTGTTTCAGTCGTTTTAAGATACTTTACTAGAAGATTTAATGGGATTTTTAATATATTTTGATATTTTCCCACCTTGCTTTTTAAACCGTAAATATTTTTTCAGGGAATCCAGACACTTAAAATTCGGATAACGCTCTGAATGCGATACCCTTTAGACAGAGTGAAACTCGCAACGATATACATATATATATATATATATAAATAGATATACATAGTTATAACCAAAGACCTTTAATGTATGATGCTTCACACGCGAAAGTTCGTCCGATCTCGAAAATTCCCTTTCAGTTGAATAGGATAGGCGAAGTCCGGAAATGAATTGCTCTTGTGCGCTGCTCGGAACTCGGGACTATTACATATATTGATTTCGGAATTTTTGATAAAATTTGCACACTCAGTAAAAAATGTTTACAAGGAAATATTAGCAAATATTTATATATATATATATAATATAATAAAAAAAGGGATTCTGTCTGCAAACAGTCCACACCTGAGTTGACGATTCAAATGACGGGAGAAAAATGTTATGCACGAAAACTATTGCGCATTTTGTGCTCTATAGCTCTCGTATGGATATATTTTTTATTATGACTTACTCAAAACGAGATAAATACGAAAAACCAATTGTCCTAATTTGTTGACTTTTTAGTGATGTGACTCTGACAGTATTAACTTTACGAAAAAAAAGTTGATGTAACTAAATTTGTGGAGAATTTCGAGGCCTGAAAAAATGTTTTTAAACTTTTCGTCTAGCATGTCTAGAAGGTGAAATACTTGAGAAAAACGATTTTCTTACTATAACTAATATTGCGACGAAAGCTCAAGCTCTGTAGTTGTTCTAACATCCCCCCATATATGTATGAGGTAAAACAGGATGTGCGATTTTGCGTTGAAAAAAAAATTTATTAATCTGGTTACAACAAAGTCTGACTTAGAACTAACTATAATTTATTTCTTAATTCTAATTCTCGCCTCGGCTCTGCTTCCGTGCATACATGGTGTCAGCGGTTTCCAGATGTTGTGGGAATGTCCGGCGATGGTGTCAGCAAAACGTGTCTCGGCCGCGTGATGCGTTTCCAGGTTTTGTGGAAAACGCTGTGCGATGCTTTTCTGGATTCCTACTTTGCAACTGCGGATGATGTTAGTTGAACGTCCTCATGAAACTTCAGAAGAAAGAGATTTGGTGGAGACTTCCATAAGGTCGACTGCATCTATTATCCCTTTTAGGTGTTGGATTAAGTATGTAGTCCTTTGTTGGTAGTAGGTTAACTTGATGGTCCTTTTCGGATGATGGACTTGCGCTGGATGATGGGATTTCACCCAAATGATGTCGGTTTTTGTTGATGCTTTATTGGTTTTCCTTAAGCTTATTAATTTAACTAAGATCAGGGCAGCAAAGATAGTTGCATAGGCCGTAGTTGATCCAGTCTGTAAATTGCCTTTCGGCTTTCATCAGTTCGATTCTCTTGGTATTGTTGAGATGTAATTCTCGCATCATCTCTAAGGACAGGACTTCTTCAATCACGTTCTTGCTGGAATCCGTCTGGAGCAAGGGTGGTAGAATTTGAATATTTACGAGTTCTTCAGCATAATATTTTTGATCAATTTCGATGGTGGTGTTCTTAAATTTTAGCAGGTAAGTCCCTTTCAGGTGTTCCGCTGTGCCGTTTGTATTGATTTCGCCGTTGAAGTCGTTGAGAAGAAAAATGGGATACAATTTGTTTTGCTTATATCTAAGATGTTTTTATTTTTACATATTGATAGGTCATTGAAAGATCTACAAGGTATTGTATGCCGAATAAAGTTTCTTTTTTTCTTGAAATATAGACAAACGGAATTTTATTTATTATATTGTTCCTTTATATAAGTTTGTTCAAAAGTTTTTCATACATTTCTTCCTGAGTTTACGGGATTCAATATATAAAATAAATGTGTTGAATTATGTGCATCTTTAACATCAATAAATTCTAACGCTTCTTCAATGCTCGCATAATGGCATTAATTTTGGTTCTCGATAAAATGTTTTAATTTACAGTTTTGGATTTGGCTAATTGGATCGATTGGATTATGTTTATAGTTCTTTTTTAATAATTTTTATTTTATATTGGGTGCTCAGAATTAGGGTTTGCTCTATTAGACTATCTCTTTTTATTATATTGAGTAGTTCGTTTTTTCACAATAGAAATTTTGTTTATTCGTTCTTTGTGTACTTCATTTATAAGGACCTGTTTATTATTGTTTTGTATAACCATATTTTTCTGGTTTTCTAATTCAAAGTCATCGTGGTCGGGATTGCCCGCTATCCACTTTCAAGCAGTCCTAATAAAATTTAGAGAGCGGTTGCCTTTGTTAATGGAGATATGGTCTATTAGATTTTGAATTTGGTTGAGTTCGTGATTCAAGAGTGGGTAGAAAGGATTACTTATGGGGATGTGTTTTTCTACTAGGGATGAGGTGCTAGAGAGGAGTTGTTGGTATTGGTCCATTTGGAATACATGGATCAATTTGAGGTTGCCGTTTTGAATCCTTGCAGTTCCAGTGTTGAGGATGACTAGTTGATAATTTGTATAGTCAAGAATTTGGATATCCGCACTCACGGCGATGAAAACAAATCTGAAATGAGTTGAATTGGATTAGTTTCTTATATCGCTTTTATGAATAGTTTTTCCCGTGGTCGTTATAATAAGAGTTGGCCTGTTTTCCTTAACGGTTTCCTTTCGGTATCTTGCAGTTAGTTTCGTCCCAACACGTTTATTGTTTTTTTCGTAAATTTTTTCACCTTCGCGGTAGTCCTTGATGGGTTGTCTCTTTTTGTTGTGGAAAACTAAATTTTTTAGTTGCTTAGCTTTTAAAATTTTGATATTATCTTCGTTGAATTTTCCAGTTGATCTGGACTTGTGGATACTATTGTACCGTAGAATAGTTCGATAGGCTTCCTTTGGGTGGTGGTGTGAATACTACAGTTGTATTCATAAACGGATCGTTCCAATAATTCCTCGAAAGACCTATGAGAATTATCGGTTTTGAGACATCTCATTATTTCTGTTAGGGTCGAGTGGAACCTTTCTATTACCCGTTCACTTTTGTATACGGGAGTTTCATAAATATTTATGTTTAGTTGATATTGCATCATAAATGTGATAGATGCCGAATTTAAGTATTTTTTTTCATCGATCACTGTGCTTTTCGGTACAACGAAGAGAACAAGAGTTCACGGAGGGGTTTCCTAACGTCTTCTATTGCTTTTGATTTCACTATGCTTTTGATCTTAGAGCTCATCTTGAGGAAATAAAATTCCTCAATAATTTGTTGTCTGATCTCGTTAGATTACACAGCCACACAAAAAAAAAAAGTGGGGATTACTTTTGATGCCATACGTCATATCCGTAGTATTTTGGCCTGCTGAGCACGAATCTGCGACCAGAATTGAGCCGTGACGTCCAGATTTTTTTCTAACCTCAAAAAATGGGTTAAAAACAGAGAAAATCGTGGAAAATACACTCGTAAAATTCGGAAAAAATTTATTTTTAACATTTAAACCTATATTCATATGAATTGAGACCTGCTGAGTACGAATCCGTCACCAGAATTGAGCCATCACGTTATGATTTTTTTCTTAAATTTTTCTTTATTAATTTTTAGAAAAAAATCAGAATGTGATGGCTCAATTCTGGTGACGGATTCGTGCTCAGCAGATCTCAATTCATATGAATATAGGTTTAAATGTTAAAAATAAATTTTTTCCGAATTTTACTCCACGATTTTCTCTGTTTTTAACCCACCTTTTGGAGGTTAGAAAAAAATCTGGACGTCAAAGCTCAATTCTGGTCGCGGATTCGTGATCAGCAGGCAAAATTACTACGGATATGACATATGGCATCAAAAGTAATCCCCACTTTTTTTATTTTGTGTGGCTGTGTTATCTGTGAGTCCTTTTGTGAAACTTAATTATATCCTCTTGCTCCACTTCAGATTCGACATTTTTGAATTCTGTTTGTGTATAACGAATTCAATACTTGCTAAAGTAGAGAGGGTAAATTTCCCACGAGATTTTCTTTTGTGTACTGGGTCTATGTAAAGACATGTTACCAGTAATCAGGAAACGGTTTCTGGAGTTGGTAGGTAGATTGCTCGCAAGTTTTAATAATAATTTGGACTCGAAAAGCGTTAATAGGGGTAGAGACGGTTGGAATCAGGTTATGAGAAGAACTATCATCACCTTGGACAGTAACTGTCATGAAATTAACGTTGCTACTCTGAGGATATCTGGAGAGTGCGTCCGCGAGAATGTTTGCTTTACTATATTGAATATCATAATTGTATTCATCTAAAGCGGCCTTCCAGCGCTTTATCCTCACATAAGTGTTCTTATTGCTAAGAGCATAAGTGAGTGGCTGGTGATCTGTAAAAATCCTCATCCTTCGGGACCATAGAGATTGTTCCGTAAGGATTTTAAAGTCCATATTATCGCCAGCATCTCTTTCTTATTTGTCGCGTAGTTCTCCTCAGTTTGGTTAAGTGTACGGGAGAGGGAGGTTATCGGTTTGCCTTCTTGGAGCACCGATAGCATATTGTGAGGCATTAGTAGTGAGCTCGAATTCTTTCTCGAAATTTGGAAAGGATAACATAACATCTCGAGACATGAGAGAATTTGTATTCTTGTTAAATGCATCTATTGCCTTCTTGTTAAAATTTATTTTGATTTTATTCGAAGCATTTTTTGATATTCACCCTTCTTCCCCTCTTAGGAGCGATGTTAAGGGGTTGGCCAGTTTTGCGTAGTCACGTATAAAGCGTCGGTTGTACCCTGCTAGGCCTAGGAAGGATCGGAGTCCTTTTAGAATTTTCGGTGGAGGAAAATTGTGTATTGCTTCTACTTTTTGGGTTGTAATACCGTTTATAGAATAATAAAACACCAAGAAATTCAACGGATCTCTTCAGGAATTCACATTTGTCAATTGCACCTTCATATTTGCTTGTTCTAAGGTCTTGACAACAAGTTCAATTTTTTTAAGGTGTTCTTCGTCGCTTTTACCGAAGATCACGATGTCATCGATATATAAATACATAGCACCTAACTCCAATATGTTCCCTCAAGATATCATCGATGGCTCGCTGGAAGATAGATGGCGCATTCCTCCAATGCCGGTTTTTTTATGTCGGCTTGTCTCAACGGAATTTGATGGAATCCACTGTTTAGGTCCAATACGGTGAAGAATTCACTATTTCCGATATTTGCCAGAACTTCGTTTATTTCTGGTATCGGGAATCTATCCGGGATGGTTACCGTATTCAATTTCCGATAGTCGATCAGTCGATCACTAAACGATACTTCTTCTCCCCTGATACATTCATTATTTTTGGCACTACCCAGACTGGTGCGTTATAGGGAGTTTTCGATGGCCTAATAAAGCCGTTTTTCAAAAGTTTTGTTATTTCTTCGTTCACTATTGGTTTTAAGGCCATGGGGTAGGGGTAACACTTTCAGTAAACCGGGATATTGTCGGTTGTACGGTTCTCTCCTTTACTTTTGATGGTATTCGTGAGTTTTTCATCGGGGTCAGCAAAGACTCTTGGATATTTTTTGTAATCTGGAGATTAAATTGTTTATTTGCTGTAGAGTAAGGTGGGAAATTCTTAAGTTGATGCTATTTACCGATTGAGAAGTGTTTTGTTCGAATATTCCCTTTTAGACCATAAAGTTATCAGCTGTATGAATAACTGCTCCGAGGTCCTTTAGGCTGTAATTGCCAAGGATACCATTGAGATCATTTATGCGGGGAGGATAAAAAATTTTAATTTTGTGTCCGAGGAGCCAAACAGGTTCAGGATGTCGTGGTGGGTTATTTTTATATTTCCGGCAACAGAATTTCCATTGAACGGTTTTTGATTAGGGATATTAGCCCAGTCACTAAAAAGGGGTCAACCTCGGAATGAGAGATAATAAGTTGTAAACTCGTACACATCTTCATTTGGGTGTTCTAAAAGTTGTGTCAAAAGTCTCTTCAAATCTCGGGTCTGCGTTGTAAGTTATTCAAGGTCAAAGGTAACAAAAATCAGTTTTTCGCGATTATCTCGGTTTCTATAACTCCAATGATGTTAACATATATTATAAAAAGTGTAGAGCATAAAATTTACGACAAATTTCGATTTAAAAATTTTTCATACGCCCAACCGTTTTTGAGATAGAGGCAGTGAGCCATGCTCACTGTAATGCAAGGTCCACCGTGAATCGCAGTGGATAATACCTTGTATAAAGTTATTAAATCATTGAAATATCATTAACAATAAATAATTTGTATTATTTATCAGTAAATCATATTATTTTTCAGCACGAGTGCGGGGTAAGTAGTAGGTACCTTACCGCACATGTTTCCATTCGGTAACTCATAAATTAACCACGGTGCGGTAAGTAGCCGATTGCCCACGATGGCTATTAACGCACTCGCTTCGCTCGTGCGTGTAACACCGCCATCGTGGGCAATCGGCTACTTAGCGCACCGTGGTTAATTTATGAGTTACCGAATGGAAACATGTGCGGTAAGGTACCTACTACTTACCCCGCACTCGTGCTGAAAAGTAGCATACGTAACTCGGGCGGTAAGTAGCCGAGTGCCCATGATGGCTGTTAACGCACTCGCTTCGCTCGTGCGTCAACACCGCCATCGTGGGCAATCGGCTACTTACCGCCCTTGTATCGTAATATACTATTATTTTCACTAAGCAAAACTCGTTACAAGCGATAGTCTTGTAGTCTTTCTTAAATTATTTCTGTTGTGGGGTGCTCTGCCCCCCACACCCCCCTTTCACTTTTTGCGCCCTTTCCTCGACCCCCCTCTTCCGACGGTCGCATGCCTCACTAGTGCGGAAAAATAGAATGTGCAACTTGGGCGGTGCGTAGCCGATTGCTGCCAGCGTGCGCAATCGGCTACTTACCGCACTTGTTGCACAATATACTATTAGTTCACTTCAATACACATGTATCTTCGTATTATGTGACGCTTAATGTGATCACGTGCTTTCCTAATTTTTTTTTGACACATATTTTCTGCACTCGGATGTCTACTGGATGTCTAGGGTGGAGCTCGTCAAAGCGAATGAACGAAAAATACTTGTAGGTGCATTAAGCTGTGCTGTGTGTTATGCTTTACTCGCACGTTCGTTCCGCAATAATTATTAAATTAGTTAAATTAAATTCAAGCAGCATATGTAGGGTTTTGTGAATTGTGTTGTAATTTATTCGCGATTATGTGATTAAAGACGCTGTGTAATTGTTTCATTTTCCTTTTTGATCATTTGCTTGTGTTGACGCGCAGTTCAAATTGCCTTAAAAGTATATTTTGTTAGGAAAATTGTCGGGGTACATGAGGAAATGCTGATTTTTCTCCGCTTTTAGCATATATTTCAGTAATAGCTTTTCTGGAAATTTTTCGTAATTGCTCTTCCTAATTTGTATTAATACCTGTTTTGAAAGAATCCGTAAGTTGTGTTTATGTCCGCGCATTATTTTCCAACCTGCAATGAAATGTTGATGCGTTGAGAAACTCATCTAATGTACAGATTGAAATGATGAACCCATCTTTCACAGTCGGATTGGGCTAGCTGACCCAAAGTATTTTTAGCGCAACGAATCTGTGGAAAGAGGGAAATGGAACAAGCACGAGTTCATCTACACATCTTGCATTTTTTCAGAATGCAGGTTTTCAAATGGAGTGGATGAGATTGGAACCGGCGACTGTTATGCGTATGATTGCTTCAAATCCAATAATCGCGGTAACTGAAGCTGAACTTTTATAAGCTTCACTACTTTGAAATGGGTCCGGTCCGCACGGCAAACTATAGATCAAAAAGTTCGCGAATGTGATTTCTGATTCTTTACAATTTTCTCATGCCGAAGACCACTCAGGTGGAGCAGGCGCGGCTGCAAGCGTGAAGTAGAAAACAAAGTCACTAACGCATGCGCATTATATGCGAAGAAAAGTTTAATATTAACAGGCCATCAAAGCCCGATCGTGACACTTTTACGGTGTCTTCGTGTTGCGAGCAGTCTTTCTTTGCTGCGCGGTGGATCTGCTCTAATCGGTGTTTTTAAAGCATGTAATTGAAAGGTTACTAACTACAAGTGAATACCTCATTGTGACTGTGCTTTATTTTAGCTTAACGGAACTAGCAGTGTCACGGCTTTCCGTTTAAGCTATCTATTTATTGTTATTGTGCATAAATTGTGTTTAAAAAGTGCATGTGAATGAATTGATGGATGTTTGCCACAGACGAATTTGGAAATTGCTTCACAATCCTCTAAATAATTACATTTCACTTTCACTGAACTTGAGGTAGGTCGATGTCTTTCGACAACATGAAATGATTCGTACAACTATATTGATGTTGGTATAGTTAAGGTCACCTGTATCATTTCCTTTCCATTCACTTAAAATGAAGCTGTAGTCATCTGTTGGATACATCGTGATAAGATAGTTTTAGAGTTGCCTCGTTTTGCGATATCACGTCATTATAGCCTCGAATTCTTTTGGCAAGATCTATTTCTGGTCATAATGGACTTGAGATGGAAATAAGAATTATATAAAAAGTACAACGAATATCGTCTCCATAATAAATTCATTCGCAAATCTTGGAATAGCACATGCCATGAAAAATTTATAAATAAACTCAAAAATTTTTGTGTTTTGCTGGAGCACTTTTATAAATCTGTAATATTGTAAAAGCCATGTAAACAAAATCTTTGTTTTGAAGGAATATGGGAATAAGGTATTTGTGAAAGAAGTATATAATAAAAATTAATCCTTCCAGGGAAATTGTAGAAAATAACTGCGGACGAGGAACGGCGAAACTAAATAAACGCGAGTTATTAATATTTAACAAAGGATTTATTTCGACTTGTTGCTCGCAATACACACCGTACAGTGTTTGTTACGGCCTCTTATGAGCGTAGCAGTAAAAGGAAAACATTCACCAAACTACAGCCTCTAATAGCTTGAAGTCTGGTGAATCTGTGGAAAAAATGGACGTAAAGGACCCTGGATCAAAATCTATGATTTAAAACACACTGAATTTTTAATGCTGAATTATGATATTTATTATTAAAAAAATAAATAATTTGATGATTCAAAAAATTACAAAATAATAATAAATTTCAAACAATAATAATAATAATCCAAATAATAAATAACAGTCCAAAAAAATTAAATCAAAAAAAATAGAGAAAAATTAAATTAGGCAAAAACCTAAATTTCAAAATTTTAAACTATTTTTAAATTAACTTCTGAAACGAGAACAAAAAATGTGAAGTTAGTTTTTGGAAAAATACAGAAATAAAAGTTTAAACGTGAAGTCAATAAAAAATATGATGTTCTCTTGGAATAATCTAAAGCACAACTTCCCCGACGGAAAGAAAAGTTCTAGTTTCTAGAAAAGTTGTACCTTCAATTTTTCTAAGTTACTATTTCTCAAATTCAAATAGTGGAAAACTTATTTGAACAGAGAGAAATTGTAGCTTTAGTTGTTTTTGGAATAATATATTCAAGAAAAAGGGTGGAATATCTGTCTTTTTTTGAATATCTATTCCTTTCGGGTTAAAACCTGAAAATGTGAGCGTCGTGTATACCTTGCGACTCAGTGGAAAAAACTTGAGTGACTTGCTCTGATCGGGCAGCTTATTTTATAGCTCCAGTTTACATGTAGCTAAATGGAGCTTCTCCTTCTACCATCCGTCTCCAGCAAGCTCTGATCAGCGACGGACGTGTGTGATCGATTGCGGAGAAACTTGGTAGAGAACCTAGCGATTCTTGGCGACCAGTTTATTTAGTGGTATCGGTTGTGAGCTTTCATCCCGGACTTGCTCCTGTGGGAGCGTGTGCTTTTAGCCGGGACGCCCGGCTAATCTAATTTTGTGCGTGCGATAGTACCCAGAGATATTTTCTGCCTGTGGTAAACACGTGCCATTGCTGTCAGTGACAGCCCGCCCAGTGATTGTCAACTTTCCTTGGAGTAGCAGTCTGTACAGAGAGACCAGCCAACTTAGTTAAGCGAGTGCCGAAACACAACAATGGCGGCCGGCGCTGCCGACGCCAATAACTTCGCGCTGCTGGACTCTTTTTCGGTCCTGGATTCCCAGCCAGCGAAAAAGGCCCGCCAAGCACCGAAGAGAGGAACCAAATGGGTCCCATTTGAATCCTTCCCGGAACTTCCTACAAAAGTGCAAAATATCACCCCTGGATCCGAGCAACCAAAATTTATCGTCATTCAATCCATCGACAAACCACTGCGACTTTACAACCATTTCCTAGTCAGAAAGGGTGTTGATGCTATCTCGAAGAAATTCACCCAGGCTAGTTACCAGAGAGACGACTCGCTTCTGTTACTGGTGGACAATGCCAGAACTGCAGAGCTATTTATAAAAGCAACAACCATAGCTGGCATTAAAGTTACCATCAAGTACCACGAAACCTTAAATCACGTAAAAGGCCTAGTGTTCTCTTATGACACTAAATTTATGACTCAGGAAGAAATTCTTGAGGGCCTAAAAGACCAAGGGGTGACTGAGGTGGTGCAGATGACGAGGGTGGTCGACAAGGATGGGAGGAGAGAGCCTTTCGGTCTACTCATCGTCACTTTTAATGCATATAAGATTCCGCCTTTCATTCGAGGAGCTTGGACGAACTTGCCGGTAAGGGAGTACTACCCCAACCCCATGCGGTGTAGGAACTGCCAGGAGCTAGGGCACACAATGAAATGGTGCAAATCCACCATTGCAATTTGTGGACTATGCGGTGACCCTACCCCTCACATTCCAATAAAATGCAGCAAAGTGTACTGCATAAACTGCAAGGACAACACGCATTCGACCACGGACCCTGCCTGCCCTCAATTTCTTAAGGCCAAAGAAATAGTTAAAATAAAGACGATCCGCAAATGCACTATGCCAGAGGCCAGACGCGAATACGAGGAGCTCCATAAGTCCAGACCCGGCCTCACATATGCTGAAGCTGCAGCCAACCTGAAATCCAATAATAAAAGGAATCCTGGAAGCAATCCCCGGAACAGCAAGGAGGACCAACACCCGCCAGGCCCAGCTGCCAACATCTCTAAGCCCACCAACAGCAACAACAGCACCAACAACAACAACATCAACAACATCAACACCACCAACAACAACAACAACACCAACAACAAAAAAAAGGACCAACAACCAACAGGCCCTACAACCCCCAACCAAAGGCCCACCAGCCCACTCATCAGAGAGGTAAGTACCTCCGCCCCTTCTACTACACCTACCACAGACATAACACCAATGGACACTGACACAGACATTCTTAACAACCTCACTAGTCCCGAACCGTCTTCAACGGTTCCCCACCAAACCCACTCACCCATTAACACGACAACACGAACACAAAACACAATCGCTTTTACCCCAAACTCCCATCAAACACTCAATACAATTATTCATTCCACGCTTGCTTTAAACTCCGAAAATCCGGCAATTTTAGCCGCTTCAGGCCCGGTTTTTGATAAATTAAATAAAATAAACGAAAACGACCAGGAAGACTCAGACTCTTCCAGTACTTCCACTCCCTCTGTATCAACCTTTTCCAGCGTTGGGGAGGATTCCCCACGCCCTAAAAAATAATTTAATTGATGAATGATGAAGTTAACTCTACCTCTCGATCCCCATTTCGGGATTTAACAATCCTGCAATGGAACATCAGAGGCTTGTATAATAACCGTCCCAGTCTTGAAATCCTCACTACCCAATACAAACCTCATATCATTCTCCTTCAGGAAACTAACATCCTGAGGGAACAAGAGCCTGAACGGCTCGGCTCCTACACCTACTATGGTTATAATTCCGTGAGAGAGCACAGGCATGGTGGTGTGGCCATCTTGGTCCACAATTCCCTCCCTGCTGCGAGAATTTCCATCAATAGCAACCTGCTGGCTTGTGCGGTCTCATTCAACGGCCCCCAACCCCTGTCAATAGCGAACCTGTACTTGGAAAACTCTGCAGATGTCTCGACTCAAGATCTTGAGGCTTTGGCTAGCCAGCTGCCTGAAAACACCATTTATGGTGGGGACTTCAACGCCCACAGCCCTTTATGGGGCTCTGGACGCTGGAGCCCTAGAGGGCGGCAGGTCGCCGCCTGGATCGAGAGTCGTGGCCTCTGCATTCTCAATACAGGCGCCCCCACATTCCTAGCGCATACAGGTTCTCAATCGGCTATTGATATCACCTTGGCCCCGCCAGGGCTAGCCTCACGTCTCGGCTGGTCCCAACATAACAACCCAGAGGGTAGCGATCATTACCCCATTTTAATTAACACTGGTCTCCGAACAGCCGAGTCCAAACCTATGCCCAAATTTGCAGAGCATAAGGCTGACTGGGAGTTATTTAGGGAACTGGTCGAGACTGAGGCCGCCCAGCGGCCAGTATCCACCAACATCAACAGAGAGGCTGCACAGGTCACTAAAATTATCAGGGCAGCAGCGGCGGGCAGCATGCCTGTCTCCATACCCAAACCCAAGACGCAACCAGTTTGGATGAACGCCAGCATCCTCTCAACTATCAGGGAAAAGAACAGGGCCTGGAAAAAATTTCAGAGGCGTCCTATCGATGAAAACCTGTTTGAATATCGAAGGAAATCGGCACAGTCTAAAGAAGAAATTAAGGAAGCGAGAAAGCAATCATGGGTTCATTTTGCTAGCTCAATCGATCCTAACCTTAATCTCGCCGAGGCATGGAGACGAGTCAAATCCATCTCCGGCAACAGGCCTCCCAGCCTGGTTGCTAACTTGACGGTTGACAACAGGGTCCATTCCGACTCCATGAGCATCGCCCAACAACTGGCCCACTCGTGGGTCAGTTACTCTGACGACAGTACCTTTAGCCCAGAGCAAATTCGGGCAAAGTCCACATGGTCCTTCACGGACAGGCCTTTTTCCCCTGATCCCGATAGAAATCTGTCGTTCCCGATATCCCTACACGAACTAAGAGTCACACTTAGTAAGTGCAAGGGATCGGCACCTGGACACGACAAAATCTCTTACCGGATGTTAAAAGAAGCCCCTGACACCTTCAAAGTGAGACTTGTCTCACTTTACAACCTCATGCTGAGGAAAAGCACTTTTCCGCATGTCTGGAAAAATGCCGTCCTCATTCCGATCCGTAAGAAGATGGTCTATGCCAATGGCACAATAACCCCCAAGGATCTCCGTCCAATCTCACTCATACCCTGCCTGTCACGATTGTTTGAGAAAATTATCGGTCGCAGGCTCTCTTGTCTTCTAGAGAGCATTCTACCAGAGGGGGTTCACGGGTTCAGGAGGTATCGAGGTACTACCTCGCTACTTCTTGAGCTGGAGAACTCCATCAGGGAATCTTTCGACAAGAAAAGAGAGCTCTGCCTACTATCTGCCGACATCGAAAAGGCGTACGACAGGGTAAGATGGGATATAATTGCCGCCCAGCTCCAGGTATGGGGCGTTGATGCAGCGTTCATACATCTAGTTAAAAATTTCCTATCCTCCCGATCACTTCAGGTGCGGGTTAACGGCTACACATCATCAATCAAATTACTAAATAACGCCCTTCCCCAAGGGTCTCCCTTTTCTACCTCTCTTTTCAATTCCTACCTTGCTTCACTACTTCCAAATCTACTTGACATCAACGGACTAAACGTTTACGTATACGCCGACAACTTATTACTGACGACTACCGAGGAACAACCGGCGGAGGTGCTAAGGAGAGCCCAGCTACAGCTGGACGTCTGGACCCGCCTCACAGGAGCCATAATTCCAGAAGGAAAAAATGAGGTGATCATTTTCTCCCGGAAGAGACGCCCATCTATACGCGCCCTGGTTATAGGGGACCAGGAGGTGACCACAGTGGACAGCCTGAAGATCCTCGGACTCGACTTTACCTCCAAATTGAGCTGGACCGCGCATGCCAATAAAACTGCCGCCAAAGTGGAAAAGATCAACAACCTAACGAAGTCGATCGCCGCGAGAGGTAGCGGGGCTCCACTACATGCGACCGTCCAGATCGCCAAAACACTTATCAGAGGCTGCACCAATTATGCGCTACCTGTGATAGCCGGAACAACACAACAAAATTTGGCCAAAATCCAGGTGGCCATAAACAAAACGCTGCGCTCAGCCTTTGGGGCACTTCCATCCACCCCGAACCAGGCACTCTGGGTCGAAGCCGGTCTGCCAGACATTTATACCAGGTCAGAAATAGCAATGGCCAAATTAATAGCTAAAAACTGGATCGACTGGAGAAGGCCGCACCACCACACCCTTAGGCGCCTTCGGACGGCCCTGGCCAGGCCTGGGGCCACATCGGCACTGAACAAGGCTCTCCAAATGGTCGTCCGCCTTGGCTTTACTCTTCCTGCCCCCTGCGAGTCACCAGGAATACACCCCACCCCATTAGACCAGTCTCCACGCAGCATCCTACCACTTGACGGAAAGAAAAAGGATCGGCCGGCGGCAGAACATCAGCAGCGGCATCTAGAAAAAATCGGGCAAACACCAGACTGGCAAAGGATCTACACTGACGGGTCCAAATCCGACGTAAGAGTGGCGTCTGCCGTGGTAGTCTTCCCACCAGGTTCATCCACCTACACCAGCCAGGTCTATGGCCTTCCGACCGCTAGCTCGAGCTTTGAGGCTGAGGTTTTTGCCATCTTGAAGGCTATTGCCTTGGCACAGTCCTCGGGGGGCAAATCAATAATTTTTTCGGACTGTAAGGCTGCCCTCTACGCGGTCAACAACCCCGCACCAGTTGAACCGATAATACTATCGATTAGACAGGCCATCATCGAGGGTAGAGGTAGTCTCCAACTTGAGTGGATCCCCAGTCATGTCGGGATCTGGGGTAATGAAATTGCAGACAAAGTAGCCAAAAACGCCCCTCTGCCACCCTCCCCTCCCACACCACCACCAATGACAGGATTCATCACTAGACGCAGTGTACACGTGATAAGGGAGGTTTTCGAGACGAATTGGAGATCCAAGCCATCCTTCCTCCACACCCACTGGATGACCATGTCTCCCCCCAACTACAAAAGGGACCTGCCAAGGAGTGAAGGTTGCAAGATCTTCCGGGTCAGAACGGGCCATACGCTACTCACCAAGAGCCACATATACCTAAGAACCCCGCAACGAGGATGTGTGCACTGCCAGTGCGCACTAACGGTACAACACCTGCTCACCTGCGAGCTAACAAAGAGGGCATACGGCCGGGAACTCCCTCCCCTACCCATACTCTTGGACCCAGCGGATCCATCGATCCTTCTGGATCTACTGGCAGCGATTAATGTACTACCGCTCCTGTGAGGTATGATAAGCTCGAGTTAATAACGACCATAATGCTTGCTGGTACAAATATAATATAAGAATAGATTTTTGGCAACACTAATTATAACTGAATTGGATTATGTTTGATTTATATTTTATTTCTTTGTCTCTTTTTATGCCTTGTAGTACATTACTTAACTTAAGTAGGTATGACTTTTTTCGTTCCATAAGCATTGAATTTTTGTCCCTTCTTCGCCTTGTGTTGGCATTATCTAGATTAAGTAGACTGCTTTAAGAATCATTGTAGTTAACATAGGTTAAGTAATCCCCCTTTTCTTTTGAATTGCAAAATTGTAACAAAATTTTTAGGCCTTTGATCATATTAAACACCATGTCAAAGAAAGAATATAAAACAACCATAGGCCTAATCTTTAGCAAGTAGTTTAAGTAGCCATCACATTATATTGTATCCAAAATGTATTGCAAAATGTATATACCGACGTGCCATATGGGCCTAGCTCCCGAGAGCACTTGTACCCCTTTACATGGTGGATTTATCCTCCATGCAAATAAAGAAATAAATAAATAATAAATAAACCTTCTACCATCTGGTCGATGGTGACAGAACGTTTTCAATTTGGGAAATTGAACTTTACTCCTGAGTTGCCAGATGGCGTCACGCGGAATTTCTGACATTGTTTTGATGGTGTCAGATTGGCTGTCATTGTATGTAGCATGTCGGAAGTCCCGACAGTGTTCTTGGCGGAAGTGAAAAACTCTTCAAAAATGACCGTTGTTAAACCTAAAGATCAATGCAGTAATACCAACGTAGTACAGTGGCGCGAATTATAATTTGTATTGCAGACATAATTTCAACAGAAATTGAATTAATTTATTTAAAATATATTTACAAGCTTCTTTTATATCAATTCATTCAAATCCAGCACTTACAATGATTAATCCTTTGAACTCGACATATTTTTTGCTATGGATTAATTAACAAGATCATATGTGAGCTTGCTCTATATATACATATGTATGTTTTTTTTCTTGTAAATCCATGGTCATTGCTAACACCTTGCAAAGGACCCCGCAATTTTTGATTTGAAAATGACTTTCGGTCGATTGTTATCAGTGGAGTATTGTAAAGACTTGGCGCCCTGGATCTATAAGATTTGCCGCTCCATAAATTAACGAAAAATAAGCAAAACAGATGAAAAAACGAGTTTTAACGCCCATTTGTTTGAAATTCTCATTCTCTTATGATAGTTAGGCTATATGGTCATTTTGCTAAACATTTTGGGTAGGTAGCAATGTTTTTGGAATTTGTTGAGGCATCAGTGGTGAGTATAAAACTCAGTTTCCAGGATGCCAAATCCCCCCTACCCCTTTGCCCACCATGGTGAAAAAAAGGTTGCAAACGGTTTCTCAACGATATTCCGTTAACCCTTACTCGCAAGATTTTCTTTTGAGAATCAAATTCTCTACAATTCGTGATAAATAACTTTTCCACGGAAAATTAATAATAAATAAGTTAAAAACCGGAAGGCCGAATTTAGATGAAAAAAATATTTGAAACGCTATAACGTTTTCGATTTAAACTTTACTAAAAAATGAATTAGTGCTTTCACCCTTTCAATTATCATTATTTTGTTTATACATGCGACAATTGTCAATATTCTAGGAATTGCTGAATTTTTGAAAATACTGAAATACCTGTGTCATTATATGTATTGTAGAGTATTTATGCAAAGTTTCAAGTAAATCAGCAAAAAAAAATTTTCCCATTCAAATTTGTATACCGCCTAAGGGGTTGAATTTGAGAAATGCTGAAACACGTGTGTCATTATTTATATTGTATAGTATATACAAACTTTTTATAACCCATTGTACTCCTTAAAGGTGTTCCATTATTTGCGTTGTAGAGTTAAGTTTCAAGAAAATCCGATAAAAAAATATTTCATCCATGGTACTGACATCATTGTCACATGTATAAGCAAGACTGCCCTTCGGCACCCTCTAAAACCCTTAAATGTTAAGAGTAATGATAAATTAATTGCAAGAAAAAAGCGGCGAGTCTGATCGATAGACGTGAAGGTAGGGTTTCAGGGTGGGGAAGTATTTCTTAGAAACCGCGCTGTGGTCACAAATGCGCACCAGCCAGCAATGCACAGAAGTTCGGGCGCATGTTATTCATATGCGTCTATGCGTTGGCGTGAACCAAGCCTGAGTTGTCGCCCTTGGGCTGAAGGCAGTCCGAATTCTATGAATGAACGAGTAAAAAGGTACGAGAACCCAAAGAATTTAATGTGCACCTTTTCATGTTAATCAATTCATGAATTAAAATTATCTGGACTTTCGAGTTCAGTTCAGAGTTCTCGTAATTGTTCCGCACTTCCTAGAATTGGAATCCGCGCCGCGAGCGTTCATGCTGACAGTCAGGCATATATGTATATCAACGCATCGGCACACCCATCGCAAAAGTCCATAATAATAACATGGCACGTCTGAATTTCTGTACGTTTGCTGGTTGGTACCGCATCGCAAGGCGGATCTACTATCAAATTTTGGAGGATAATGATGGTGCATCCAATAAGGCGATCAAAAATCCTCAACTTGAGCGGATTTTCGTCCAATATACAGGGTGTTTCGTATAAGGCACAAAGAAATGAGAGGAGTGATAGATCTCATCTAGATAAACAAGTAATTGTACAGCAGGAGGGGGTAATCGCAACCGTTTTCGATTACAGAGTGATTAATAAATTCAGGATGTACATTAATATTATGTATAAATCTTTTGCGGAATTATAAAAAGTCTGCATTTCACACACAAAAAAAATCACATGAGCCCTAAAATGCTTTTTCTTATATTAAGAACTACTTAAAGTTAATGGTAGCACCTTACAAACGTTAAATTAGAAATAAAAATAAAAATTGTGAACTAATATTTTTTAATATATCGCAAAAAGTTTTCTACGTACCTATATGGTTAATTTGTAGGTAAACTTTTCTCTACCTGGACATGTTGTACCTCTTTGGAAGTCAACAAGGTGAGAGATTTAATGTAATGTATTATAATAGTAATAATTCAGGTAATTTTTAGGATTTTTATCATGAAGTATTTTTTCAATTTCGGAAGCGGCTATATTTGCAATGGTACAGGTAGATCAACATTGGTGGCATTTGTAGAAAGTACATTAAGTAGTTTGTAGTTGTTTGGCGTGAGTTTGATGTCGTCGCGTTAATTAGATCAAGAGATAAAAATAAAATAGTAATCTGAGTCAAGAATTTAACTTTAAAGGGTTGAGATTTCCCTCCCCCATGCCATACGATATTTTTGTTTGGCTAGGTGAGATCTATCACCACTATCATTTTGTCATGTGTTAACTGATACACCCTGTATAACACCCTTGATCTCGATTGTTATTGAACGTATAAATAAATAAATAACAATAAATATTAAATTGAAAGAAAAATTTACAGAGTTGGCAATACTTGTGATGATCATGTCTGCAGAGTGTATAATTCTATATAATTTATATTATAATATATAAAAATTTTCCACCAGTACATTTTTGCCATCAATTCTCTTTTCCATTCCAATTTTGCCATCGGACATTTTTTTCATAACTGAAGATTTGCCTTTTACAAAATGTCTAAAGGAAAAAAATAATTAATGAATAAATGGGAAAAATGTCAATGGGAAAAATGGAATGGAAAAAAGTCCTACAACCGTCTCCTGATCATGAGATAAACTTAAAATGACCCGCTAATTGAGTGGAGCTAAGCGTTACAGAGGGAATGTTGGTATATTGACTTTCATAGTAACTAAATAAAGGTTTTACTTTTTAATAATTTCTGGGTCCCGTCAGTTTTTCAACCTCAACAATACTTGTTGCACAGAGTGAACGGTACGCATTTCGAAAAACAAGCACCGACTGCAACCTATTCATTGTTGGGACATCCCTGACGCAGTTTTCACGTCATTCTAAATCCAATATGGCGGACGCCGCAAGATGGCGGATTACATTTTTCTTTATATCCCTCTTGACTTGGGTATCAAATGAAAGAGTTTGACGTAACTACTCTGGGATAACAAAGACAATTTCTGGACGTAGAAATAATACTATCGATCTGATGTCGTGATATTACTTACCTACTCTTTATATTATCTGGAACTAAGAATTGTAAATAAAAAAATATTATTAAATAATAAACAAAAAATCTGACTACAAAAGAAGAGCTCATTGTAATATTTTAAGTAGGTAGGTAGGGTAGACTGGGTACGGTAACATTTATTAATATTTGTTTTTGTTTTGATTCAGATACCGTAATGTATAATTAGAAATGTTTAGTTAAATTTGTTGACTGATTTTAATATGGAGACTGTTATAATAAGTAGATGCTACAGTGCCGTATTAGTTACAAGCTATTGAAGTGTTCCCAGATTTTGTTTCTTTTGTTACGTAAATGTTTAATTTTTCCAGAAGACTATTATATTATTATGTTAGATATTACTTTCAAAAAAATTCTCATTTTAGACCATTTTCATGTATTTTTGAACCTTGTCACTACCGTTCCCAAGTACTGTCACAACCGCCCCGGGTGGGATCGGTTGTGACATTTTTCTCTTTTTTTTTTAATTTTCTCCTATGAGTTAATCCATTGTGCTTAGGGACACTTTTTAGTATTTATACGTAGACAAATGTACATTTTACTATAAAAAACATCTTTCTGCCAGCTCACTGGCATACTAACAACCTAACCCACCAACTAAGAATTTTATTTAACCTTTATTATTACAGTTAGAGTAGTGGACATTCCAGTTGAAATAGTAAATACAATAGGTCCCGTCTAATTTAACTGTAATATTAAAGCTTTAATAAAATTCTTAGTTGGTAATTACCTTCTAAAAATATCAAAATGATCTCGTTTTTTAGTCGGGTTTTTTTTGTTTATTTTTTAATAATAATTAATTAATTAAATTACTGAACATCTCTCTTGAGGCGTAATTCATAACAATTCCATAAAATCACAATTGGGTGCGTTTTGGGCTTTCTTCCCCCATAATATATAAACCTGCTAATACTACTTACGAAATGTTGGACTGTTTCAATTTCTGAGTCCGCCGGGTATTGCGTAAACCTTTGTTAGCAAAGTGCATTATTTTAGGTTTTGTCTAATTGATTAACATTTTCATAGAATGGCCGATTTTAATCAGTGGGGTACTTTAGATTGTGTTCGCAAGATGTAAAAAGATCGATCGACAAAATGTTGTTGTTAACATATGCATACAACATGTGAACTCCTTAATTATCTAAAATATTCTACATGTGAACTTTTTTGTGTGGTAGTAATAATTTACTTTTTAAAGACCTGGCAGTTAAAATACCACTTTGAATTCAGTATCTACTTCAATCGAAAGTAAAACTGAAGAATGACAAAAACATGTCGATAAGTACATAAGTCTTAAAGCTTTGTTCATGTATGCAGGTATTTGAAAAGCTGCGCGTTCTTATCAAGCACTTAATTCTTTCAGTTGTTTGATTATATCTATTGAATTACCTAATAAATGATACCGAATGTGAATTACAACATGGGCGACAGTTATTGATTCCAGAATAGAATTTGTGAACTTTAAGTTATCATCTGCATCGACAACGAATTTGAACGGGAATTTCTCTAACTTTTTATTTCATTTATATCGGCACCAGCAATTTTGTGAATTTGGTAACCAATTTTCACGATGCCCCCAGAAGGAAGATGCTGTAGTTATAAAGTTTTCTTAGAATTCCAGCAGAACTTCATAGAAACATATATCGCAGCCCAACTCTAATGTTTTGATCGGCGAAGTACAATTGATATAGTAATTTAAAAGTGTTTTAAGGTACCTACATATAACCTTTATTACCACACCATTTCGTTAAAAAGCACATGATTATTAAGTTGTATACCAGCTTCACCTCGCTCTATCTCGCTACATATTTAAGTTGAGCATTTATCTTTACGAAGGTCATAACTTTTGAAGATTTGCAGCCCACGTGAAACTTTCTGACCAGATAAGGCACATACAGTAAAGTGTACATCCATATATCAGTCAAAAGCAAGAAATCCAGTGGTCTTTCTTAAAGCCAATTGATTAATTTAAAGGATTTGAGATAAGTCAAAAGTTTATCTCTATTCTTGAAATTTCGGAGAAAATTTGGGGATATCGTGCATTTTAGTAAATTTTTGTAACAGGCATTCAAATTTATGATAATTATTTAAAAGTGGGGCTACTCCGCTAATCTTAATTTTTTAAATCATCTAGGACATTTTTACAGTGCTGTAATTTAAGGCGGGGGAAGATAATGGCTTTAAAAAAATAATTTTCCTAAAAATAGTAAATTCATGATGGGGAAAAACATTTTTATAAAATTTCAGTCCGTAGATATTTTGTAGAAGGCAAATTTTCCTTTTACGTATCATTTTTCTGCCTAAATTTTGTTTTTATAAAACCCCTTCCCCCGTCTTAAATTACCTATTACTACACTATAGAACTGCCCTAGATGGTTAGAAAAGTTTTTGGAGCGGCTTAGGTCTCTACTTTTAACTAATCACCAAATTTCCTTTGGATTCCTAAATTAATATTACTGCAATTAAAATTATAACTCTTAAAACTGTATCTTACGGCAGGTGTATCTAAAGCAGTTCCACAAAAATGCTACTGTTGCTTGACATCGTAAGACGAATACACAGAAAGCCTCCAACGAAGTCATTGGTGGTTTCTAGGGAATCCATTCTGTGACCACTGTCACCGTAAAAAAGTTTTCAACTGTATTGTATATAATTTCATCAGAAGTCGATATTTTGAAACGAAACTTTCATTTCTGAATCTTCTGGGTTCTCGTGATGCTCAGCCTGCTCTAATCTATTCAATCTCACCTCCGTGTCGACCTCCCCGAAGCGCACGTGAATACAATGGGTCCCATCTGCTTTAACTGTAATATCAAAGTTTCAATATAGTTCTTAGTTGGTACCTACCTCCAAAAAATATTTAAATAGCCTTGTTGTTGTCATTTGAGTTACATAATTTTTATGTTATTCCAGGCGAGTTTTTATTTTTTTCTTGATAATAACTTTTGTTGTGTTAGAGCTTTTAAATTTAAAGTTTTACCGGTCTTGAAAACCACACTTGACATTATCTGTTAGTTCCTATAGTACATAAAATAATATTTATATTTTAAGTATGTTTTAAATGCACACATACAAAATCTCATTAGAAAGGGCGTAGAGTAAACATATACACTTGACAGATGTAAAAAATAAAATAAATAATTTGTTTCTATTTTACATATATCTATTTATTTTGTTTATTTTAGTTATTTTGGTTTAGTTCGATTTCATTTCATTTTCACTCAGATCATTCATTTAGTTGGCAGTCATTTGTTAGTTCTTTATTCTCTTTTCATTTCAATTTGTCTCCTCTTTTAATATCTTAGTAATGAATTAGTTTTCGTTTGAGATTATTATATTAATATTCGGTCTCCAACGTTTCTCTTTGAATTATATATTTTATACATTTGTAGTGTACATTATAAAGATTGGCTTTGTACATTATTGAATAAAGATTATTATTATTACATAATACACTATAAACAAATACTGCAGTATTATATTTTACTAACCACGGAATCGGTGGTGTGCGAGTCAATAAAATTCACAATGAAGTTGCTGTTTTTCGAATATTTTCGTCAAACTAATTCAGCAGAAGGTTATTTTAATGTTTTTGAATGTTTTCATGTCACACATTTGCATAATTTAAAAATTAGGAATGAGATCTGATAAGCAAATTTTCTACACGTCCAACTTAAATTCACATTTTTGTCGCTATATTCACCACATCGTATAAATATTAGGTTTGTCGTGGCCATGTCATATAAAGCACTTATTTCCTAAAACCCCGTGTACGAGTAAATAATATTCGTAAGATGCAAATGATTTACCACTGTCATTTTTACCATCTTAGATAAAATGAGGGACGTTCGTGTGCTAAGCTTTACGTGTGCTTCTGTTTTCTGAATATGGAGACGTTAAAATAAACAAATTTTATCGCACTTATTGTTTTCATACTAGTTGTATTTAATGATGGTAATCTTAATTTTTCTTCTTGTTTCCAGGTCCTGGTTCAGTAAATAATGTCTACCAACAAATATCCACGCAAGGAAAGCTTCAAAGAAAAGAGCGAAGCCGAAGCTAACGAAAAGCGTAATATCGACATGGTGGAGCGGCATTTTTTATTCAAATGTAAGCTTTTTGTTTTGTTTACTTTCTTGGAACATGTATCTACAAATATACTTTGGAACTAAAATTTTGACTAAATAATGACCTCGCACAATTCTTATGAAAAATAGATTTAACTGTAATCGTCTGAAATTGAAATATGTATAATATTATATGTTGCAGTAAACGTCGTTTACGATCAAAAGTCTCAATGGGAAGAAAGCTCAAATAGTCCAAGCAAATTAGCTTATTAGTTCTCAATAATAAGAAACTACAGTTTTATGGTTGTGTCCGGGGTTTTAGGGTCGGAGATCATGAAAGATCGAAAAATCGGGTCGGCCTTGAGGGTAATTTTCAAGATTAAAGGGTTCAAAATTGAAAAGAAACAAACCAAATGGTAGTAGTCGGAGATAATGAATTTCGCAAAATCTGACTAATCCGAGTTAACTTTGGGGAGGTATCCAAGGTGAAGTCAAATAAAAATACCAAACGATAGTGACTTAGACTTTGTCGAGGCTAGTGACCGCGAATCTCATATTCGCGCATTCATTTCCACACCACCCATGATTCCAAAACCGATGAGCAATCCGCTGCTGTAAGCCCACAAAAATAAATAGTATTGATATCTGTACTTAGTACCTGCCTTTGTACATGTACTCATTTCAATACTTCATAAAGCCACAGAATTTTTATAATATTACAGAGTATTTTAATTATAAATGTGTGAACATCTTAGCCCCGGTAGGGTTTCCTTCCTTATCCTTATCCAGCGTAAGGTCTCCAGCATCAGACTTAAGAAAGCGTGGAATTGTCTCCCTAACGAGTCTCAATTCAATCTATGTGATTCAGTGAGAGAGAGGATTGTAAGTTCAGCAGCAGCTCATCGACCACTAGGCCCGATCCCAGGACATCACAGCGGTGAAGGCCTGAACCCATAGAGTCCGTCGGCATCAGGCGTCGCTTTGTGCGGCGCCGCACAACTATTGAATACATGCATGCATATGAGAGCTAACCCATAGCCGAAGCGCGCGGCAGCGCGTCGCGAGAGAGAATTTTAGAGGAATCTTCTATATTTCGCGCGGCAGCGCGTCGTAAGAGAGCTACTTAAGAGAAAAGCGACGCGAGACGGATTCTATGGGTTTAGGCCTTGAGTCGAACGCATGCATAGGCACTAGGGAGAGCTTAACGGCTATCGCGTAAAGAGTATGTTTTCTCTTATTTTTCCGATTTTCCAAACAAATACTTCCAGTGAGCATCCCTTGTGTCCGAGCATCCCAAGCCCGATTGCCCACTGTAAAGCCTGTTGGGAATAACAGACTGGTAATTTTAAAGAACGCACGCGAGAATTAAAGGGCGGCCCCCATAGAATCCTTCGCCGTCAACTTCACCTTCGCCGCCGCTGCACAACTATTGAATACATGCATTTCATATGGGAGCTAACCCATAGCCGACTCACCGTCAGACCGTCGCGAGAGGAAATTTAGAGGAATAGTCAATATCTGGTTGCAGCAGACCGTCGTGAGGGAGCTTTGCTGAGAGGGCTTTTACAAGTTGTGATTGGCCAGTTGGGTTTCGTTGAATCAGCTGTTTATTTGACAAGTAAAGGTTTGAATTTGATATCTGTGAACTGTTCTGGTGATTTTGTGATTATTCGGTTTCCTGTTTCTTCGTTTGGATTTCCTGAAAAGTGCCGAGTTTTTCCCGAATTCATTAGTCTAGTTTCTTGACGAATTGGTACTAGATTTCTTGTTAATTCACCTTCGGAGCATACTGCGCCAGTTGGCGGTTGGTCTCGAATTGTCATAAACAGCTGAGCGGTGGCGGTGGCGGCGAAGGATTCTATGGGTTCGGGTCGCTCTTGTTGCACTGAAAGGGCTTTAAACTCTCAAAGCTCTGCTGCAAAGTTGACGCCTTAAGGGCGGCCCCCATAGAATCCTTCACCGAAATTTTGCAAAAACCCAGTGAATGCCTATATACTAGCCTATTCTACCATCCTTATATTTAATCTATCCTAATTATCCTACTTATGCTAACTAGGCAGTAGTTGCCGAATCAGTGGGTTTTCTGAGTACCTATGCACATCGTTCTAGGAAGTTCTCAGTTATAATATTTATTTTAGTATTTTATTATAGTATTTACCAGCTATTTCTTGTAGCCTAGAGGTGGAGAAGTGCCATGGCAAGATAAAAATCATTTTCAGCACTTTATTTTGGGCAGTCTGTAGTTTTTAAATATGTGTTGGCGCACACTGCGACAATATAGCAGTGCCGCAGAACATTGCGGCTTGAAAAAGTACTTTGTAGACAATGAGCTTATTTTCGAGGCTTAGTGTAGACCTTCTATTTATGAAAGGATACATGATTTTAATTAGTATTATATATGTACTAATTTTGTTTAGAACCGACGATATATGATTAGCATAGGTAAGTTTTTTTTATCAAGAGTGATTCCAAGATATTTGACGTGGTCTTCCCATGGGATAACATCACCGTTTAGGGAAAGGTTAGAGTTTGGTAGGTAAGACGGTTTCCTTCTACTAGTAAAGAAAATAGACTGTTTTTTATTTGAGTTTAGTTTTATTTTCCACTTTCGGAAATAATTCGCAATGGTATTAAGTAAGTTTGTGCACCCTTGCGAAGCTTCAGTGTCGGAGCTAAAAATTGCAGTGTCATGCGAATATGGAGGAGCAACAGTTCTGAATGTCAGGAAAATCTGCCGTATAGAGATTATAAAGAATTGGCCCTAAAACTGATCCTTGGGGAACTCCTGCAGTAATATATTTAACCGCGGAGGAGACGGATCCGATAAAAACTTTAAAACTTCGATCACTCGGGTAGTCTTTGACTAAGGCCACAAGTGCCATGGGAAACCATAAGTGAATTAGTTTGTATACTAGTCCGTCGTGCCATACGGAGTCAAAAGCTGCTTGTACATCCAGCAACACTAGGCCAGTGGATTTCTTCATCGTGAAGTTTTTTTTACGTGCTTGATAATTTCTGATAGCGGGTGACACGTATTGTGCCCTGCTCTGAAGCCGAATTGCTGGTTAGGCAGTAGGTTGCTTTCATCAATGTGGTTCGTAATTTTTTGTTTGATAACTTTCTCTAATATTTTAGACACGTTGCTTAAAAGGCTAATAGGACGGTAGCTTGCCGGACTATGGGGTGGTTTTCCAGGCTTTATAATCGGTATTACTTTAGTCAGTTTCCATTGTGATGGGAAGTATTGGACTTTCAGGCAAGCGTTTATTATGAAGGTCAGGTAGATAAGTCCCGCTCGAGGGAGGACCTTTAAGCATGTATTGAATATGCCATCAAGTCCAGGGGATTTGTTATTCCGTTGGGATTTAAAGATGTTTTTGGAGCCGCCTACTATTTATTAAGGGCTGTGCAGTTCTTTTCTGGTTCGTAAGACACCTACCTATTATATACTCTGTATAAATACTTGACCATACATATACTCCTCAATTTGTCTCTGCTTTACAGGAATTTATATTACTTTGTACTTTTAAATTTCGTTGCAGCGTATTCGGGCTTTTCATTTATTAATTTTGTGCAGCGTTTTACACAGAATTAAGATTTTTAATTATCAACTATTTCTATCAGAATCTCCAATGGTGGCCCCCATTTTCAATTGTTATACTTAGATTAAAAAATTATATGAAATAAGTGGCACAGAAGAACATTTAAGAAATTAGAGAGGTCCATCACTCTTAAAATTACGTCTCTTTTAAATAACCAAATGATGAAACCCGTTACAAAAACAGCAAGATACAAATTCGTATACTAACATCTATAAAAATTTGCCAACACTTGTGACAATGTTGATACAATTTACTTTAAAATTAATTCATTAGAGGGAATACTCGTAACTAGTTTTGAAGGAATAATAAACGATTATGAACATTTAATACTTTCACAGTTCAAAATTCTTCAAGGTTTCAACTTTACTAAAATGCTTGCGGAATATATGTATGTACGCAACTGCCTCGACTATACATCCGTCTTTTCATCTGATGATATTAAAAAAAACTTGCAGTGTACAGTCTCTTCTCTCAACAAAGATATTCTCTCTCTTCTCCAGATATATCGAACCTACTTACAATATCAATGCAAGTAACAGCTTTCGGATTTAATGAAAATTTGTTGTTTCACTGCGTTAAAATTTATTCAGCTTTACATCTCAAAAAGTCATGTAACTTCTCACCTTCACTTACCAAATGACCAAAATTACAAAACTGCTGCAAAAGTCGGACGTTTTAAAACCGTCGCTCGCAAGGTTATTTCTGTTTTTATGGACATTTTGTTGTAGTTTTGCTTCTAGAGCTGCTTTCAGCCTTTTATATTTCACTGCCCTTATTTCAAATGCGCCTTACGTTATTCGGACACAATCCTGAATCCACCACTATTGTGTCTCCACACAAGTAAGTTGCAATAGGTTTGCTGTCGCGGTAGTGTCAAGTGAGTGTTATAAGATCAATGCCCGAAACAAATCTGCAAAACATTTTGTTTCATTGGTTATATACCTAAACAGGTGGGAAAAATGTGCGATTACATGCATATGCATTTTGAAGTTTCAGTCAAGTCTGTATCAAAGGATAAAAACATTTTACCTTTTCTGCCCTTAACGACATTGTCAGAGGCCACAAAGATTTTATCCATTGCCGTCCCTTCGGGAGACAAAAATTCGAAAATGTTTTTTCTCATTGCTGTCCTGGGGTGCCTAACTCCTGAAATTTTCTTGCCCATTTATGCTTGAAAAAGGATCTGCACTTCCAATTTCATAACTAAGAAAAACATTACCCTCCTTCTGGGACAGTCGCGTAACAAGTACTTTGAGATTCCCATCGAGTAATTACATCCCACTGCAATCTAGAATTACTATACTAAACTATTTCGGTTTACCCAAATTTTAATAATTTGTTTTTACCTATTGGTGTCTTCTGTATTTATTAGGCAACAGTTTCTGCTGTGCTGTGGTGCCAATATTTCCGTAGTCTAGTCGGGTTAGCTCCAAATCCATGTTTACGTTTCTGTGTACGTTTATTGGTAACCAAGTACCAGAAATCGATATACCCTGCTGACGGGTTTAGTTTGGCGAGAAAATTAATAAAATAGATAAAAGCAAATTTCGAAGTTTTTATGAAAACTTGGGTTTAAGGTAAAGTATACGGAATCTTGCATAATGTTCACTGGCGTTCTCAAATTGTTTTTTACTGGTGCGCACGGGCATTAGACATTAATAGATAATAGTTATAAACGAGAATGCCCAAAAAACCCAGCATCGATGAAAATAATTTATGGTGTAATGGAGCGTAAAAGTATGTCACAAATTTGAATTTAATTTTTCCATTCCCAAGATGGCCAACGCGTGCCCAAAGCGGCAACTGTAACCGGTTGCTTGTATATATATGAACTAAAGCACTAAAAAGTTATAAATTATGTCACACGCTTTATATATTTTATATATTAATTAATTTGACCTGAGTGTATGTATAGGTATGTATGTAACGGAATCTTGCAATAAAAATTTCGACTAGTTCTGATTAAATTAGAGCCTTGAAATTTTGCACACTTTATAAGTCCAGTGACGATGCAATATATCATATCGAATATCGTTCTAAATCCAATATCGGACGTAATAATGACGCTCTGGGGGAAATGTATCGTATGCGAAGATGTCTACTGAACTAAACGTGTAATTAGCAGTTCCAATAAATATGTGTACCAAGCTCGATATGTGCAATATTTTTCACTGATCTTATATAATTTCAATGAAGATTTTGTAACAACCACCTTTATAGGTAAGGTTGATTAATGGAAATAAGCAACTAAATTTGTTGTACCTACATACATTTGAAACGACAAATTTTGAACTCCAATCAGAGCAAATGAAATGTAGCTGGCTTGCGATTTCAGTAATTTTTCACGTAAAATCTAAAATAATATTATAACGCATAGCTAAATATATTAATACATAAATAATATAAATAATAATAACGCTTTTATTTATCTTGACCTGTATGTACGTATGTATGTAACGGAATCTCTCAAATTAATTTTCACCCACTTCCAGATGTCTGATTAATTTGAAATTTTGCGCGTATTAAAAACCGATGGCAATACAATAATTGTATAAAATATCCAAATTCAAGATGGTGGATCCAATATGGTGACCGAAAAAATCAAGACATCAAGGGATTACCCCTAAAATCTGCACTAAGGGGTTTTCGGGGTCGCTAATTTCAAATATGCCATCAAAATTCATAATGGCGGATTCAATATAGAAAAAAGTTAAACTTCAGAGGATTGCCATTAAAGTCAATCCACGCTAGGGGGTCTCCGGGGACGCTGATTTCGAATGTGCCATCAACATTTCCAAATATAGAACCACCCCCACTCCGCTGGGACATATAAGAGAGGGGCGGGGGTTGCAGTTTGGAGGTGGTGTAAAATTACGATAAACAAATTTACTAATACCGTTGAAAAACATTTCTACATTTTTATAATAACTCGACTTTTACAAGGAGATAGTGATGAAAAATTCAGAGTAAGTAATTGATATCAAGCATCCCACGATTTTTTTACATTAACGTTAATTTTTTTTTGGCAATCACGTTATTCTCATTTTAAGCTTATTTAAAAATATTAAATTATTTCGAGTTGGGTTGCCCGATAGCTCAGACGGTAGAGCACTGGACTAACAAGCCACGGGCCGTGGGTTCGGATCCCACCCAAGTCACCTCCAACTTGGTAAAGGCGGTGGGAGGCGCTGTTTCCAGGAGCAAGCGTTAGATGGCAGCCCCATCAGCTGGTATAGCCACTGCGAGCTAATCACTCGGCATGGCGAAAAAGAAACGATTTAAAAGTTACTGAAGCAGAGCCTTGGCTTTGTGGAAGCCCTATGCTCCAAAGGGAGTAGCAAGGAAAAAAAATATCGAGTTTCATGACTTCCTATCACTGTTGTACAAAATCTTAATATTTAAGAATTATTTTTTACATTTTAGTTTACATTGCTACAAAGTTTTTTTACTTTTAGCTATAATTTTTCTCTAGATATATAAAACAATATGAAAAAATAATGAAATGAATTGCTTTTTGTTTTTGAAAGATATTTTAATTTTTAATTAATTTCAGCCAATGTACGTGCAATTTTTTAATGGAGTGCATTATGTTTGAGTAAAAAATCAGAACTATAATTCAAGAGAGTATTCAAAGAGTTGGATAAAAATAACGTAATATGTAAGTAGGAAAATCGGCAATTGGGCTAGTTGAGCTAAATACTTATGTATATTATATGTAACTCTTAAACCAGCAACATTGGTATGCACATGAATGTTATGTCAATTGGCATTAAGATCCTCTATCATACTGCGCGTGTAGTATTGGAAAACCATATTCATAAATTTTTTGGGGAAGAATCTAATTAGCTTTGATTTTGGAAGTAACTTTTTTTTATGTAAAGTTGAAGGAGAGCAAAGAAATCAGTGAAACTGAGTTTCAGTACCCGTACTGCCTGGTGAGGGACCCCGACCTCATTCGAGGCGGATTTCAGGATTTCATAGTGCCATTTTAATCTAGGGAACAAATATGCGGTAAATTAATTGTTTCAAAATACTTACCATTGCATTATATTATGTATTTTATAAATGCTTGTCACCTGGCCTAATAAGAAATTGTTGAAGTAAATTCATTGTACAATTGTACTAGAATAACCGATGCAAAGCTCACAGAGTATAATTTAAATCGAAATTTTCTAATTGCATACTTTTGTGCTAATACCCATCCATAATGTACTTAATATGTACGCATACGCAAGAGCCACAAGAGCATTAATTTTTCCAAACAGGCGAGATATTGGCAGGGACAGTAGTAGTGCCTGCAGAAGGAAAGCTTGTTTGGTGGTTTACGTTTGGCTAGCGGCATTATCTTAAACTTTGCACGAAATTTAGTCACTTTATTGCTAGCAAAGTTCTTAAGACTCGTACGATATAACCTGAGCGGAGTACGAAAGAAACTCCAGTTAACACTTACTCGTATTACAATAACTACTTCCCGTAAAAACTCAGCTCTGCTAGAGAAAACTTGGAAAGAGGAAAAATGCCGGTTCCTCTATCGATTTTTCCTCATTTTTGAACGGGAGCTGAATAAAAACTAAAGTGAGTGCCCAGCCGATGTTGTATTTTTATCTGCTTTTAGATAGTACATAATTCTTCTAATAGTCATTGGATAATATAACTGCTACTACTGTATTTGTGCCTAAGACGGTATATTAACGCCGCCACTGGTCCCCATATGCTCTAGTAAAACTTTGTGAATGTTGGTAGCTCTTGAGACGGGTAGCAGAATGATAAGACAAACATTATCTGCTTTAACAATGTCTTTTGAAAATCGGCCTGAGCAGGGCACTCGCGGGCTTAGTTGATTAGTGGTGAGGGGAGCGTGCTGCGGACCGCAATGTTATTTCTGTTTTAAGAGACCAAGCTCTCTGCTTTATCACTTTCTTGTATGTGGCGCGCAGATCTGTTTGGTTTCAATACTTTATTTGAACTTCAATCAGTTAATTTGAATTGATATAGGTACTTTGAGCGGAAAGTAAGTGAAAATATTCTAATTTGTTTAATTTTGTTTGCTGTAATTTGCATGAATTTAACTTGGCACTTTGTTTTGATGAATTACGTGAAATTTGATTTTAAAATTTAAAGTTGTTAGAAATTCAGATGTTGAAGGAACGTTTGTTGTGTTTAAAGTGTGAATAGTGAGGTTTGAATTTGTCTTGTTGCTGATTACAAATAATTATATTAGAAGCTTATTATAGAGTATAATTACCATTTGAACGTGTGGATCAATGTGTTCGCAGTGATAACCGTATCAATTTAATTAATCTCTGGCTTATCTATGCCAAAGAAAAAAAAATTTTTGGGTCGGGCAGTTACTGCTAAAATATTTAGGTAGTGTCGTAAAAAGTCGGGATTTGTGGATCAAAGATTCACTTGTTATTCGAGAAACTCGAGCATACTAAGCATACTTTTAAATTTTCCTAAGATTTAAAAACAATTTTATGAAGTTAACTTCAAATTGATAAGAAGGTAGAGGAATTAAATAATTACAACTAGGTGTTAGAAACTTCAGTTAAAATAGGTCAGAGGATGTAGTGTGCGATGCCGTCTGCCGATAAGGTGAACAACGTTTGCTTTAATTATTTCCAGAACATTAACGACTATATTAAATACATACATATGTACAAAATTGCGCAATCTGATTTATAAGTTGGTTCATGATAATATCAAAATCCTGACGTGTGGCATAAGAGCATTTAAATGCACAATATTTCGTAAGAAGGGAATATCTAGTTGCTAGGCTAGTTCTGTAAATAAATTTTCCAAGAAAATAGCAAATAAATGACCTGATTATTGAAGGAAACAACCATACAGGAGAGATAGCTTTAGATTTTTAATACCTGGGTAAGAATCCATCATTTTGCAATGTTAGTATTTGTGGATTATCATGTTTATAGCTACGCTTTGGTTGCAAGAGAACAACTACTATAAATGTGCAATAAACCGGATGCATGGATGAGATGAAGATGCAAATTAAAAATGATTTCCCTTTTACAAAGCTCACATTTACAAGTTTTTAATTCAATTGAAACAAAACAGAGGTAATGTTACTTCAAGTTACTTCAGGAAAACCGGTCTTCTCATCAAAGAGTGTTTTTTTGTATGTTGCAGTACACTAGTTGAAAATAATTATTCAAATGAGTAAGAAAGTAGCAATTAAAAGTTTTTATAAGTGACTTATTCGAGGAATATTCTGATATGAAGTACATTAATTATTATTATTAACATGTTGATGCTTTTTGCAGTGCTACTGTCAGGTGATTTTTTGCGTCAGATTACGAATTCAGATTAAGAGTGCTGCTCTGCCGAGACGTTAAGTGGATCACGGGAAGATAAGCATGTGGGGCCAATAGCAATTTTGTTTAGTTTGGCATGTACACATTTGATTTAAATTTGAGGCCCTCAGTATACTTAAGTTTGGTCTTGCAGTTTACTCTGGACCCAAGAAAGCAGAAGAATCGTCTTAGTACTGTGAGCGTCATTGGTTAGGTTGGTGCATAAATAAAATCGCAACCAGAAAATCGAAATCAATGATTTGGAAATTTTTTCTTAAAACGTGTGGCAACCATAACTTGTAGGGCATAGAAGGAATATCTAAATATATCTATGTATGTACTTAGTTTTGGGTCGAGATCCGCGAGTAGTTCGATAAATACATGTAAGGTGTTTTTAAATTATTTACATTGTTAGTCTTGAGGTCGCTATGCTTTGCTTAACGATTTACGAGCCCATTCATTCACTCCATAATAAGTTATTTTTCTAAGTCTTTTTAAGAAGCGTTCGTTTCGGCAATTAGTTTTCTTTTTCTTTGCATATATTTATGTATTGCATGATATTTGTAAGTTTCTAAACTTTCTTATGTAGCTGCATTTCTAAAGCCCGTACGTATCTCTTTTTATATGCTAAGTTAACTTTTGTTGTGTATTTTGCTTTTCTTGGCTATGAAATGTAAGTCAATAATTTAAAGTGAAAATTATAATACAAACTCCGGTGAATTCACCAAATTACAACTCCGGTAAAATCACCACCTCAAACGCATTACGTTTTTCCCTTAGTTATTAAATTCTGAAATTTTAAATGCTTTAGAAGTGTAATTTCGCTTATCTCTGACCACCTAATTAGTCTTCAAGTTATATTATCATGAAACACACCCATAGGAGTTTTTAACGATGGCAGTTAAGCACATTATTGTCACGTAGGTATGCATTGTGATGCTGAGGCTAACAAGCAATCCATCAATTAATCATATTTGAAACAATCCATATTTACCAAGCGCCTTTTTATGGGAAACAACTTAGTCACGAAGAAGTAAGTTCTCATTTATGTAATGAATTCAAGCGACGGAAAACTAAGGAACTTTAACAATCGACAAGGGAATACTTGCTTGGAGTATTCTCATTAGCTAATTGTAAGTTATATTCATTTATAATCCATATTAGAAGCTGTGGACTATAAGGTTCTAATAAGGTAAGCGTTCCAGGGAAAAGCTTACCGTGACAAACAAGATTCAATAATGAGCCAAATTGACGTTATAAGTTGGGGCGTGGAGGCTATCTCAGCTTTATCTATGAGCTTTTATACTTGACATCATCGCACTACTTCAAATAATTGTGATTATCTATAAATGTATATAAAAGTGAATGCTTGGTACGAATGGACAGCCAAACCACTTGACCGATTGACTTCATATTCACTACCATATGGTAGTCAGATTGCGAGAATAGTTTATACATAGTTAAGTGTAACAAAGTTTTTTGCAAATATCTTGCGTTCTATGCCGGTGCATAGGAAGCGAGATATTCACGATAAACCTTGTTTGTGAAAATTTAACTTTGAATATCGCAGAAAGGGCGAGGTTTCGGGAAAAAATGTAGGAGACCAATTTTATAGCGGCCAGTCAAACTCAAATTTTTGTAATATGTACATTTGTAACCTTCACAAATAACAATAGAAAAATATTTTCCGCCTTAACAAGAATTATGTCCTTTGGGGCCCGGTAATTTTCTTTAAGACCCATGTTAAACGTTTCCCAATGTAGCCAATAGTCTACTTGAAAACTAAAAAAAACACATTTTTTGGTGGCCCCAAAATATTTTTAACCCGGCCCATTTTGTTGCCTGGGAGTCGATTTTTTCAGTTCACAACTTTTCCGAACCAACCCTGCTTCAATACCAGCAAAAACATTTTTTGGTGTCTCCGGCTTACACTAATCAGCATAACAATTCAAAAATGACTGTATAAGTAATGTTTTAATCTTTATATAGAAATACTAAGCCTAAATGCATGGGGCATTATATATAATAAGTTTTTTTCACGGAAAAAATAAATGATGGGGAAATCGTTATATGTATGTTTCTTGGAATCTGAAAGCCTAATAGCAAATTAGCCTAATTTCCAAAATAAAAGAAAGTGGCATACTTTCAAGCGAACATATTCAGTGAACTTCAGAACTCAAAATAAAAAGAAATACTGTTTTAGAATCCTCAAAGCGTTTTTTTTTTCAAAATAAAATCACTTACCGGAATAGGGAGCATACTTTTCGGGTGATTATTCGATGAAATTAAAATATGTCAGAAAAGAGGTCATTCTGCATGAGCGCTCCTGCCATATGTACATATGTATAAAATTCGCGCAAACCTATTGGAAATATTATACAGCGCTTTATTAGGTATTTGACAGATCACATGTTAAATGAATGTGCATGTATTCTTATACAAACGCACACATTTCACACACCCACACATGCACACCAATGCCATTAATACATTTATATATAATATATATGTTAGATACCTACATTTAGCAGGTAAAAGTCACCCCTCTTCCAAAATTAAAAAAACATGAATATGTACATGCACACACATATATGTACATATATATATATATATACATATACACACACACACACACACACACAGGTTTCTTCGAAATCCTTTTCAGAATAATTATCATTTTTTGTATATTCACTCAACATTGGATGCCGACCTTTATAATAATCTTTGTATATATGTAACTATTCTAAATGTCAGGTCTTTCGCTTCAGGTATTTTAGAAATATTCACTGTAGATGGAGAGGCAGAGCGATACACCACTGGCACCATAACGCTTGTGGAACCCTAAAATGTGTCACTCAAAACAGAAACCTAACATCTGTTTGTCCGACCTGTCTCCAGCATAACTCATAATAGTCCAATGCGGTTAAACAAACAAAAAGGCCCAACTTCGGAAAATTTAGGGGAGGATTTTTCTGAATGGTGTATGTGTTTAAAAAAAAAGTCATAAGTTCCCATCGATTCAAGTGAGGCTAAAGATTAAGATAAGAAGTAACCGTTTTGGAGATAGGTAATATAATGTACAAAGTTGTAACCTTTAAATTTCTCATGAAACGTGCACGTTTGTCCGCACCACTTACGAGGTAGATACAGGTGCATTTTGTTATATGGTAGCGCAGTATACAGATGTAGTCCACTCAAATTATGCAGGGGGTGGCTAAATTTATCCAGGTACTCTATGGTCATCTGGTATCTCTAAACTTAATTTTTCCGCGTAGAACATAACGGTTCCGGAGCGATCTGATTTCTGAGTGGCTCTTCACCACTAAAAAGCCAAAAAACACAAGTTTTAAGGGTCTTTTCAAGAATAATACAGTCGCGGGTGGGTGATGATGGATATTTTTTCCGTGAATGAATGACCTGTTTTTCTTGAGTTTTGACCCCGCGTTAAATCTTTAGTGGCATGCAGTCGGATCAAAGTTAACTTCAGACAATTCGTTTAGAACCAAGGTCAACCAAACATATTGTACGTATAAAAACATTAAAACGTTGAATTTGTAATCAAATATTTATTTCAAATTTTAAGGTATGTATGTATGTACCGTATGTGTTATTTAGATAGTCAGTTGTATTATATTTGGATTCTAATAGCCACTGAAATTGGTTGAGTTTTGTTTAGACGGAAAGAGAGAGAAATGGAAAAGTAATCCCAATTTTTGCTTAGGAAATCGACTATTATGAGCACTCTAGTGGTATTTTGTTAGTGCTTTATGCAGTTAGCCTATACATTTCCCAAAAAATTCTGAAAGACTTGTTTCAGAATTACTTGCAGCTTTCTCATGGGGTCCACATAATATTTTTTCAGACGACTGGGTCTCGTCGTACACGCACACCCATCCCAGGAGTCACGTTGCTGTTGGTTTTCAGCATGTCCTACGCGACTTCAAGGTTTATGTGTAAAACCCATGCTGATCTCAACCTCTTCAAAAATTTCCCAAGTACTCAGATGACCACGTTCCATTATTATCAACCTCCGAACTTTTTCGTACCATTTTGTATTGAGGCTCTCTGCCAATTTACCACGCTTTCTTTTATTTGCGCTTGCCTCCAATACAAGGCATCATCGCCGAAAGTCAGCTGAGTTTTGGGAATTGTTTTCGCATGGATATAACCAAGTTTCCCGCAAAACTTGATGCAGCATCGTTGCTCCACACTCCGCCATCTCGTCTCGAGCGACAAGTAAATAATATACCACTGATCACTTCACTTGTTTTACTGGAAGCGACCGACGCATGCGCACGATGCTTCCTTTTCCTCAACAATTGTGCTCAATTTCGTCTTTATTGTGTCGATGCTCACGGGGAAATTTAGTATGGGATACGTTTTGGACACGTAATTTTCGTAATTCCTTGCAACGTTCAAACAACATAGCTCCAGGGTTCCAAAATCTCAGGAGCGCATTTTTCAAATATTTTGCACAAAATTATTTTGCCCGTGTAACATGTGCCGATAAATTAACATTGTCTGAACATTTCAAAACGTTTTCTTAAATAAATGTATTCCTAATAATATATGCGCATGCTTTGACCTGCTAGGCTACGAAAAGGTCGTTAACGTGTGAAAACAAGTTTTTTTCAGAAGCATCTTCTGGGCGTGCAGTGCTTTCGCCTCTCAGTAACATTTATACCTACAACAGTGTTTCAATATCAAATTCTACTCATAACAAAACAGTCTACTTGTGGTGAATAAGAAGCAGATTTTCAAATATTTAACTTTGTTAATTAGACTGCGTAGCGCGTTTCAGAACTCGCTCATTGTACTCATAGTGTTCAAGTACATTTATACATAACATACATATAAAGAGCTCAAAGTGATTTCTTTTTGGGAACGGATGTAATCAGAAAAAGAAGTTCTCAAAGATGAATGATATGACCATCCTGCTGAACGCAGAGAAAACAATTTTAGAGGAGTCATCAGAAGACGAAGAAACAAAATTATTACCCAAGTTTTTATCAAGTAGTGATGAAAATGTGAATATTATAAGGAATTCTCATGCATCTGAAAAATTGAGTAAGTCCTGGGTAACCCATCTCAAAGAATCGTTCTCTTCATAATTTAATTCCTTTTGAGCAAAAAGAAAAATCTCCAATAAAGCCATTATTTTGCTTCAAAAAATTCAGTTTCAACGCAGTCACGTCGCTCTTATAAGCCTTTACATTTTTATTAAACGGTTTTATTTAGCTTCACTCCGTATATTTGTTTGTTTCAAATCTTGCAATCGATTTTCAACTACTACTACTCAACCGATTCTCATGAAACTTTGCACATGACAATACAACAATATAATAATAATAATTATTTTTTTGTTCCGAAATGGCGGATCCAACATTGCGACCGAAAGTTTCAATTTCCATGGATTTACATAACTTTCAAGTTTTCGGAGTCGCTGATTTCGAATCTGCTATCAAAATTTGGAAAATCAATATAGCAATATCAACTTTAATTGATTTCCGTTTAATTGAATAATACATATAGTCCAGTGAAATTAGACTTTTCTGATCAAAAAAATTAGATCCTTAATTTTTTTAATTTATCAGCTTCTTTTAGTGTTTTCAATAGAATATTAAAAATTCGGAGAAACTTTGATTTTGGATATATGCCGCGGAAACCTACAGGAAAAAAGATACATGCACTTTTGGATGTGTAAGTAAACCGTGGTGGTAATTCGGAAAGGGGCTCCCCATATGCTATAGCTTTTAGTGCATCATCAATTGTGCAATAAAAACGTTTAATTTAAAAAGCTGTTTTTTACATACTTTTAATTGGCGTTATATATGGCAATAATTTCCAAAGTTTTTTCTCAAACCAATTGGAGGGCAATCTTAGAAGTTCAGACCAGCCGAGAGAGGAACATCCAAAATCTCGTGAACTAATTTTGGCATTCCTAACCATTTTTTATTCATCGCTGTTCAGCATGCAGTATGGTCAAGAATTGACAGCCGACTGCCGATTTTCAATAGCCCTGACTATAATAGCCTTAAGACTCTCTAAGATTTGCTGTCAAATTTCCCTAAGATTGGTTAAGTTTCTGTCGAATCTTAACGAATCTTAAGCTCAACTACAATCGTCTTAATGTATTTTTGACACTTGCAAAACGTGAGATGTCAGTGGTATAATAAAACTAGTTCTAACATTTTAATGAAGAGCCACCAACCAATTTGTACACAAACTGTCAAGTTCCTTTAAGATTTGTACGCTCCGGACGAGTACCTTTAAGACTTGCCGAAAGATTTCGAAAGTTAACGAAAGATAAGACTATTATAGTGGTCAGTGTGCGACTTCTTATGATCGTACAAAATCTTAAGCAGTCTTAAGGTCTCGTAAGGCTATTATAGTCAGGTCTAATGTCATTTTGTGTTTTTGAAATGACTTTTGACATTTCAAATATCAAATGAACTCGGTGTACTATGGAAACACTTTGAATTTACTTTATCTAAATCTCAAGATTTTAGAGAAATGGAAACATACATAGGATACGCTAGGTAGGAGCAGATTTTGTCTAGAAAGATTTGAATTAAATATATCAAAAACAAACAATTAAATGTAGCAATTATTAATTAAACTAAATGGAATAAGAACATATATTTATATAAATAATAAAAGATTGTTAATAAAAACTTACGTCAATAAAAATATACTGCAAACAAATAATTATGAAAATAATAAAGTCATGAAATATTGTAAACAAGTGTTATCTAATTAAGGAAAAAAACGAAACCTAAGGATCACCGCACAAATCATAAATATATAATTCGAAAAATTATTATGAACCAATACTAGAGTATAAAAATATGTATTAATTAGCTAGCCAGTTCACTGATATAATATTAATTTTGGATAATTACATGTGAAATGAAAAATTAAAACAAAAAAAGTATTCACTAAGAGGAAAATTTGAAACAATAAAATTTGGAACCTGGAATTTTCAAATTAAAATTTTGTCTTAAGGTATTAAAAATTTGAAAAAGTTTAAAATGTACAAATTCACACTAGAAAAAAACATTTAGGAACATAATTGAAAAAAAGAGAAAACTATATAATGTACACATTATATGTAATTTAAAAAATGATTTTACCTTTCCTTTAGCAACAATTTCCATGAAAAAATTATAAATATTATAATAAAACTGGAATGTGTTTTTTATATAATAACTTTTCAAACTTTTCAACTTACTACTTAGGCAAATAACTCCAAAAATTTTATGTGGTAAAATTTCTATAAATGTTAAAGTATCTAATTTAGGAGTATCAGATGTAAACTTTCTTGGTGAAAATTTATGGACAAGTTAAGTTCGCCTCTTTTGTTTTTGGATTTTAGTGTCGAAACGAATGAATATATGTACAAATAATTTTTCACTTAAAAAGGTACTTTTCGGAAATTTTAACTTTGAAATTTTGGAAATGTTCACATTTTTCACAAACTTTCAGTCAGTAGAAATTTTGTAAAAACAAATTTCATTGCGTACCTAGAATTAAATTGGAAAATGTCTTGCGATTGATTGTTGGTTGCCGGCCGAATTAAAGCATTTGAGGGAAATGGCACATTGATTGTTGTAAACGGTCACTATTACAAACACGATACTGAAGTTTTAGTTATGAGGGATTAAAATCAAATCGTGTTTTCCCTCATTAAATTATTCAAAATATTCAATTGCGTCTCTCTTTAAATATCAAAAATATAATTTTGTGATAAATATATAATATAATCAATTGAATTTAAAAACAAAACAAAAAATTTTTCTATTTTATTACAACAAATATCACTATAATTTCATCATTATTAACTATTAAAAAGGTTGAGTTTCGACCACTGGGCGATATTAGTGTTTATACAATGACTTAAATTCACACGCTGAATTAGCCATAGCTTTCCATAGTGTGGCGCACGTTCACGCGGCCATAGTTAGGCCAACCGCAGCATAACACTACGATATAGTAAAGTAGATATATAACAATTTTCCACGTCCATTAGCTAAACAACAGGGCCAGATACATCGTCGTATCGTCTTAGCCAATATATCGTAAAAGTTCTTATTTATTGAGAAGAAAGAAATTTCCTGTGATAAGTTTGTTTCTTTTTGCTCATATTTCAATGAAAACATTTCGGAATATTTTGGAAATCACTCAAAAATCCTTGTTTTTTAAAATTGTTCTATATAACTGATTTCCAGTTTCCTTTAATCACGTGAACCCAATACTCTCAAAGAATTAAAGAAGAAAATCAAAGTCCAAATTCAGTGATTTTTATTCGACCTTAAACTTGATCATTTTTCGTTATTTTTTTTTGTACTACTACACTTTGAGTAAGATGTTTTCATTTTACTTTTACCTTTTTTGATACATTTGTACAATTTGAACCTTGAACTAAAACGCGCAGGTACACAAACCTTGAATTAATAATGAGCAGGTGAAATAAATCTTAAACTAAGACGAACAGGAAATTTTTTAACAGCATACCTTGTCTCCGATTGTATTAATTGACTTTGATGTACTTTTCGTTCGACACTTTAAATCGCTGATGTGTTTTTTGTTTTTTCATTAAGGGGGATGTAGCATCCAGATATACATATATTTTTAGAATGGATTTATCGTGAACTCTTAGTCATAGTAAATTCTAAACAGTTGGGGAATTCTTCTTAATATATATTGTCGTATTTAGTGTTTACGCACTTTCATGTCAAGCCGCTAAGCAGGAAATTTAAATTAATGGGACAGGTTTTCGAACATCGAGCATTAAATCGTTCGCGCGATAATAAAAACACCGCATAATATTGTGCAAGAACCCATGAATCACAGATCTTTGGCTTGTCCTGTGCTAAGTAGTTGGTATAACGGCCAACTGTGAAGAGTTTAAACATTATATACTATTTATTATATGTCAATCACAAATTATCTTTTTTTTTGTCGCGCACGTACGGCAGTACAGAAGCAGAAATATTGAAAAAAATAAGTCAATCCAAGTCCAGAAATATGTACGTATGTGAAGTTGATAACTGGGTTAAAGGTTGCTTTTCCAAGAGATAAAACGAAACGAAAATTGCTTGTTATTCAGTTTGTAAGGCGCTGCTGCTCATCTGAAATTTATTGTGTGTTCCACTTGAGTTGAGGTAATTTATACGTCACTTGCAGAAAACTCAACTCTTACTGAAGGTGTGTGTTTGTGAGTTGTAAAAAACTTTCCCAGGCTTAAGTTGCATTCCTGACCGTCAGCCAATAATTAACTTCCTCATTAAAGTGAATCAATAACATTTTCATACAGACAAATTAACATTCATTTTCTTGGGCGTATTGCCATTTATGAATGACAAATGTGAGCGTTAGATCGCAAATTGAGAAACGAGAATGCAGGATGTGATCTTAGGTGATCAAAATCATCGGGCGCTATATTTGTTTATGTTCATAAATACCCTAGTGTGGGCAAATTAATTCACACTACCTTTGTCAAAGCAGGAAATGTCGTTACCAAAAGGCGATGAATTATCAGCTGCAGTTCCTTTTGTACAATAAATTGAAGCATTGGTGAAGAAAATGTTTTTATTTTACTGATACTGATAGGTATCGTAAATTTTGCATAACAACCTGAGAAAAACAGAAAGAATACTAATTTTTGTGGTTAATTCGTGATTGAGAGAACAATTGCGTTTATGCTTTCATCTTGTTTTTTTTACACAGATCTGATTGTATTTGCCTGCGACTTTTTGTATTTCGCGTTTTCAGATTGTGAAAATTAGCGCTTAATTGATTAGGTAATATTGCACACTTATTTTTGTCGCAATTATAAGTACTAAGTGTCCTCAAATTAATTGTCTTTTCTTTTCAATAAATTGAATGTTTTTATGTACATATGTATGTGGTGTATGATTATAAGACTTTAGTACGCCTGCATAGTTTCAAATCAAAACGTCATTTTGTGGATGAGAATTGAATGGGAATAGTTCAAGCTAGCAAAATTAAGTGAAAAACCAAATAACATTTGAAAATCTGAAATTGAGTCCTAACTTTCTTAACTTTGGAATAAAAAAACCATACAAAGTCTGATATACGATTTTATTGGACATCATCGTGCTCTCCTTAATCCACTTATTGGGCTTTTGGCGGTTATTTTGATTGCTATATGGTTTAGAGTTTAGATGTTGACATTTTTAAGCCCACCAAAGCAGCAGGGCCAACATCAGTTTGAATAAGTGCTACAGCTGATGTAATGTAGGTGTCGCGAATTAATTTGTACGCATGGTAGAAACAGTTCAATCAGAGTTCAATAATTCAAGTTTTTGTTAACATGACTAAATTAAATTAATGTCGGAGTCAATGATCGTCGCATTTTCGAGAAGTCATTAGCGAATGTAAAGACCGGAACCATTTTTAATAATACCATCAACCAATTATAATTCATCTTTGGCCGCCCAAATTATGTGCAAATATGTGAAATTAGTCTGTTCTAAAGCAAATTTGAATTAATTTACAATTTCATAAGTTTTCTGCGCAAATTGTATTAAATGATACAAATCGATTTCTTAGAGTAACATCCGAAAATTTTCAATATTATACGCTTGACATTGCCTCTGAAGTGAATCAAAATCAAGTGGCGTAATGAGGCGAATTAAATTGGATTTATTTGCAATTAGTCGCCCTACACTCTACAATAGGAAACAATAATTTTAAGCGCTGAATCATCGAAACCGGTGGAAATAGAAGTCGTTGCCAACGAGTTTTTTTGCACCAAATGCCTGAAAAGTTTGAAATAAAATATTTAATATCTTCGACCGTTTTTAATGGAATCAGACAAAAGTTTACTATAATCCTACAAATACTATGAATGACAATTTTGTCTGAGCCCCCCAAAACAAAATGTCCGACTTCAGTATGGTTTCTACAACCCGGAAATTCTGAGGACCCTAAAGAACCCAAATATTTTTTTTTCCAAATTCAAATTATATTGTTAATTGCAGAATTATAGATGTTTAAAGTTTTATGCTCTGAGGTAGTATTCTTGAATAGTTTAATAAATACTGGATTAATATGAAAAATTCATTCATAAAAATATTCTGGAACGATGAGCGCATAAAAGAACGCTAAATTAATAGCTCTCATTTGCAATTTGTTGACAATAGTGTGATATCGTTATATACAAATACATTTAAAAGTGATTTCTCGTATGGTCCGGGAAAAATTAAGAATTACACAATATTCGGATTCGCAGACCCTCAATAAATAATGTTGATGAGGACTCTATAAATAAGCCGTCACTCCAAGAAATTCAAAAATAACTGTTTTTTGAATCACCCTAATATAGGTATGTTATAATCAAAGCCTAGCTTTGTAGCTAGGCGCTCCTTAGGTTTGATTAGTCACTCGTTAGGTTTTGCAAGACGCCTTAGTCAAAGTTGAAAACTATTTTGAGTTTCGACCTTTGACTGATGGATTCGGGTTAATCCAAGGAGTGCCTAAACTGTGCAGTCAACCAGAGAAACCAATATAACCTATTTCGGGCTTTGACTAGTCTCTCCTAGATGTGATAGAAATTAGACAGTCAAGGACCGATTTGCGCCGAGCTTGTATAGGTACTGTCTAGTGTCTGAGAAATTCTTTTCTAGGTAGGGGTCCTGACGTGAAGAGTTGGGTGTTTTGCGGACTATAAAAACTAATAATTGCATTTAAGTATGAAATGTAGGGGCAGAGTGAACAAAAAAATTTCTTTTTTTTGTTTTTTCCCTTGAAAAATATATTTTATAGATTTAAACTCTCGTTTGACAATTAACAATTTAATTGACTGAAGATAAGGAATACACAAATTTTTCAAGCGGACTTTGACAATATCCATTGTTGATATGAAACTTACTAAATTTGAACATACAATAATAAGTATTCATTTGAAATATTTTTTTGCTTGAATTGAATAAGAAGAAGTGTTTGGGTTAGATATTTTTCTAGTTACGCAAATGCATTTGTGTGTGTGCAAAATTTCGTTGAAATCCTTCGTAATCTACACATCAGAGAATTTACCTTCACTGAATTATTTTCCTCCAATATAATTCACACTTGCAATTTCAACTGTGAAGAATAAGTGCCCATATATATGTGTGCATAGTCATCCTCCTCAACCATTTTTTTTGAAATTTGTAGGTTTGAAAATATCCCTTAAAAAATATAGTTTCCTTTATATACATATATGTATATTGTATTATATATGTATATCTTTATGTGGTTAAGATTTTATAAATCAACTGTTAATTTTGTTGAATGCAATATTATTTGATATATTCTAGTTGGGCGTATTTGAATCAAATGTGATACCTTTAGAGCCAATTTCACCATACTCTGTTAAATATTTAACGCACTGTGAAGTCACTTAACGAGCTGTTAAAGTTATCGAGTGTCCCACCACGGGTTAACGGATGTTAAATTCTCTTAACAAGGCATCAAATCTAATTACTGCTTTAGAGGTCCGTTAGACAGCTAACAGACGGTCAAAATCAAGATGGACGCTGCTGCATACAATTTTATTTTCGAAAATGATATTTTAAAAAATTTAGATTGTTTAGATGGCTTAGAGAGAATAGTACGAAGGCAAAGAATTTTCAAAGAACGGCGTTCTTATTTCGAGGAGTACGACGATGTTGATTTTTGCACGAGATTTCGTTTATCAAAAGAATCAGTCCTGGATATTTTGAACTTGAACTACAAAGTCCTAAAACATAAAAAACCGGAAGTCCTTTACAATAAGTCTCAGATTGGAAGTAGGGACCCACAAATTCACAGAACACCTGTTTGTGTTTAAAACGTCGCCGCATCCCTGTGCTTGCATTGCGCATGTGCTGGGTGGATGTGGCAATATGTGGCCTGGCAAGACAGTCCATTCCAGACCGTCACTTTTCCTCCACCACTCTGCATCTGGGGATTTACATATTCTGGAAGATAAATGTCGTTTACATTCATTATTAAAAGCTTATAACTATTTATCTATGTAATAAGTGAATTATATGTAAGTACATATATGAGTATAGGCACCTATTGTGTACTATAGTTTACTTCAGATCGGGGGATTTAATATCTTTCGTGCTACGTAATGGCCAAGCCATAAATTTTTTTTAAACTAATAGGTAGAGACTTGGAGTGATCTGTGAATTAGTGTTGGAGTTCGTGGGATCAATTGACTTGGGTCTACAAGAGATCTCTAAATGTTGTTATACGAAAGAGGCGTGAACTTGTCTACATTTTTGACATGTGATGTTTTTGATTGGATCTCATTTCTTTTTGTCGATAGATTTAGATACTTTTCCCCCTCCTGTCTCCATCATCACTCTACTGAATCGCATTCATGAGTTTTTGATACAAATTACAAGTGATACCTAATCGTGAAATATTTTGACCACTGCCTGATTATTATTAAGTACGAGTAGAACACAATTTATTTGAATTGTTGGTAATAAGGAATACAAGTTGGTTTACCACCTAAAAGTAAATATTCTTGTAATAAATAATCAGTGGATAGAACATTTCATCATTTTTAAATTTTCCCGTCATCTATAAACTAAAGAAAAACCGAATATAAAATTTCAAGTTTTTAGGTCTGCTAGAAGTATCTTATATTTTTGATGATCGGTCAGTGAGTGAGTGAGTGAGTAACTCAGTGATGAAATAACGAAATTTTGATGGTGGATATTTTGTAAACTATAATAGTGAGAAACTTGTAATGTAGCAGTTTCGTTTAGTACTATTAAATAATTTCGGTACCGGTAATTTCAAGCTTTTGCTCTGATCCATAACAAAGATACAGAGGGTTTCAAAGTACATTGAGTTGCTTCGGGAAAAGGTAGTACGGCCGTGCGTGCTCGATTTAACGCGGACACTGCCCCAGATTATGATTTGCATTCGAGTGTGTATATATTAACATTTAAGTAGGACCATGAAAAATTATGCACTATTAAGGTCTTCACAAACCAACGCACGGTAGCAAGTTTCGAGTGTGCCAAAAACAAAGGCGCTTCCTTTTAAAGTTTTGAATATTTCAGTCCACATTTCTATTAGTTAATCTTAAAAAAATACGACATAGGAAGACCCAAGACTATAGCACATTTATGTACAGTTTATTAAAATAAATTGTGAAATGCCTGGTTTTGCATAAAATCTAAGTGGTTTTCTATAGTTAGTCCTGGTTGGCTTAATACCCTGAAATTCGTGGACTGAATAAAAACCTCATTTTCACAATTAATTTCATGGGGTTGGACACCCCCTCCCTTCCCCCATGCGCACGGTTCTGGTAATGTATTATACATATGTAGCTGCTATTGATCATGTTGCTTTTGCAGTATCTATATATGGATCTGTTTTTACTTAAAAAACGAAAATCTCATTGAGGTAATTTTGGATGAAATAACAATTATTATTGTACATAGTTCTTCCCACATTGGATAATTTTTAGTCCCATAATGAATTTAACATTTACAGAGAAGGTCCATTGAATTGAAAATGTAGATATGTAATTATCACCTGTTATATATTATACTTATATATGTACATGTTTTAAAAGGTTTACTTCGCGGGATGACCTATATTTAGCATGAGGCTATAAATAAAGATATATTTATACAACCACATTTTTTGTATATCTCCAAGAAAATGCAATAACATCATCACACCACGGTGGTTTCTTTGGGTTTCTCCCATGAACGATTTACCAGAAAAACCCAAACAAATGTCAATGAATTTATTTATGAAATTCCAACTTCCAACAAGTAAATGATGTTAAAGCATAGCCGAAATTTAATGATAAAAGGCGGCCATATTTTTACTTGACTGACCACAAGCTGTTGTGGCTTCATAGTACACAGATTCGTAAAAGGTAGTCGGAGCAATTCGTGAAACTTAGCAAAGAGTTTTTCAGTGTTCATACGTACCATCAGATAATTCAGAAGAAGTAAAGGAGGGTGTTGAAAATACCCCCTTTTTTAAGTGTTTGTAAAATTGTGCCAGAAGAAGACAATTTTTTCTATATTTGTGACCCAGGAGCGGTAATTATGATCGGTGATTACAATTTTATAAAATTAGTCTAATTAATTAATTTCACGACTCAAGAGTTTTGTCGAATGTAAATTTTGTTAATCAAGTAGAAGTGAGCCTTTGGCTTTAATCGGCTCCAAACATTTTTTAATCAACTTGGACAATATTATGGTATAAGATTAGGTAATTTAAGGTGGCGGAAGGGATTTTTATTTACATTTATAAAAAAAACCAAATTTTTGTTTAACCATCGAGGTACTTTCTGGTACCTAAAAATAGTAAATTCATGATGGGGGAAGACATTTTTATAAATTATTTATGGGCAGTGGCTATTCGTATCGTCCGTGCCCGTGTAAAATATGACGTACACGGAGGACATAAAATCCGGGTCCGCGTACATGGTAAATACACTGTACAAACAGGAAAATTTCAGTTCGTAGTTATTTTGTAAAAGGAAAATATTCAATTCTTGGAGCCTCACTTCCAAATAATTATAATATTAATATTAATAACTTCAATAAATGTAACACTTGATCATTGTTGCAATTGTATGCGCATTGTCAGCGATTTGTACAATTGTATATACATGCAACAATGTATGTATACGTAATTTCGAGTAATTTATACATCCTACTCCAAAACATCTTTAAACCGGCGCGCGTGAGTGAGGTCGGAAATCTCATACCCAAATAGTTTCAAACAAGTTTTTTTGCTTATTATTGTTGTTCTAAAGTGCATATTATGTAAATATATTGGTATATCTTACCCATCTCATATTCGGCGTAACAATTTCCCCCCTCATTCAGTAAATCTTGTTCAGATTTTGTAATATTGTAACAGATTTAGTTTTTGAAAGCGGAGCTCTATATTTTTTTTGGGAATTTTTGAAAGCCGTTTGGATTATTTACATTTATTTACACATTACAGATCATAATTTTTTATTATTGGAAATGAAAATAGTGTCAGTATATTAGAAGTCGGAAGCTTGTCATAACTTAGACTGACAAGTGAACTGACAAATCGCCCCAAGTCGTTCATATAATACATATATACCATATCTTGCTTACAAAAAAATACGGATCGGATGGAAAACTTTCTCTTGTTTTGTAGTCAAAAACATTTGCGAAAAGAAAACAAAACAATAGCTTTTGATATAACATTTATTTTGTAGCGACGAATGTCACTAATTGTAACATATTTTTTTCTGCTTCTAGGCATGAAACTTGCAACGCTAGACAAGATCTCGTGCTTTTTAGCCGAGTTAATAGGAACAGCACTTTTAGTTTTCCTTGGCTGCATGGGATGCATTCAGATGGCGGGCATTCCGAACAACCATCTACAAATGGTCATCAACTTTGGTCTCACCATAATGTTCATTATTCAAATATTCGGATGTGTGTCTGGAGCTCACCTTAATCCGGCAGTTACTGCTGCGGCCTTTATCTACAAACTACTTACACTACCCATGGCGGCAGTTTACTTCGTAGCTCAAATGTTGGGAGGATTTATTGGATTCGGTATACTTAAAGTGGTCGTTCCATCTGAGGCAATTAGACCAAATAACGCAACCTTTGGCCTTTGCACTACAATGCCCCACCCATCAATCGGCCCATTGCAAGCAGTTTCCATTGAGTTCCTTATCACAATGGTCCTTATTATGGTCTGCTGCGCTGTATGGGATCCTCGAAACAGCAAAACGCATGATTCAGTGTCATTGAGGTTCGGTTTTACTATCACAGCTCTAGCCTGCGCTGCGGTAAGGAAACAAATTTCTCTTTTTCTTCAAAATAATAATTTTATTGTTTTAGGGTCCTTGGACTGGAGGTAGTATGAATCCTGCGAGGTCTTTTGGACCAGCTATTTGGAACGGAGACTTCCAGTTACACTGGGTTTACTGGGTGGGACCCATGACATCTGCTTTTGTAACAGCCCTTACGTACAAAGCCGTTTTTTGGCGGGAGGCCCCACCTGAAAAAACCAAAATGATGGAAGAATTCCCTCTGTCAAAAGACATAAATAACGCATGATCGACATAAACTATTTAAAGCAGGATGCTTGCAGTTTTTTTTTTCAAATCAGCCGATATATATTTTCGCGTGAAGAGTAATTTAAAACTTTTTAATAAAAAGCGTTCGAATTTCTAAAAATCACAATCTGCAGCTTTAAGTAGCACATACAGCTATACTTTTAAATTCACCAAAAGAGGACTGAAAATCGACGAGATATTAATGTAAAATTGGTAGCTAGTTTTTAAAAAACTAAAATATCCAACTGCATTTACCATATACTTAATGCTGAGCTATTTTAGAAACTTTTTGCAGACATTAATTAGTATACATATTTGTTAATTTGTTTACAAAAACACGAAAACAGGAAATTATGTTTTAAGATTATTTCCAAGTAAAAAATTAATTTCTCAAATGTTATTTCGATTATTTAACCCTATGAAAAACTTCGAGTCCCATCCCTTAGCCAGTTAATGTCTCAAGCTCAAACATCCTTAGGCATGAAAGGTAAATGATCAAAACCAGTTTATGACTAAGAGGCGCAATTTATTCACATCGTTTTTTAAAGGACCAAGAAGCACGAAGAAAAAACGCATCAGAAACACTTAAGTGGTTCTAAACTTCTGGAGGTACACGCAAATATCTGATTGAGGTATAAAAAAAATACTTGAGTTTGTATGTTTGATCTCTGCTTAATCATTGCAAATTCATACTGAGCCTATGACAACTTTTATATAAGGTTCTTTTTCGCCTTTTTTGTAGTGCCGAAAGTATCTGAAAATTGAGATATGTAATAATTTGAGAATATATGAATAAATAAAGAGTAAAACTTTCTCAATTGCGCCCCTCAGAACAAAATGTTTGAATTCTGTGTGCTTTCAATTCAAGTCCTGACAACCAAAAATATTTCTTCGAATTTGTTTTTGAAATTCAAATTTCTTTTGTCAGTTATGTAAATGTCTAAAGTTTTATGCCTTCAGATAGTAAATCTTGAATACTTTCGTAACAATTGCAAAATTTTTTCACGAAAATATTTAAGAAAGATGAGTGCTTAATTAGTCGTTCCAATTTCTAATTTAATATAAATAATTAGGGGGAGACTCAGAACATTACAATCTTATAATTAGAATCCAGTACAAAAAAGGCAACATTCCACAGTCTCATACGATTCCAGTACGACAACGACGTAAGTGAACTTTGTGTAATTGTTTATCTTACAATGTTTAGTTTGGTATAATTTAATCTACCATCTAGTTTGGCTTTGCTTACACTCTTTCTTTTAATTTAGTCCCTGGAAACTATCAAATAAATTGATTATCAATTAATTATCTAGAACTCCTTTTTTACCCTTTCCTTTTTGCCCGAATTTGTTATTTTCATTCATAATTTTAGGGGAACAAAGACGCATTTGCTAAAGGGAGTGATGGTGGGGGTATGGCTAACATTTTAACATTTTAACTTTGTTGTGAACCATATTGTAACCATTTGACCAAGTCCCGACTTCATAGATTAGTGAACTTTTGAATTATGGATTTATTAATATATAACTTCCAGTTTTTTGCGTTTTCTGAACAATTTCATTTTGGCAGTTACGTCATTGTTCTTCTGGAACGGCGATATATAAATCTTATGCAGTCTTTAAACGCAACATTGATTTTCCTAACACAACAACCATATTACTTGGAATAAATAGGAATGCCACTCGAAAAAATAGGTAGAATAAGAGCCTTGACGATATGAGAGCGAAGTTGTGGAGACAGTATATCTGCAGGCAACACAGTCGTCGCAGTGCTCCGTGAATTTTACCTAGAGGGTTAAGGGCCGATTTCACCTAACTATTTCTAATCGGTCATTACCAAATCGCCTGTTAAAATTAACATAGATGTTAAAGTGTTTCATGTTCCACCATGCAAAATTAACAACTGGTTAGTAGATCAAGCGTTAAGTGAATTCCTCTCAATATTCTCAAATAATTCATTCCTCGTTCATTTCAAAAATTAAGATTAAACGTCAGTAATTTTATTCACATGCACAATGCAAGCACAGGGATGCGGCGACGTTTTAAACACAAACATGTGTTCTGTGAATTTGTGGGTCCCTACTTCCAATCTGAGACTTATTGTAAAGGACTTCCGGTTCTTTATGTTTTAGGACTTTGTAGTTCAAGTTCAAACTTGCTCGTTAAGTGACTTAACAGTGCGTTAAATATTTAACAGAGTATGGTGAAATTGGCTCTAAGCCTTACTTAGCTTGATGAACGAGTTAAGGTTGGGTTGGCTGCATCACAAAGTACTTCAATTAATTGAGTTACATGGAAGAGTTCATAAGAAACTTTTTGAAGGAAACATTTCCAACATCCAAGTTACGGCAGTAAGGGTAATTTAAGGATTCATTTATTCACAAAAGTCAATTAAAATTACAAGTTAAGCAAACGAATTAGAATAGGTTGTTGTCTTTGCTTTATTTGTTATAATAGCTTAGCTTGTTTGCTGACGACATTAATTGTCATAACGAGGTAAAGATGAAGATGAAGACTTGGATTCGGACCGGCCGTTAGGATTTTATAACTAATAACTTGATTGAAATGGAAAATAAATTTTGCAAGGGATTGCATCTCTTTGAGCTTTTCCGATATGCAATCGTTTGACCGAATGGCGAATTGTGAGGACCTGTACTATATATTTTCACGATGTATCAAAATAACTAAAAGTTTAATTAAAATACAGATTTTGGAAAAAGAATTGATGTCCTTTTTAAAACATGCAAACTTTTTTATAAACTTTAAATTCAATTTAAAGAGTGCGCCAGCGTATATGCAGACCAGTAGATATCTGCACCTTATCATACAACAATATTCAAGCTGAAAAATATATGTAATTATTTTCTGGGGTTCAAGTTTCCTGAAGCACTTTTTTTATTTTTCATACGGTGAAGTTGTATTTGCTTCTCGTTTTATTGATATTTTGTGTCCTGGGTAGACACAGCAAACTTTCAGTGAATATTGTTGGAGCCCAAAAATAGGCAAGTTTATCTCAACTTATGTGTCTGAAATTTTCGTTTTGCAAAATATTAGAACAGCTGATAATAATGATAATCTCTATATCCGTCTTTTTATGCATTGTATTGTCAATATGTGAATGTGCGTCTTTCTTTACTACTTATGTAGGTATAGTAACTGCAAGAAAATGGAATGATTTATAGATTGAATGTGTTCGAAATTTAATGTATTATACTTCTTTGTATCTAAAAAATGTAGTAACGAAAATTGGTTGCAGTTACTACATATTTAAATTTTGTTTATTATATTCTCTATGGAACGCTCTAAATACGAAGAAAGTGTGCGAATTTTACAATTTCTTGAATGAAATTAGATGTGGCTCGTAGGTATTGTTCGTTGATTACACAGCCACAAAAAAAAAAATTTTCGGGCCCGGGGATCGGACTATGTGTTTCATATGTTTTTCCGCACGCATGAGGGATAAGTACCACTAAAACGCACGCCTTTGCGTGCGGTAAGTTGCTTATTTCCCACTGCGTGCTTTCGACGGTCAAAAACACACGCTGCAGAAAATAAAACACGCACCTTGGTACCCAAGACAAGAGATACGGAGATCCCTGTGTGCCGCACAAGTAATTTTTCACGTCAGGAGTATGCATTTCTCACTTGCACTTGCAGGAGCAATGAGGAGATGCAGAAATATTTCTCGCTTGCACTTGCAGTAGCGTAAAGGTTTCGTTACGACAAAGTCTTTATTGCCAATGGTCCTTTTTATAAGTGTTTAGGATTGAAATTGTCCTCAACAATTTCCAGGTAATCAGCAACATTCTTGAAATATGCACGCAGAACCTTCCTCATTACTTTGCTGCAATATTTCTTTATTTTCACTAAGCAAAACTCGTTACAAGCGATAGTCTTGTTGCATTTATTTCTTAAATTATTATTATTACCCCCCTTTCTCTTTTCGCGCCCTTTCCTCGACCCCCCTCTTCCGACGGTCGCATGCCTCACTAGTGCGGAAAAATAGAAAAAATCGCTTCGCTCGTGCGTTTATTGCTGCCAGCGTGCGCAATCGGCTACTTACCGCACTTATTGCACAATATACTATTTGGGGTCGCTGAAATTGAATCCGATGTCAGTTCAACCCCATCACGTCAGGTTTTTGACAAAACCTCAAAAAACCTCAGCAAAAACGAGATCAGACCATATCTTTTATATGTTTTCGGGGTCGCTGAAACCAGACGTTATGGGGTTAAATGGAGTTTATTATTATTTATACCATACACTTATTTTGCTTCTTAACTCTTGGCGGAACTGTGGGGCCGTCCGACCAAGTCTTCGTCTTCGTCTCGTTATGACAGTTTGTGGCGTCAACGAACAAGTTGAGCTATTATAACAATTAAGAAAAGGACCTAGTTAAAATGTTCGAATTCGTTTGCTTAGCTTAAAATTCGACGTTTGCTTAATTGGGGGCTTGCAGTTTAGCTAGTGATCTGAAAAATGTATTGAATTGAAAAGTTAAATAAAATGGGGGGTGGACGAGTGCAAGGAAGTATAAATGCGAAGATATTTATTATACAAGTTGTGAGCCGGTTATGAACAGCAATAGAATTTGGAGTTAAATTGATCAAGAGGAAGCGCCTAGAAATAAATCTATAGGGAAATATATAATATTAAAATGCAAACAGGAATAAACATGTTCATAATTATCTGCAGATTTCAGTACATTATTCTCCTTCCCCAACTACTTTTGAAGTCACCAAAATTCTATGTGGAGATGAAAGTGTCTGCAGAAAGCATTTAAGGCTGAACTTCAGATCTTTTGTGAAACTTCTCCAAATCAAACGACATGGCTGCAGTCGGGATATAGAAGATGCTATGTTCTTATTTTGGTTCGCAGCTGGCTACTGTTGTCGAATTGTTTCCACAGCAATGAACGTTTCTCGAAGCCCAGCTTTTGAAATAATTTCAACTCGAGTATGGCTCCGTGTTAATCAAACACCCTAATGAGGATGACCTGAGTGATTTGCCCGCAAAAGACAAGCAAATATATTTCGTCGAGCAGCAGGCGCTATTAAAGGAATTTATGTATTTCATCTTCACGATGAATACATCAATAGAAAACTTCGGTATGCTACTCAGTTGCAAGCACAATGGGAAAATGCTAAACATCTTTTCTGGTTATCCAGACTCCGTCCATAATCAGCGCGTCTCCGAAACAGAGTATCCTCCATCCCAGTACTTTCTTTAAACTCGGTGATTAGGATTATAAAGCCACAACAGCGCCGATATCTGTTGTCTCTACATGGGAAATTTATCTAGAGAAAAATAAACGTTTAACAAACATCATAGTTTAACGAAGAGTGTTATGTAAAGCTGTATAGGGTACTTAAAGAACAGGTGGCGATATTTATTTGGAGATAGACCTGTGGAACTTAAATTGTGGAAAGCCGTAAAAGTAATCGCAGTCTGTTATGCGCTACAAAATATTTGCAATACCAACAGGAATATATTCGGCAGTATTCGAGGAAAATATCCAGTCCGTCTGGATAATAATAGTTCCGATAAACAATCAGCAAGTCGATTTAGAGACCAGCTTTGTGAAATCAGTGAACGGACAGAAAACTAATTATACAGAAAATTATCTACTAACTAATGCTTGCTAAATGAATTTTTTAAATTTTTAAACCAACGGGAAAAGCAAACTTTAATTATTTAAAAACAAAACAAAACCTGAATTCAGGTATCTTATATCTATAACATATCACTCGCTGTCACTATTTAAACCAGTCAGTGATACCTCTACTTCCGCGCCCAATCCATCCCCACTTGTAGATATTACAAAATTGTTCAATGATTGCAGCATTCTATTGTTTTGTTCCAGTAACATTTTTTTAAACTTTAAATTTTTCTTTTGCCCACTGCACTGTGCTTGCGAGGCATGCTCCTAATTAATCCTGGTAGTACAGTTAAATTATTTGTTGTGGAGCTATCTGATGACCAATTTGCTGGTGATGGAGGTTCAGCAGATGATGAGTATCGGCAGGTGAATAATATGACTATTTCGAAGAACTTCGTCCATTAAATGATAATATAGCCATGTTTTTGCCCTATGTTTTCCATCTTCAATGGAAACCCCACTGGGAGGATCCTTTAAGGTCTATAAAATTATTAAGTTCAATTTGTGACATATGCCAACAGACAAACCTTTCTATTTACGTTATATTTTTTCACTACATTGGACCATTTCTTAGAAATATTTTTGGAGTCTAAATCAAAATTTAATCCTTCTTTAACGGTTCTGTAAAAAGCTGGAACTTAAGTCTGCTAATATAATTATATTCTTCAGTAAATTTTACTCCCAAGCAGCTTTATTATTGAATGCTTTGCCGTTAAACAAATTTTTGTACACTCTCGCACGCAGCTCAATTAATTACAAAACATGTTCTTCAATTCCTGTAATACGAATTTGTTTTCAAAAACATAATATATGTATACTAATTACAATTCATGGTACTCACATTTGAAGCTGACATTTCTAACGAGTAAACCAATTATGGTTCTTTTGAACCACTGTCGACCATGTCAAAGAGTTATAACGCTTTTTCTTCTCTGGTTGATTTTCATGGTGTTTGAGTAACTTTGAAACAACTATTATTGAAGGATATTTCCAGTTCACACGATGTACTTAATGTTACATAAGATTTTTACATTTTCCAAATGTATTTTTCCCCATTTATACTGCCAGATGGTCTGCTGTACCTGTCGATTTGATTAAATAAAATAAAAAAATAAATTTAGCACCCTTTCATCAAATGTCCTTAAACCATTTACCTGACGACGTCAACCCAAGCCTTGACTAAGCCTAAGCTAAGCAATTGGCAACTGTACTGCCTATCGAAGCTTACTGACATAGATATGAATTCGAACAGAGCTTAGCTCGGTGTGACGTTACGAACTGTCATAATAAGACGAAGACTTGGATTCGAACAGGGCCTGTAATAGCAAATCGAGTGATATATACCATACACCTTGGTTTCGATCCCTTGATTTCATGTGGCAAAGAATTTTACGGCTGTATGGTATGGCTGTCCGGTAGTCAGAGACCAAATTTTAAATTGTGAGCAAATCGGTTGCATTGAATATAAAAATCAATATCGACCACTTTATGATGAGGAATAACAATAAATGTATCTTGAATATTTAATCGCGATAAAAAATACTTTTTGCGCGCTTTCATGGCCTTGGATGAAACATGGATTCACCAAAACTCGAAGCAGTGGACTTTTCCTGGAGAATCGTAGGTGAAGAAGCCCAAAGTGTTAGCGACTGTTTTTTCGGTTGCGCAAGGAATTATTCAAATCGATTACCTCGTAAAGGACCGAACGATCAGGGGAAAATATCATTCAGAGTTGTTCGACCGATTCGACGCATTTGGGGAAGAAAGTGTGCTCTTCCACCAAGCCACTGCGCTAATAGTCGCAATGACAAAATTGTATAAATTGCACTAGGAATAACGCAATGAGGAGTGAGTACATGTTCACCATCACTGATTCAGGACAGGAGTATGCATTTCTCGCTTGCACTTGCAGGAGGCACCAAAAAAATATTTCTCGTCACCAAAAAAATATTTCTCGCTTGCACTCGGAGCATCGTCTATGTCCTGTGTGCCGCACAAGTAATTTTTCACGACAGGAGTATGCATTTCTCACTTGCACTTGCAGTAGCAATGAGGTGGGCACCGGGAGTCAAAAAATCCTACCTGAGGAGCACTTGGGAGTCAAAGAGCCGGGTTTGCCCAGGTCTGCTGTAAAGCACACACGCAAGTGCAAGTGAGAAAAGCATACTCCTGTCCTGAATCAGTGATGGTGGACATGTACTCAGTCCTCATTGCGTTAATGGAGCGACCCGAAATGCACTCAGATTTATGGAGGTGTTTATGGAGGTATACTGCTCCCATGAAGTCAAACTTTGCCCGGGTCTGCTTTACAGCATTTCGGATCATTTCGGCTCGCTCCATTAACGCAATGAGGAGTGAGTACATATCCACCATCACTGATTCAGGACAGGAGTATGCATTTCTCGCTTGCACTTGCAGGAGGCACCAAAAAAATATTTCATTGAGGTGGGCACCGGGAGTCAAAAGATCCTACCTGAGGAGCACTTGGGAGTCAAAAGAGCCGGGTTTGCCCAGGTCTGCTTTACAGCCCGCTCTCGCAGAGGTCAGAAAAGGGCTACTTTCGGCCCCGAAAAGAGGTACCGAAAGTGGCACTTTCGGCGCACGTGTGACAAAAAATAAATTGTACATAAGTGATCCAAAAATTATTATTATATAGGTTGTATCCTATAATGCATGCAGAAACGAAAGGGATGATAGATCTCACCTAGCCAAACAAAAAATTGTATGTCATGGGGGCATCTCAACCGTTTTCGAGTTACAGGGTGATTAATAAATTCGGGATGCAAATCATGATTTTATTTTTATCTACCCCACGCAGCGATATCAAACTCACGCCAAACAACTACTATATTAATTGGTTTTCCAAAAAAGGCATCAATATTGACATACAGCTACCACTGCAGATACAATTATTTGCGAAAGTGAGAAAATGTTCAAAAATTTCCGAAAATTCACGTTTCTCCCACATTTTCTCCGAAATTCATATAATTAATATTTGTAGCTCTTTTTTATTTTTACTTAAAAGCCCATCTTGTCACCTTCCCAAATAGGTATATAACATGTCTAGATAGAGAAAGAGTACAAATTTACACGTAGAAAACCTTTTGCCGAATCTTAAAAAAATTGAATTGTAAAATTTGTTTTTAAATTAAACGTTTGTAACGTACTATCATTAAAATTTATAAGTTTTTATTTTTAGAAAATGGATGTTGGGGTTCATTTAAGTTAATCTTAGTGTAAATACAGAGTTTTTGAAAATTCTGTAAAAGTTTACCACCTATAATTTTGCACATCCATTTTTTACCTAGACGAACAAGATGAACAATTAAATAAAAATAAAAAAAGAGCTGTATTAATCACATGAATTTCGGAGAAAATGTGATTACGTAGATTCCTACATTTACTAGTTTCCCATGATTTTGGGGAAGGTTTATTGTGCACTCTTAAATACTTGGTATTGGCTTAGGTTTTGATCGATTCTCGGGTGGAATTATGTATCTTGTTACGAGATTAGTCGAAACAACTTGAAATGGCTGAAGTTTATGAATTGGATTCCTATAGGAATTTTGCATAGAATTCAGCTATTGAATTTGTTTCGACTAAATTCGAAACAAGATACATAATTCCACTTCTGGCTTTATGCTTCATATCTTTTGGGCATTCTCCTTCGCAAAGGTGGTAAAGTTATAAATTTTTTTGATTTTGTTGAATATTCGATTACACAATATTATTACATTCAGATCAAAGTAATGTTCAATTTAGTCTACTGCAAAAGAACGAATTCAAAGAAATAATCGTTGCCTAATAAAAATAAACAACTCGTACTTTTATATGTCCATTTGTATAAACTAAATTTTGGAAGCCTAAAGGCGGAGATACCGGACCTGATTCTGGTTGTCACCGCACTTTCCGTGACGTGACATCTTATAGCAGAATTGCCTGTTTTGATCCCAATAAGAATATTTCTTCGTTATTCAGCTATAAGATGCCAACCAGAATAAATTTCTTCTATATATGTTACATGTGATCTGAGGCAAACCAGGGTACCGACTCTGGTGGAAAAGGGTCCGCACAACTCAGCGGCACTGAGTATTTTACCTCAGAATGCTCGGCTTACCTCGCTTCAGATGCATACCCGGCTTATGACAAGTTCCGCATATCAAGTATTATTCCGTCCCTAGAACCAAACTGAAACAGAAACAAGGAAACGAATCATCGCGCTACAAAAGTTAGTTTCATCAACTTTTGTAGCGGTAGGAAATCGCAACGGGTACCTATATTATATTTAAGTGGATGAATTATTACATATTCAAATTCATTTTCTAGCGCTACAAAATCGCAATGCCTACATTGTATCTCCGCTGGTCATCAATTTATTTTGAGCTTCTAGGCCCATTCACATAAGCCCTGGACAGAAATAAATTTATTTTGACTATAATGCCATGCAACCTTTTTCAATAAAAGCTTTGATAGTTCCTAAATTGGTGATGTTGACGATAACTTTTGCATTGAAAAATACATCTGTAAAATTAAAAATTTACTCTCTAGCTCCCGAAATTACCGTTTCAAATTTCAATTGCTCTTAAAAACATCCTCAGTAATTGTACATCATCCTAAAGTCGCTCAAACATACATACCTCTAAATAGGTACATCTTGCTACTTAAAGTAACACTAATTGCGATGCGCATCCAAACTTTCTTCCACAGCAGGTGAAAATGCCTTTCCTTCCATAGTTTCATCCCTGCAAGAAAAACTGTTGGCCCTCGAATTGTCAAGCAAAAACAATTGAAAGAAAAGTCTGAGCTAACAAAAACAAATTTATTAACGTTTCAGTGGAATGCATTTTAGTTTCCAAAAGAAAACAATTTCAATTCTATTATTTTACAATGGTGATGGTTTATTTCCTTAGAATTGTTAAAGGCGTTTTGTACATTTGTTTTGTTCAGTTAAAAGTTCTAATGCAGTTGTCTTTGTGCTAACTAAGTTTTCGATTAGCCTACAAAATTTACAGTTAATATTAGTGCTACTGTAGATGTTACTCTTAAGCTGACTTATAAATAGTCCCTACATTTCATTTGTCTTTGCAATTATTTTGTATAAATACATTTGTTACAGTTCATGGTTTGCACATTCGCTATTTACAATTCTTAGACAACTATGAGACCCGCTCTTTGTTAAACAACCTATTTTTCCGAAAAACAGACATCCACTCACTTACTAGATAGTCGCGTGGGAAGCTCTGTTTAGAACATTAGATTAGCCTAGTTATATTTACAAGGGCGATTCTACTATACAGCGGCGATATCCAAAACGCATCCAACAGAAGCTTTAATAAATAATATCTACAGTACGAAGGCAATGTATGGAGACAATGGAATGCTTAGAGAGCTGAACACAGCTTCGGCTAATGGCGCTAAGTTTGGTTTGAAAATTTTGATCCAAATACTGGAGTTTCTCGAAGATCTGACGGCGTGGACGCACGCGATTCTGACCTCTAATTAAAGCGATTTTTGAATTTACCTTTCTACACCACTCTTGTTAAACTAAATTAATCTCTGAGGTTCTTGCTTAACAGCAAATTATTGTGATGACCCGACAAATGTCGCACGAGTTCCTGCATAGATTCGAAGCACATGGAGCAAAAGCAGCAGCTGTACCTGCTGCCTGCATCTGGGCTTCCCGCAATGCTGATCACATTGCGGTGGACGGAGCACAAATGTTTGAGGAGGTGAGCCTTTTGCTTGAACATCGCGACACAGAGTCGACACGCGAAGGGCTTCTCACCAGTATGAACACGTAAGTGGGTTTTCAAGTTCCACGACATCCCAAACTGCTTGCCGCAGTACTCGCAGCGGTACTCTCTCACAGTGCCGCTGCTAGAGGACATGCTTCCGCCACTGCCTCCATTTCGGGAAGTTGGTGGTTGTTGTACAGACTTTATTTCCAATGGATTTGTTTCCGAACTACAGCTAAGTGATGTGGAAAGACCACTTAAGACACCACTGCCGGATCCTTGCAATCCAGCCAAGGCAGCCGCCGCTGAATGCGGTGGAGGCGGCCACTGGTACACAAACGATGGAGGTATTTGCAGCGGACCATCTGCACTTGGCGGCCGCCTTCGGACGCTATTATTGTTGCTATGGTTATTATGATTAAATATATCGGTGGGGTTAACTACACCACTTGGTGGTGGCGATATAGGCGCTCTGTCTGGAAAGTACGAGGGTGGCGCTGACGATGATGGGGGCTTATGCGCGCGCAGGTCCTCAATAAAAGACGGATTGTACGGCACAAAGGGTTGGTTTTGAGTAGGCGAATTGTGAAACCCGGGCCTTCGCTTTCTGTGCGGGGTAACAACGTAATTTTCGGGGGAGTTTTGCAGCATTTCGTGGTCGGGCGGCGGTTTGAGTATTTCGGTGTCAGGTGGGGGATAGAGAACTTTTCGTTTATTCCGAAAATGATCTAGTAATCTTGCTGGGTTTATCATCTTACAGCCAGATGGAACGTTTGCTATGGACTCGACATCAATGTGACCATCATTCGAATCCTCATCTCTGTCACGAAAACCAAGCGAAAGGTTCACTGGGTCTGATGAGGACTGCCTCCGTTCAGCGATTTGCTCGGCTGGTGGTTCTTTCCGTTTCTCTTCCCGATCTTCATCACTGCCGTTTTCCAAGCTTTTCTTACCTTCAGCACTTCTTAACGTATCTACGTTGTTTCGTCCTAAAGAATTCTTACTGCTCTCGTCCTCATCCTCTTCACATTCTCCACCTTCTCGCGCTCGTTCATCTTCGCCACCGCTACTATTTTCATTTAGTCTCTCCCTTTTTACAGATATTCGAGAAGGCGATGATTCAGAACTCTTCGATCTTCTTCTTCTTCTCATGTCATCTTCACTGCTCCCACAGTCCGACGTTGAGTTCGTTTCGGTTCGACACGAAATATCGTCTTGGTGAGACCTATTTTGATGGAGATTTTCGGGCTCTGTTGTTGGAGGATCACTCGTTCTCCAATCTCCAGGTTTTATCTGAAGAAGGGAAAGAAGATCATGCAGATGTTCAACATCATTTGCAGGAATACACGTCTGGCCTGAGTACAGGAAATCTAAGAGCGACCTAAAATACGTTGCTTCTACGTCTGGGAAATGAACGGTTGTAATGCCTTCAACAACTGGGGTCTCTTCCAAAAGCATTCTATGAAAAGAAAAATACAAGGATAACATTGGGGATTTAGATGATAGTTTGTACTGACCTAATTAGTGGACTGGCTGCGGCTAATACTAATTTGTGCGCTTGTAATGTTTCCTTATTGTCACAAACAAGAAGCAGATCGGCCGGATGTTCGCCGCGGAATGCTGCGCCAATTTCTTGGAGTATACACTCACCGTGTTTGCTATACTGCAGCATCAGCATCCTAGCTACCTGGAAAAAGAGACGCAAAAGTTTGTAAACCTGTATTTTTATGAATCTATTGCATAACATAATTTTTTATAGTTTTAATTCAACAGGTACGCCACGATTTTAGAATCCTTGAAGATGGCTGTCGAAAAAAGTACGTATTTTGCCGCGTTTCCTTATAAACTTGCACTTCTTGGACATGTCGATACAAAAAACAATGTAAGCTTGGGGAGGATGATCCCGACAAGAAATTTGGCTACTGTTTGGGAAAAATAATTGCGATTCCTGCGCAGCTAACAACGGAAGATAGCATCTCTACTATCATCAGCAGTGATAACAACGAGAACGGCTCAAGGATCCACAAGACGAACCCTCGGATGGTGGTTAGACCTGTGAGTACTTTTTGGAGCGAACTCAGTCAGCAAAAAGAAGACCTAGCACAGCACAAACAGCTAATCACAAGTCGAATAGTAGCTTAACCAGACAATAAAGGCGCGATAACCTAGAGGTTATTCCCTTGGTTAATATTTCACCTGAATTAAACAGCTTGTATGTTACCTTAAGTTATTTTAAAAAGAGGCGTACATTCCAAGGTTCCGTAAGAAAATCTTTTGTATTCCCTTTCCTTATCAAGTCGGACACAGTGAATTTGCTTTGTGTATTTTTATGATACAGGCATCACGTTTCGTAGATGAAACAGTTCTCTACTTGGACGGAAATACATCAAATAATGTTCTAAAAGGTTATGCAAGCAGACATTAAATTTTGGACAGAAAAGGGTCCTTTAGGAATAGTCTAAGATCGCATCTCAGAACGACCTTCACCAATCTGTTTTCCTAACGAAAGGTATTTTTTATCAAACATGATATGTAAACAAACAAATCGCGCATGGGTTGCCTAATTATATCAGGTGAAGGCTACCCTTAATCCATCTAATTATGCGTATAAAAGAACACACTTTCTGCGTTATTGGCTTAATTCTTCGTCAAGGCTATAGGCTATAAGGTTTTATAGGGTTTCAAAGTGTTGGATCCAATATAGCCACCGAAAAAGTACAACTTCAATGGATTGCTATAAAAACAGGTTGATTTCGAATCTAATATGATTTACATGTACGAACTCATGCCGGCGGACACTCGAGAACTACGATGACAGAGATGAGAGGGACGGACAGAGCAAAGCGGAATCGAAGAGTGCATCGCACAAGAATTTGTAAGTGTAAATGGGGTCTATCGAAATTAGAAAATTAAAGATAGCGGATCCAACAATCCGAAAATGTACAACTTGAATGGCTTTCCGTATAAATTTATATATATGTATATATATAGTATATAGGTTTTTAGGGTCGCTAATTTTAAATCTACTATCGAAATTTCGAACTTTTAGATGACGGCCAAAGATGACGGTTTTTAATTCCCATTTTTTTGCCTTTCGAAAGAGGTACAGCATGTAGCGGTAAAGAAAGAGTATACAAATTTATACGTAAAAACAAACCCCTTTGCGAAATGTTAAAAAATGTACATAAATTTAAAAAAAATAATTCAAATTATACATTTGTCAGATTAACTGTAAAAGGTTTTAAATTTGAGAAAAGTCATTTAGGGGTTCATTTAAGTTAAATTTGGTGTAAAATTCAGATGTTTTCTTAAATACCGCAAAAGGTTTTCTACGTACACATTTGTATATCCTCACTCTACCTGGACGTGTTGTACTCTTTTAGAAAGGCAGTGAGATGGAAAATTCAATAAAAATAAAACAGAGGTGCATTAAGTACATGAATTTCGGAAAAAATTCGGAGAAACGTGAATTTTAGGAAATTTTACAACATTTTTCACTTTTGCAAGTGACTGTACCTGCAGTGGTAGAGAAAGACCAAGAATGGTGGTATTTTTCTAAAGCATATTGAGATAGTTGTTTGGCGTGAGCTTAATGTCGCTGCGTTAATTAGATCAAAAGATAAAAATAAATTCACAATTTGCCTCCTGAATTTATTAGTCACCCTGTAAATCCCAACCTTGACCTGATATAATTAGGAAACGTATGCGCGATTTGTAAGCTTAATAAGCTTTGATAAAAAATACCTCTCATTAAGAAAAAAGATGGGTGAAGGTCGCTCTTAGGCGGGATCTTGTACTAGAAGAACCCTTTTCTGTTTCAAAAGTAATAGGTCAACTATAATCCCATACCTAATTCTATGGAAATCCAAAGAAAAAAGTATATGTAGTATGCATTGCGAAGTACTTGTCAAAGAAATTTTATAAAGCCTTGAAGTTGAAAAGTCCATAATTGACAGGAGTTTTTGATTTAACCCTTACATTGTGGTGTATTACACCCAAAAAGATCTAATAAACGCATCCATTTTCCCGGTTTTCATAATCACCTTTTAAACCCGGCTTTCTTGAATTCTATATGTTAGTTTTTAACAAATTATGTCTTGATTTCACCACAAAAAAATTTCTACATATTTTTCCAAAGAGCCAACAACCCAACTAAGGTGTGTTCTGCGCTACCCCATGCGCAGTACCAGGATCGTGGCATAGGCGTGTCTTAGATTTAAGAGTATGTGAATTAAGATTTCGAACAATTCTAAAATATCAGATAATCGGCATTACACTGAATTTTTCAACAAATTTTTTTATTTATTTAAATACATAATATAGTTCTGTTTTAAATTGTTGGTGGATAAGCCAACCCGTGTATGTACTCGTCCGGAGCGCTCAATCGAAAACATTGCTGCTGTTGCTCAAAGTGTGCGTGAGCAACCATCAACATCAACTCGTCATCGTTCTCAACAATTGGACATTGCACGCACTTCTTTGATGCGAATTTTGCATAAAGATCTTGCCATGAAGCCATATAAAGTTCAATTGGTATAGCAGCTAAAGCCGGTTGACCATCCGAAACTTACAGCGAACGCCACAATCGATCTTTAGCGCCCTATCTACGGAAATCGCCTAATCAGTAAAAATGGTGATGTGATTTGGTCGGCAAGAAGCTGCGATTTGACGCAGTTGGACTATTATCTTTGGGGAGCGGTGAAAGATAAATGTTACGCCAACAAACCAGACCTCAAGCACGAGATTCAAGCTGCTATTGCTGACATTAGTCCCGAAACAATCGAAAATGTACTCAAAAATTGGGTGGACCGAATGGGCTACTGCCAAGTCAGCCGTGGTGGTCATTTGACCGAAATTGTTTTTTATAAATAAATGACATAAAACAACCTTTCAAATAAATGTTCAACCATTGAAAAATATTGAGCCGTTGTTTTTAAAAACAAATTCAAAATTTTAAATTTTAATTTTTATAATAGAAAAGAATTGTGCTTTATTATTTTTATTTATTTTATTTTATTCAATTATTTTAATTTTTATTTAAGTAATTATTTTTTTACGGTAAATATTTAAAATCTTCAGAGTATTCAACGATAAGGAATTTAACTATATTAAAAACAACTTGCGAATCAAAATATCTTACTCTAGTTCTAGGTAAAGTATTTCCAAATATACCAACAAAGCTATGGTTACTAAGTTTAAGTTTACACCAGTAAGATAAAGCAAACCTTTTAATTAATAAAATATAGCATTAAAAAGTTTTCAAAATTCGCAGAGCACACTACACAACCAGTTTTGGTGTGTGAAGAGCGATGAGAATGAGTGTGAATTAGCATAAACGATAGATGTCAAATGACAGCTGACATAATATTTTTTATTGACCGTAGTTATTTGATTAATCCCATTAGGCGGGAAAAGAGGTCTTGCAAGAATTGCGTACTTTCTTCATGGTTTCATGCGTTCTTCTTATTACAAACACACGTTTGTGTCAACGTTTACAATTTCTGTTTCGCAAAAGTAACATTAACACCTAGATTCTCTCGGCAAATTCAGAATGAAACACGCACAGTAATGCGAGTTGTGTATTTACAATTTATTGATCATTTAATGCTAATCCGAACAAAATTGCTATAGGATTTTGGTTAGGCCAGATGAAAGAAGACACTTTTATGACTGTTTATCTACATATCTTGTCTTTTGATTGATGGATGAAAAATTAATCAAAGACGCTCTGGCAAAATTTATATTATTATTTATAAACACATATGGGAAGTTTTTATAAAAAGTCATCAAGGGATAAAAAATATCAATCAAAGTTCTATTTTTCTTGTTTGCTTGTAAAAGTTGATTAAATTAAATTTGTATCAAAAATAACAACATTTCTAAGTAGCTAGTAGTTGTTGTTAGTTTCCTGAATTGCATAAATTAAATTAGAAGAATAACTTAATATTACTACAAGGGTTTAAATCCATTTATGAAATTATACCTAGCTTGACGAAAATTATAAAAAGTACGCATCGCAAACAAAACGGAAAGTTCATAGCTTGTTCATTACAAAATTGTGATTTGTTAAATAACTACACGTTGCTTTTAGGGAAACATTGCGATACTGCTCTTTTCTCACGTTCAGTCTTCATGCGGGCGGTTTTAATAAGTATGTAGGAGTTACCCGTTTAGCGATATAGAACAGAGAGAACAGAAATATTCGCACGACCTTACATTTTGTGACATTGAAAGTTGATCTCTGCTACCCACATTTCTTTATAATATCTACTCCTACGAGTACTGCTTGAGGTTTTGCTTTTGTTGATGATCACAGACATTTTCTTTTCTTTTGAACAGCAAAGTTCTTAATGATGCACAGAATTCTTAGAAACCCTTAGATTTTTAACTCCACTCATTGTGGAAACGATGTTTTTTTTAATTTTCGTTTTTCTGCCTCGCACCATGTTCATTTAAAAATCAAAACTTACTGTTCTAACTCTGTTCAGAGTGCATCAGGATCTGGTAACTGAGAAACAAACATACTTTAGAAACATATGGACAAGCTATGAAAATCTTAGTGGGAATATGTTGCCTTATACGGTTTATGTTAATATACCTTAATTGAGTTTTTGCGATTTATAATTTAAAATGCTGACGGAAAACAATATCTAATGCGCTTATGCGCAATTAAAGTTCCTTCTATTTCCACTTAAGGTGATTTATATTTTGGCCCTGAAAGTCCCACTTTAGGAATTTTATTATCATCAGATTAATTAATGTCAAATTTATAGTCATTTGTGTTTATGTTTCATCATCGTAATTATATTTTTGAAGCCATACATATCTTTCAGTGATCATACTTCCTGCAAGGCCTTGAACATGGTGTTAAACGGAGTATCTTAAAGCAAAGTAATATCTTTCATTATATGCATATGTCTATACAGGGTGTTGTGTATAACTTATGCAGAAATGGGGGGGATGGCAGATCTCATCTAGGCAAACAAACCGTTGTTTACATCTCAACCGTTGTCGAATTACAGGGTCATAAATAAAATCGGTATTCCCATTTTTGTTTTATTTTTATGTTTTGCTCTAATTAACGCAGCGACATCAAAACCACGTCAAACAACTAACATACTATCTTAATGTACAATATGTCCAGGTAGAGATAGAGTAAACAAATTTATACGTTCAAAACCTTTTGAGGAATATAAAAAATTTAAATTTAAATTTAAATTCTCTTTTAGAGAATGAATTCGTACATCCCCACGACCGACGTCATGCTCGCTCCGTTGACTATTTCGAAATGCTGGCAGTAACGAAAGAACGTTTTTTTTTTTAAACAATTTTTAAAATTGGAATTCAACACCTCACAATGTAATTAATTATATTTTAGCAGCAATCCCTTTTTGCCCACTTTCCCAATTACCTTTGGGAATGGAAAAAATTTGATTACAATTACAATTCCCTGTATAATGGATTTGGAAATCTTCACAGTTGCGGTACTAAGGAATTTAATGTAATATATTATAATTTAGTGTGGCTAGCTCTGAACAAAATATGTTCGTTTAACCAAAAGAGAATGCTCTGCCCTAAAGAGTGTATGACAGTTTTTTAGGAGATATAATGTCCGGCTCACTAAAGATTTTATTTTGACGCTGACTAATTAATCGACTAAGAGATTCTGTTATTATATTATATGGTTGCAGAAATTAGGGAACAGAAAGAATTAATTCCCTTTCTGTTAAAAGTAGGTACTACAAGAAGGCTTATAGAATTGCATATTTTTTATCGAAATTTAAATCACTGCCTAAGCCTGATAATAAAAATTTGAGATTAACTTTAATTAAATATATATTTTATTCATTTCGCAAACTTGCAGCGTATCAATACAACATACAATTTACTATTCCGTATTCACAGTTTCTTTATTCGCGGTATATTTACGGAACGTTACCACCGCGAATAAGGAGCTTTGACTGAGCTATTTTAGAAACTATGCTTTGCGCCGCTTTTATAACATTTTGACGCTAATACAATTAGGAAATATTGAGATTTGTCATCGATTTTCGTCATATAAAAAAACATATTTTCGGTTGAGAATGGTAAAAAGGAGGAATGCACAAATTGTATAAAAGCTTGATAACTCAGTCTGTTTCTTTTTTGTTCGGGCCTTCAAAAACATTTTTTGCGAATATTATTTGCAACAAGTTACAGTAAGACATTTTTTCCCTTTTATTGTCCATAAATTACTAACTAATTTAGCAAAAAAATATGTTCACAATTTTTGAGAAGCTCAAAAACACGAGGCAACAACGGATTCTTCAATTCTTTTTCGCATATATCATTAACTAGGTTGCCCGGATCCGGCTTTTCCCGGGATACTATTAAATTTGTATTCCTTAATTTTATAACGCCTCCCTACTGCACCACCGCCTCTCCTATGTGACCCAGCGTTTTCCTATTTGCGTTTTGCACATGTGTTAGATATTTTTTTTTTTTTTATAAATAAATACATTCATGAAGAATACAAAATGATTTTTTTATGTTTATTTATTAGGTGTATAATACTTTAATAACTTGTTGAAATGACACGTAAAAAAAAAAGCACCTGTACGGTTGGCACGATTGCGGCCGCAATTTTGATGTGAAACAAAACTTTCAAAAAGATTATTAATCTGTAGGGAAGTCGCTATGGCGCTATGGAGGGGTTCTTTTTTTTTTTTAATTTGACAAAATGGCGGCGGTTTGAACAAAAAGTATCGAATTTGGCCCTTTTTTTCGACAGTTTTTCGTAAAAAAAAATAGGAAGATTTCAAAAAAAAAAAAAGCTTCCATAGCGCGATAAAGAATGACGTTAAAAATGTTCTCTCCAAATTGGAACTAGATATCTTCAAAACTCTTCCTTTGAGAGTGCCAACCGTTTTGAAAAACACCATTCTGAGAAAAACGCGTTTAAAGATTGAAGCGCCCGGGGATTCTCATCAGTTCCTTCCGTTCCCTTTCTACAAGAAAAGCTGTAGTGACCGTAGTAATTTGAATTTCGATTTGAAAATTTGAGAGAATGTTTATTACAGTGTATACTATCCGATAATGCAACAAAAAAAAATCGATTTTTCGAAAATTTCACACTGAGACGATCCCTTAACTTTTCGGTCGCCATATTGATCTACCATCTTGATTTCCAAAATTTTGATGGCAGACTCAAAATCAGTGACCCCAAAAACCCATACCAAAAACAAAAGTTCGGATTTTCAGTGAAATCCCTTGAAGTTTAACTTTTTCGGTCGCCATATTGGATCCGACACCTTGAATTCCAAAATTTTGAATGCAAGCTCGAGATCTGCGCCCCGAAAACCTCCAGTTGCCTTTTTCATAAAGATTCCTTGATGTTGGAAAATTCGCTTCCTATACAAAACGGAAATTTCTATTTTTTCGATTTTCCGGGTTTTCCTTTGGGGTTTCCCAAATTTTCTTTTTTTTTAACCTTCCCTGTATTATAGAGAAAAAAACAAACAAAAAATTATCGAAATCGGTCAAGCCGTTTTTGAGTTTTAGCGAGACGTACCGCACAGCAATTCATTTTTATATATATAGATAAAAGATAAATAAAGTTTATATGGTCTTTCACAGGATGATTGCACCAATTAGAATGATGAACAAGCGTCTCGAAAATTTTTTAACTGTGTGAACTTCTAGAGCTAGAATTCAAGTTGGTTAGTAAAATTGTGACATTGTTTCGAAACAATAGTAAAAGTAAGCAAATACATTTCGTCCGGTTTTCTTTCTCAACATGTTTAGCACCTTAACTAGTATTTTGCAGCTAGTTCGCCACAATAGTAGATGTAGTGCGCTTCTGTTTGCTCATTTACTTTTCAACTTACATGACAATATTGAACTTCCGGCTGAATATTTGGACGCAATATGTGTTAATGGATTGATTAAAAATATGATGTTTTTTATTTACAATTCTATATTTAACAATTAAAGCACTATAGGCTCGAAACATTAGAACCGTTTATTTTGAAAGTCTGGTAAGTTCAATTTTTTGAAGCATTTTGTTGCAATGTTTATTCACTTATTTTTGAAGTAAATTAAGAATAAAACCGCATAAAAAAATTACAAAAAAATGGACTTGCCCCACTTTGCCACTTAGTAAGTTGAAGTTCAGGGTCTGGAATCATCCTGTAAACCACCGTAAAAGGATAGAAGATCCGTCCATTCTTCTTTATCTATAGAAATCAATTAACTGCATGTGTGCATTTCCTTTGATGGCGGATTATTAAATAATAGAAGTTTGACAATGGATGCTTATAGCTTAGAAAAACAAGAGATTGGCAATAAAAAATGCAGTTTATGGAGAAAATTGCATATGCATGATTTATTTGACGTCGTATACATCAAACTATCAGATCCGATAGCGCTATGTGTTCGCTTGATTATAAATAGGGGGGGGGGGGGGGGGGGGGACTTTGTGGATACATTGTATGGGTCACTATTGCTTGTCGCACACGTCCATCACATCATTCTACTTGGATCCGGTAATCGCCCCAGATAACCGGTTCCGATAGTCTATTGTGCGGCAGGCCTTTCGCTTCAAATCAGTTAATTCAACATTTTTTATTGACAATATCAATGGCTTTTAGGATGAAGCGAGTAAAACTGAGTGCAAGGAACGTAAAAAGAAGGGTAAATAACTTGAAAGTAAAACTTTTTACCATTAACTTTAAGGTCTTCTTAAAAATATATAATAATATTTATTAAAGAAAGCAGCATTACTTATCACGTGTATTAATAATAACTGATAAGTAGTGCACAAAAACAAGGACTAGTCTTAATAACAAATATTGAAAAAGAATTTGAAATTACTTAAAATAACGTCTTTACTTGTCTAAAATGTCTAATTGATATCACCAGTTGTACTATCACATATTTTCATATTAGGATGCCATTTTTAAAATTATATGGCGTGCACAGTTACTTTTAGTTTTAATACACTTAGGATACTCTAGGAAGTGTAGAGAATCAGCAAAACAAAAATTTGAATACATAAATAACAATATTTTTCTGGTTAAACTAGCGTACTCAATATCAATCTTAATATGATCTCATCAGTACCCTGGATTATAATGTATCAGCCCCCAAGAAACAATTTCAGGAAAAATTCAAGTAACTGCACAAAAACTAAAAAAGTTATTGTCCCTTACTTAGTACTGAAGTTTTTATTAAATTCATGTTAAATAATATAATTTGAATCTTAAAAAATCTCATTATATATATTTTGGGATTTTGCATACATATGTACACACATATGCATAAATTTGTTGATGGCGTTGAAGTAAAAATATTTAGAAGTTTTACCACGCTTTCTAAAGAAAAATCGTTAATAAGATCGTTTCATATAAAGCCACACATAGGTATTTCCCAATGTCGTAGCATAATCTCCTGCATAAGCACTCAAAAAAGCGGAGAAACCTCTCAAACAATAAATTCTAATTTCACAAGAATATTCCCTTGCTCAGGCAACGGGGGAGAAATTTCAATTTGAATTGTAAATTCGCGTATTAAACCTGACATAAAGTGTGGAAGGCGCGGAGTCTGCATACATATGTATACCCGACAGCCGCAACGTGTGCAGTGCTGTGGGATACCCTCCGTGAGTAATTCGTGTGATCATGTGCATATTCAGTGTGAACCGATCTCGGCGCTGATCACACTTTCAATAGTCTGCAGTCCGCGAGTCGAGCACGTTAATCGGAGGGGAAACAGAAAAGGAACGTGTTTCGAAAGTATGACCTTGGATTTTCGAACGATTCCATTCCGCGCCGTTTCTTCATTATTGCGAAGAAGACAGAGCAAAAAAAGCGTCTTTCCTTTTTCTTTGTCTTTTTTATTCCCAGCTCTTCTTACCTTTCTCTTTTCAGCTGCTATTTCCTTTCTTTCTTCTTTCTTTTCTTTTTCGTTGAGTCGCTGTTTCGCTGATCAACTGTCATCAGACGAACTTGTTTTTCAAGGTTAACGTTTTTTCCTCCAGAGCCCCCTCCCAGCAGTTCCATAATCATCTTTCTGTTTCCTTGCACAATGAAGCTTGGATTACAATCGTGAGTCGTGATCATGCTTTCTATAAAGCCTGCCTTAAGTAGGGACGTATTTATGTAACCCAGGCTTGGTTTCCCTTTCAATTGCTCTTACTACATACGCTTGCGCTCGAGTGGTAGAAGCTTGGCTAGTATGTAATTCAGGGCGAGCGAGATTATTTTTTGACGATTTGTGCTTTTATTTCGGAATGTGATGAATAGCTTCTGGGTGCTGACTGCTGGACTAGAAGAGGCTCGCTCGGATGAATAACTTCAAAAGCTCAGCCAACGAGCGATTTCTGGGAATAAGACGGAATTTAAAGTTCGGGGAAAAAATGGTTACGCCGTCTCGCAAACAAAGACGACTCTTGCGAATGTTAGTACTTCTCTCGGAGGGAAATTAAGCAACAGTGCACCCGAATTAAAATCGCTCGATCTTTAGAGATGAAACAATGGCTATTAGTTAAAGTGCTTATGTACTAGCACTTTCTGCGGTTATTTGCTGTACTAATTGCAGATTCATCAACTGAACAGACGCCGCTGCTCGTTTGCTTTCATAGGTCTGTGCTAGTTTTCCAGTCTCCGAATATACTTCTTTTGTAATTGCAATAAAAAGAGGAAATTGCCTTCGGAATCAGAACGTGACTTCAGTTGATTAGAATTTTACATTTTCCCCAATGGTATTTTGTCACGCTTGAGATCTCAACGGCGAATGAGAATTCGTATCAGTGCTAAAATATCTGATAAAATGTTATTGAATTTACATTTAACAGATGGTTAAATTTTGTTTTCTTTGTTTTCCTCCATCAAAAAAGGGTCAACATTTTTTTTCTTAATTTAAATACAAAGAACTGAAATTGTCACATTTCTTATAGGTTTTCTCTGTTTCTACATCGGACAACGGATTATACTATCGTATTAAAAATTTGAATTAATGTTATCCAGAAGTGTAGTTCTTTTTTCTATACACATTTATTTACTTATATTAAAAATAGGCCATAGAATACAAAAAAGCAATATCTTAAATTGCAAAACAATAACAGACTGTCACAACTATGAAAAAAGTTGTTTTGATACACGTTTTATGCACGTAAAAACGTAAACTTGGTACTGAAATGTCGAAAATTAAAAGAGAAACCTTTTTTCTTTCCATGGAAATCAACCAAAACAATAACATACATAAATAAAACCTCAGTGCAGTGCGTAGTGTAAAGAGTTGGTAAAATGATACTAAAGTTTTCGGAAGTTAATTATTAAGACAATAGGAAATAAACTTATAATTGCCTGAAGTACTTAAAGCTCGCGTTAAACATTTTCTTGGTAACATTTTACATAACCGCCACAATTGCTTCTCCAGTAGTGTAACTTCTTCACTAAAGTAATGTGTGAATCTTATCTTAATCAAAACTTGTTATAATTACAAACGGTGGGCAGCGATTTTATTTGCGTATATGCCGTGAAATGTCGATAAAATTATATAGGCTCTAATGAAAGTTACATTAAGTCTTTGAGCAATTCACGCTTAAATGATCTTAAAATTTAAAAATTTATATATTGTGTTGAAAAATATTTCAGCGAGTTTATTAAATTTGACAGGGAGATCTCAGTTAAAAGTCAAAAAAATGTTATTTTTGAAAAGAAGCAACAATTTCAATATCTTATACGCCGTTATACGCCGACAAAAATAAGTACATATATATTTGTCCACGCAAAACGGTTAGTTCACAGTCGATCTACTCAAACCAATCCAGACAATTTTAAGTTGTGCTGTTTGCATAATAATTTACATCGTTTACATTAGTGAAGTGATGATTTTTGCAGAAGTCGCTCAGAGCTTACCCCGTCTGCAGTTTGGACATCATAGAGAGAAGGTATAGCAGTTGACTCATATTAATCATGTGGTACCCCGATCCATTTTTATCCCAGGATGATGCTCCCGCAAAGAAGGCCACGCATTTTGTACAGAAGCTGCTACCATTAATGAAATGTTGTTTATTTGAAAGTTTTTATAGAAATTATAGTACAGTCGATTTAGCACGAAAAAATAGGGTTGCTCCGAAAAATGACCCTCCGGAATTTGACTTGATAAATCGATAGGGGGGCATAAAATAAAGTTAATGTTAGATTTCCGAATTGATCCCCCCCCCTGTTTTTGAGAAAATCCAAAAAAACTTTGGATGCGTTTTTCTCAGAATCTATGGGTTCTAGAGAAAAGTTTATTTAACAAAAAAGTTAGAGGACATTGTTAACTACATTTTATCTCATTGAAGTCAAGTCGTCCGACTTAAATTACAAAAAGTAGGTGGCGCTAAAGTTTCAAAAAAGTGGTTTTTTGGCATTTTTGTTTGGAATAAATAATTTTTTCATAGTAATCTAAATGGGAAAGTTGTTCGTCACAAAAATATTTACATTTTTTATTTAAACAATTTTTTTGTAAAACTTACCCTTCTCGAGCTGGAGCTTGCCAAAGTGTAAAAATTGTACTTTATGGCCGTGCTGATGCGCGTATTCCATAAATTTAATTTTATTTTTATATTTTTGGATTAATATACCATAATGTTTACTTGATATTCTCATTTTCACCCATAATTCTGATATAAAAATAAAATAAAATTTATGGAATACGCGCATCAGCACGGCCATAAAGTACAATTTTTACACTTTGGCAAGCTCCAGCTCGAGAAGGGTAAGTTTTACAAAAAAATTGTTTAAATAAAAAATGTAAATATTTTTGTGACGAACAACTTTCCCATTTAGATTACTATGAAAAAATTATTTATTCCAAACGAAAATGCCAAAAAACCACTTTTTTGAAACTTTAGCGCCACCTACTTTTTGTAATTTAAGTCGGACGACTTGACTTCAATGAGATAAAATGTAGTTAACAATGTCCTCTAACTTTTTTGTTAAATAAACTTTTCTCTAGAACCCATAGATTCTGAGAAAAACGCATCCAAAGTTTTTTTGGATTTTCTCAAAAACAGGGGGGGGGATCAATTCGGAAATCTAACATTAACTTTATTTTATGCCCCCCTATCGATTTATCAAGTCAAATTCCGGAGGGTCATTTTTCGGAGGGCAACTTCCAAATCGACTGTACTATTAGGATATTCAGTCAGAATTATGACTCTCAGCGAGGAGCTGTGAAGACAGGAAAACCTTTGTAATATGTTATGTATGTATATTTATATGCATAATATTCAAATTGGCTTTCAAAATATTTGTTTCTGTATGTATCTCTCGAACAATTGAGAGTTTTATATTCTACTTGAATTTCTTACGGTCGCGGGTCGGTAAGATTTCGTCAATTGCCACGAAAAAACTACATCATCATGCTCATTTCCTGTCTTTAAGAAATTTTGAGTTTGCCCTATTTCTGTCATTTTGAATGTTAAAAATTCTCATATGGTGAAAAAACTAAACTAGGGGTATTCACGCTTTATTGTATCGTTGGAAAAGGAGTAATATATCATCGGTTGCCATAGAAACAACCATAAGAATTTGTAGTGATACATTTCGATGCAACGATACAATAGGAAATCCATCAAAGCATGAGTAGAGAGATATTCAAATTAATGTAAAATTAATAATTTTCATATCTATTTCTATATTTATTGCATATAGCATGATTTTATGCTTGTAAGACGCTTTGATTTACCAGAGTTAAGTGTCTATTCTGTTTGAACCACTGATAAACTCATAATAAAATGCAAATCATCAGTATCATCAGAAAAATCATAAAAATTGCAATCCTTCAAAATTTGTGCGTAGTTTAAAGTGGCCTCACTATTTTTTGGAATACCTATCAATAACGTCAGCGCAGATGAAAGCTTTCTTTACATTATGATAAAAAAGGTTTTCTTTTGCGCATTTACTTTAATGTGTTGTAAATTTCATCAAAACAAGAATAACATCGCATTCTTACGTGTTATCTAAGTTCTATCTGATTTTAAACCATTAATGGATAATAAAAAAATCATTATGAATTTGTTTTTCAGGAATTGCATAGAATCATTTTGAACAATTGTAAATGGTACATACATATTATATCCACACGAAAAATTTTAAAAATTGTAGGAACATATATATATTCTCGAAAAGATGAATTTCTCAAAACAGGAACCTCTAAAAAATGAATGCAATTTTGCTACATATAATAATTGCTGCAAATTTACTTCGAAAACGAATTAAAATTAAATGTCGCATCTAAACCATAGGTACATAAACAAAGCAATTCTTAAACTCACTTCAAAATAGTGTAGTTTCCCATTAAATTATGTAAAAGTCCTTTCCTCACAACCGCGTAAAATTAGCTTATCAAGAGCGTAATATATGTATATAGGTATAACACATTTTACAATGATTACTTTACTGTTCATTTCAGGGTAATATTAAAAAATTTGTGTGGCAATCTTGTACACTCGAAATGAGTAAATATTGCGTTTTACTCTTCAGAATAACTTAACTGCTAGGATTACTGTCATTTACTAGGAAATTGAATTGAACAATTCAGCGTTCCCAAAAAGATGGACCAGGAAAACTTTACACTTTACATGGAAAGTTCTCAAACAAGAACTATCCCTCTTATGTTGGTCAGTTTTTTCTCTTGTTTTTTTTTAGGCATTTATAACGGCAATTAGTGGAACGGGCTAAATAAAACTTATGTTATGTTTTTATACTTACATGCATGTATAATAAATACTTTAATATTGACTTTTTAACAAGATAAACATTTCTAAAAGTTGAAAAAGTTGTGCCTGTGCATTAAATACTATTTTGAATTTCGTAATTTAATTCTTTAACAATTTGCATGTTACATAACATGGTTCAACTCCGCGGCTAACAAAAAAAATTCTGGTGTACCGAGAGAACCGCTCAATTTGATTCTATACATTAACGTAATTCCGTAACCGATCCAAATCCCAATGCAACACCGCAAATGTGGGGGCCCTTTTGTAAGAATATATTTTCTTTATTTCAATGATAGATATTTTTCTGAGTGTAGATATAGGTAGGAGATAAAAGATATTTATAAGTTATTTATCATATTAAGTTTACAATATCTTTGTTGCATATTATTGTTCTTCACTCTTGTTCGATATTCTACTTTTTCTGTTCATTAAATACTGTTTTCGCAGAAATATTGCTGTAGAGTAATGGCTTGAAAGACAGGGCCACATGACAGATGTGTGGTATGTACATGTATTGATGCTTTAAGTGTGCCATTTTTCGATATTTTGGTATTGGAGGTTAACTTTATATTAGGTAGATAGATCAGTGATGAGAGCTGTGGAATACCAAAGATCCCGGGATCGAATCCTTCAATTTAAGATTGCCTTGCTAGTAATATGGTATGAATGAGTCCCGCTAGCTCCTTGCAGTGTGTTAATTAAGCTTGAATTCCAAGGGTTGTGGATTTTTTACTAGGGAACTAACGTTACTCTGCTGTTCAATAAAAAACCAACGCAGGGAGCAATTTTCGTGAATTAAATATTTTGGCATAGAAATAAACTAAAGAACTCTATCAAAAAAGCATCATCATAAATTGGTCAATAAATTTTTAAATTATTTTTTTGTAAATTACACACTTTCCTAAATCTTCAAAATTGAAATCAATTCTCTTCCTAAAACTCTACTTCAGTTGAAATGGTAATTACAAACAAAATGAGCGCACTGCATATTTCTGAAAATAAAAGGCCATAATGTGAGGTAACCATTTTTTCTCGTGGCCGATACACTTTTAATACATATGTAGGTATACGAAAGTGAGCAAAAAGCAAAAGTAACTCATTCACTTTCATTTTCGTTCCTTACGTCATGACTTTCATCCATTATTAAAACTTTTCAGTGCATGGCCCACACAACTGTGCTGAGAACTAAAGCGCTGGCCAGTAACGAGCAATAGCTGCAGAAAAAAAGTAAAAGTTTAGCAGAAAGATACGAAAATACCAAAAACCCACTTTTCGTTTCGAAAAGTTTCCCTTTCACAAAGCCAACAAACGGAAATTCGCTTCATAAAAACGAGCAACGAATTCTATTACATAACTTAACTATTCGCGCAATACTTCACGAATTCCCATGTGTTGTACGACTTTTTCTTCACACAGAAATTGTTGCCGTTCTTTCTCTTTCCTGTGCGTAAACAAAATATTGCGTACACACACACTGACACCGGCGTAATTAGGGCAAATTCGTGCCTATAAACATATTTCATTTGATATGGTCACAGAAATATAGTGTTGTAGGTTAGGTTGTGTACTTTATTTAAGTTTCTTTCGCCTAGCGCAGCGACGACGACGACGGCGGCAATCTGAAGAAAATCGGTTGCTACAGAAATGTGTAAAGATAAGCGGGGCTTGTGAGCAGCTCATTTACAAGCGGCGCGCGCACACTTCCCAGATGCGGCGCAGCCAGTGTGCAATATGACTGCCTTGTGCACTGCGCAAACAGCAGTGTATTTATATTTAATCTGGCCTCAATGCAATTGAAATCAAAAGTGAATTTCTAACGTCTACTGCTCCCATTGCATAAAAATGACTAACAAGAAGATTGTAAGCAAGAGCATGCATGTGGTTGATCAGAACGATGGCGATGATACGGAAGCTTCCATTTTGTTAAGGCCTCCTAGTTCGTGTGACCTATTTAACTTGACGAGGGAAATTGGAAGTGAGCATTACTTCTGTTACGTCTTGACTCTTAATTAGAGGAGCAGCCGGTTAAATGGTTCACACGGAGTTCTGCAAATTCATCCCAAAGAAAGTGAGGAAAACAGACATAGGAGCTTTATTGCAACACACATTTCGATCGCTAATAACACGCTCGTCTTTCGTTCTAGAAATTATTAACGGATTAGAAATATCCGCGGTTTGCGTCGGCCAGTCTGTAAATAGGCGGCTCTTTCAAAAATTGTTCATTAATGCAAACCTGCAAAAATAAATTAATGGCAAATATTTAGAATCCTTAGTCACTTGAATCTTAGAGCTTGGAATTTTATTGTGTCTAAAATGCGAAAATGCAATGGAGTGCTTAAATATATCTATAAAATTTGTTAAATAGGGTTAAATATAGCTGAATAATTTAATTTCATTTTCACCAATAGAATTGCGTCATCACATTTCCAAAAAATAAACGGAAATAATTTCAGTATGGAAAAATTGATCCACTGAACAGGTGGAACATACGAGTAAATTAATTCCGGATTAGTGAACTGCAGCACTCTCGACGTGTTAGAGGTTTCCAATTGCAACTAAAAAAATCATAAAGGCTAATTTTCCATCGCCGTACCCACGAAAGGCTATAAGAGATTTAGTAGGTACTATGACGTCCGACGTTTACCTGTCTTTTTATGAAAAACACCGTTATCCTATCTTCTCCTAGTCTACTTCCTATCTTGTGCTTTCCTTATCCTATTATACTCCTAGATGTTTGTTACTTAATCACGCCTAAACGGTTGCTCCGATGAACTTAATTTTTGGCACAAGGTATTACATGTCCCAACTTAGAACATAGGGTGTATCTTATTTTGATATATTGAAAATGACAGGTCCAAGATGGCTACCAAAATTGTTAAACTTCAAGGGATTGACATGAAAATCAACACAAGGAGGCTTTTTGGGGTCCTGATTTCGAATTTACTAGCGAAGTTTGGAAATTAATGATACGATATGTAGATATGATAACAACGAGGGAGATGATTAATAAATTCGGGATTCACATTATAATTTTATATTTACCTTTTGATCTAATTAACGCAGTGACATTAAATTCAGGCTAAACATCTACTTCCTTAATGTCCGTTCCTCAAATTCCACCAATGTTAATCTACTGCACCACTGCAGTTACCGTAACTTGCGAAAGTAAAAATATACTCTCAGATTTCCTAAAGATATCCGACCTTATTAAAAATGCACCCCTTTTTTAGTTTTATTGATTTGCCCAACTTATTGCCTTTCTAAAGAGGTACATATACATGTTCGGGCATAGAGAGGAGATACAAATTTATACGTAGAAAGCCTTTAAAAAAAGTTTTCTTCTCAAATTAATAACTTATTACAGTTAATGTACCTACGTTACAAATGTTTACTTTAATTTTCTTGAAATTCCATTTTACATTTCGCAAAAAGGGTTTCACGTATAAATGTAACACTCTCTCTACATGTACAACATGTCCACTATTTCGATACGCAATTAAATAAAAATAAAAAATGGTGTATTGATTACCTACATGAATTTCGGGAAAAAATTTGGAGAAATGTGCTTTTTAAGAAATTTTAAATTTTTTCATTTTCGTAACTGCAATAGTATAGGTAGATAAATATTGGTGGAATTTTTAGAAAGCACATTAAGATAATAGTTGTGTGCCCTGAGCTTGATGTCGCTGGGTTAATTAGATCAAAAGATAAAAATAAAATTATATTGTGCATCTATCAATCAACCTGTAACTTCCAAACGCTTGAGATTGCTCCCCATCCATACGATTTTTTGTTTGCCTAGGTGAGGTTCATCACCCCATTCATGTTTGTCGCCTATTGATGATACACCCTATATAGGTCATTTCGGGGTTACTGATTTTAATTCTGTTACGAAATTTCGAATTTCAAGATGGGGGAAAAAAGTTACCGGCATAAATGAATTTTCATGGCACATAGCCCGAGCTTTAGTAGTTTGATTTTTTGGAAAGCTTTGACATGGCATGTCTCAAAGTTCCCTCTCTTTATAATTGAAAAAGTTGCAATATTTTTGAGATTTATTTCATTTAATATTTTACGAAATATAGGAGTCGAGGGACGATTATTGTGACATTTTCGGAAATGTTGGAAGTTTTCATAAATTAAATTAAAAAAATATAGGGACATAGGATTATAAGCAACGCAAATGTTTTCGTGGGCTGAAATGCACTACATTCGCAGAATTTAATACAAGACACGGATAGACGCGCCCCAACTTAAAAAGCATGTTACTCTGAAACGGTAGTGTATTATTTTTAAATATTACACTGACTTTCTACATAATAGTACAACGCATCGGGTAAATTGGTTTTGTCGTAATGATTACTATAAATTTTCTTTGCCCCTTTGAGTAATTTTGTTTGTTTGAATTGTTTTACTCTGATTTCGGAAAGGTAGGTATGTATAATCAGTTTCTTGGCTTGCAAACCGCAAGAAACATCAAAATTCACGTCTAAAGTTATAGACTTAATGCAGTGAAACATTAATTAATTTTTATACCCACCCCCATGCACTCTGGTCCACTCTCAACCACTCTAATTTATTCTACCCCACTCTATCGCCCGCTCTCTGGTGTACTCTTCGCCACTCGGGGTGACTCTCACCCACTCTATCGAGCACTCTTCTCAACTCTGGTCCACATGTGTGAATAGACTTACTTAAAAAAATATTGTGATTCAAAATATCGCCTCTGAATATCAGGGAATAACATATATGGAGTTTTTTTGGGGCATTACGTGCCAACGCCCTAGCTATTTCCTAGTTTTCCAACCAAATTTGAATTTTTTTTCAAAATTTTTATTGGGATAGACCTTTTCTAAATATTATATTATTACCTATTATTTTGAATCGATGCTTATGATTGCTTATCCACGTTCTCTCGCCAATATAAATTGAAATAAGCAATATAACCAACCCGTATTAAAGTTGGGTCTGGTTACAATATTGAATATAATTTTCCTCGGTATTACTTGTATAATAGACATGCGCAAAAGTTATGTGAGTTAAGATACAAAGTGATAAAAAATTAGTGATGAACAATAACTTTCATTCAAAAATGTGAGCCAGAAAGCCGAAGAACTATGAGATAAGAAGTAAAAGGCGAGCAAAACATCAAGTGCAGCGACAACATATCACTAATTGAATAACCGACTTGCTTTAAATAACAGAAAACATCACGTTTCAAAATTGGGTTAGTGAAAGTATTTTTCAGTTTACAAAACAATCGAGCAGTGCTTGCTAGTAAGCATGATGCAACTGCGCCGTCTAAGTGTCGTCGACGATTACTTCGTAATAATGAAAAACCAGATAGAGAAAGCCCGAGTGAGGAGAGCAAATGGACGAGAGCTAAGTGCGGCGCAAGAGCCCCAGCCCCAGCTTTTAGCTGGCGCACTCTTCTTGTTCACAGGAGCACGAAGTACTGTACTGCATACAAGTTAACGGCGGAAGGTGTAAGCGCCGCCAGCCGCCGCCGTCGCCGGCCGGGATCGGGCTGTACTCAAAAACATTACAAAATTATTTTTCTCACCGAAGCATCGTTGCATCGCACTCTGCCAACTATCTAAATTAGGCGCAGGGAAAATGAGGTAAGTATTAGAACGAAGCGATGGGGCTGCCCCACATCCGTTGCAGTAAGCAGCTCTGATTGCATACAATTCCGAATCCGTTATCAATATCCACTGTATATACAAAAATTCCCAACGCATTATCAAATAGATATTTTTACTGTATGGAAATTGTGTTACTATACAAGCATGCAATTTGCAATAATTGACATACAGTAGAGAACAAGAATGGCAGTTGCTATTAATGTTTGAAATAATAACTAGACAATTTTGAACTAATGATCAACAAAGATCAAATGATCCACGCGACACATTAAAACTTTATTGGCTGACAAACCAGTCAAAGTTCGTACTTGCACTCGTATGATAGATACACTTCATGAACTTTTTTAAAGATTCCAGCACATGCAAAATATTGGATATCCGCTTATTTGTGCACTAGAACTTATCCACTGAAATTTCCTAAGAACTATAGGTAAGTTATAATAAATTTACCTGTGAAATGGACATAGTCAAAGAGGCGACCGCAAAAAGTGGATTCCATCGAGTTTGGCTACGAAATTTTCAAGGAAGGATCATTATGATCGGAGAAGTCTAACTAACATGCCCCGCCTCCTCCTGATGCGACCCCTCGCCTCTAATCAAGTTCCGGTCCCTTTCCGACGTTCTGTGGAAGGTGGTAAAATGCAATTTCTGAAAGTAGTGAATTTCTGCTTGCATTTGAGCCCAATTTAATGGGGTTATTTTTTTATCTAAAAAACAATCCATGACTTTTGGGGGAAATCGCTACAACTAGAAGCATCAAAATGGGCTAAAATTAAAGTTCAAATTCTCTACTTACATAACCCCATAGGTTGCCCTCTACTACCTTGATGATTAGTGCCCGTGATTGTGTCATATATTATATGGATATGTCAAAAAAAGTTGTTTCTAGAAAAATACGATTATAGTGTCAGCTGCAGATCTTACATTTGAAATCTTGAAAGGTTGAAATACTTTAACTTCCTTTTAATTTTAGCATAATGTTTTGAAAGTGTATAAGTACATAATATGCAAAAAAACATGGTGTGACCCTTCATAGTAAACACCCTCACCTCCTTAAGGGGAGGGTAACGTTAATTCGGCGTAAAAAAGGCCCATTTTCAAGAATTTTTCCAGACGCTACAGGCAATACAAATTTAATTTGTCGATCGCAGCATTATAGCACAAACTGTGAGCAATATTTCCTTGATTTTTTAAAACAAAATATAAATAATTAAGCCCACGGCAGCAAATATTCGGAGGCGCCTCGAAAAAAAGTTGTCTGTCGGTGAACAATATTCCTCAAGAGTGGATCATCTGAATTAAAAAAAAAAATTGTGTGATTAGATAACCGCTTTCCAAAGGTATTCCTGGGAGGAAATTTTTTTTTTCGAGTTTTCAATTTTTGCTGACACTTAGAAGTGAAAACACCGATTTTCGTTTAAAAAATGAACCTATTTGTTATTGTAAAATCTATAATTATGAAAAAAAAAGCTCCCAGCGTTGCCTGGTCATTTATGTAAAGAAGCTGTATACAAAATTTCAAAACAATCGGTCGAGTAGATTTTGATTTAAACTGTTCACCGGTTTCAAAAATGACAAGCGTCAGAAAATCGCTTTAAAGTTTTGCATACCTGAAAATCGAGCATTATACATGAAAGCAACAAACGCTCAAAGTTCTATATCTTAGTTAGTTTTACTCCGATTTGTTTGAAATTTTGACAAACAATTTTAAGATGTTGTGCAATCATATGAAACAATAAAAAAAATGAAGAAAAAAATTTTAATATGTTACCCTGCCCTTAAGCAGGATATCGATTCCACTAGTATGGTATACTAGAGGAATGTGCATACCGCCGTTCCAGAAGAACAATGACGAAACTGCAAAATTAGAGTAATGAACAATGACGCATTTGCCGTGGGGGTATGGCGTAAATTTTAACATTTGAACTTTGTTGTGAGCCATATTGTAACCATTTACCCAAGTCCCAACTACATAGATTAATTAACTTTTGAATTATGGAGTTATTAAAATATAACTTTCGGTTTTTTGCGTTTTTTGAACAATTATCATTTTGGCAGTTACGTCATTATTCTTCTGGAACGGCGATATGTATGAAGACTAGTGGCTTCCAGCCCTCATGAACCAGATGACTTCTGCAAGATCTTAGAGAGACGAGCGAAAATGCTTTATTTTAACAAATTGCCTTCCATAAATGCAAAAACACACATCGTCCGCTTTATTAGTAACAACATAATAAAACATTCTGCAAAAAAGCTTCCCTTATTTTTGAGTGTAAATGCTTCTAGTTAATTAATATTTTTCGCATGAAATTCTATATAACATTCTATATTTAAAAGTTAATTACGATAGCATATCCCTTGGCGATCGATTTTCTGCAATTACGATACAATACCTTACATTAGATTCTGTACAAGTGAAAAATGAGGTATCAATCATTTGATATATTTCACTAATAGTCTTGCAGTCTACAATATTTTTCGTCTCCTCACCATATTTTTGTAACTTTCTCTTCATAAGAGCCAAATAGTGTTCGACAGTACGAAGCTCAGGAATATTAGGTGGACTTATAGCATAAGATATGAATTGTACCTTATTTGTTTTATAACACGTTCTTTTCTAAGAAAGAGTTGATTTTTTGCCACATTCACAAATGTCCTGCCAAATCATTACTTTTTTGTTCTTTCGACTGTGCAACAATGTTTACACTTACTTGTATACTGAGCAAATTTCGGGTGTGATTGATTTGCATGTGTTCAGAAGAATCGGAAACCATCAGAAACCAACTCTTTATGTTCTGATTTTGCTAACAGCAATAGTGGGCAGTTGTGCCATATGCCGGAGAAGTCAAATAAATTTAGAAAAAAAATTCCCAAACTTTGTTTAGTTAGTTTAGTTTCAAAATTATAGATTCTTTAATTTATTCTGGTTTCAATTCGTTATCCCATCTTAAACCCATACTTTCAGACACCAAACTTTGCTTCTTTTATTTTTACCCATACCTCAGTCCTCAAAGGTATATGTATGTAGGTGTATTATCTGCTGGCGCTTTATTTGTATTAAGTCAATTAATTCCTCCATCCTAAGATATATAAATAATTTCCTTAAGATGTCAATAACCAAAATGGCACTCTGAACTGTCATTAAGCTAAACTCCGCTTTATATATGTATGTCAGGTCAGTGGTACTCTAATATCTAGGTATTCGTGATACCCAGTTATGCATATCCAGATATTGATACCCCTTATGTTATGTGTGGACAAGTACTAGCTGCCGCTGAACCGTAAGCCGTCTTAGCTTTCTCCGACAAATATAAAATTTCAGAAATCCAGAAAAAGGGCGAGTTCGGAAACGCAGCGATGCCGCAATACTGCAAAATTCAGCTTCTGGCATCGCTTCGTTTCCGAACTCGAACAAACACTTAGCCCTAAATAAGAATTGAGCTGAAATCAAGCACTGAAGATTCCCACAATGTGTTTTTCCATAAACGGCGAAGCCATACCTGTACACTCGAAAAATCATAGTTTTAAGTCAAAGAAAACACTTCTTTGATATTATAAATCTCTAAATTTCATTAACCTAAAAAAAGTTTGTTAAAGTTATGAGATAAAACAAATATTTTAATATGAACTCATAGGAAATGTGATATGACTGATTTATTAAAATTATGACTGTCTGTTTATTAAAATTATGACAGCATTTATAAAGCTTATAACTATTAAAATTTCATAAAATATCTAATACATTTTTTTCCCAAAGTCAAATTGCACAATTCAATCAAATTTTTCGTTTTTAAGAAATATTAGCTTGTTTAAAATGACGAATTCTTATATTAATGAAAAATAAAAACTAAAATTAAGTAAGTGGCAACACTATATACTACTATAAATAAAAAGTGTTCAATACATTCAAAACCACTGAAAATAGCTTAAGTATTGATCGAAACCCACCATAGCTTTCAATGTTTCGAATTTGATGGAATATAAAACAAGAAAAATTAAATTCCAATCATTCTATAAGTAATTTAAGAAAGATATGTATTTTGTAAAAATATTTCTTCGACGCGCAATGTAAAACGATCAACCATTTCTGTATGGCATATCTGTAAGAGCAAACTGTTGGTTAGATCAAAAGTTAATCTATTATTAACAGGAGCCCTTCAACTGTATTTAAGTTAGATAACTCAGTTCAGCCGTCTTAAAAAATATATGACAGTTCAGGAGATAAACTATCGCAAACGAATACTTTTACAAATTTTACAGTGTTCTCAAGGTTGAATAAAAACCCATATCTGTTTAATGACCTTTGCCTAAGGGCTCGAAAAATTCGACCAATTTAAAAGTTTAGAGCTATAAAAGTTTACTTGAGTGATTACTGTAAATCACAAAAACGTAAATCTTACACTTAGATCATACCTACATAATTGTTGATATGGCACAATGTCTGACTTATTAAAAACCAAGTAGAATTGGTGAGCATATCAATCAACGGTTCTTAATTTTATAATATTTGAATTAACAACTTAAGACGCAGGAATTCGTCTAAACAGACAAATGTTACGAAATTGCAGAGATGGCGTGAAGAGAAGAAAAAGAGCGGAAAGTGGGAAGGAAAACATTAGCGGCAGTAAAATTGCGCTGACGCGAGATTTTACAACCGCAGCCTTGAAAATGTAGTTGGATTACAAAAACCTAAGAGCCCGACCGACGGCTTCACTATTTGAGGTATCCGCTGTCTCACTCCATTCAGCTTGGAACTTTCCAACCTGCGCTCCAAGTTTCTAAAAACGGTAGAGTGCGGCATGCAAACACTGTTGTACCATTAAAGATTTCGCAACTCTCGCAAGGCACAAACTTTTTCAGTAAACTGTACATTGGCGCAACATTTTGGTAACACGAGCTTTCTGCACAGAGAAATATTCGTAAATATATTCGGGACCGCAGCTTCTCCTCCTTTGTGACTTGCTTTAACTCCCACAATTACGCTGCATTGCATTGTTTCGGACAAAGCCTTAAGCCACTACCTTTCAGATACAGGAATACGTTCGGCCATTTATCTTCGCATTTTGCTACTTTCTAAGTGAAGTGGGGAAATGCAATCTCATGTGCGGAGCGGAGCAGTGATTCAATGCGCAAGTATTTGCCGCTTAAATTTAAACATATCGTTGGATTATGCAACCGACTTTAGATTTCTTGTGGGTAGAAGGGTACGGTGTATAGGACAGTTGAGCTCTGCACGTGCAATATGGCACTGTAATATTCGAGTATGTATACTGACTCCTTTACCTAATCGCAACGCCTTACCAGAAATTTAACTTGGGTTTATCAGCTACTTTTCCTTGCAGTAATTCAATTTACGTTTTACACAATCCCTCGTTCACTGCATAATATCTACGGTTTTCTCCTTTTTTCTTTTCACATCTTTAAATATTTAGTCGGAGGTGACGTCAAATTTCCTAAAAGGTTATGATCGTTTCTGTCGCCTAACGGCTCGTCCAGGGTAATGGGATTAATTCAGATCGCCTATATTCTTCTGAGGCATATACAATGGACCTTTGCTCAATTGTAAGTGCCGAGTATCTCTACCCACCTCTAAAGTCTAAATATCTACATTTACGACCGTTTGGGTTAAATAACCGATTCTTTTATTTTCCATCCTAAAACTACAGAGCACACATTTCGTATAAAACCGCAACTTTTATGACAAAATCACTTCTCCTGAAAAATTGCATTTTTGCATCTTTATGCTGGTTACCTGTAAGTCGGGAGATATGTACATACATATGTATGTATGTTTTCTTTCTATTTTTATTGTCATACTAGTCCAGGCGGGATCTGTTTTCAAAAAGGTTAAATTGTTACAATTGAAATTTTTTAAGAAAAACTTTTTTGTTTTATTATTTCTGTTAATCATTCCTATTTTGCAACAACAACAATGCAAACATTGGCAAGATATACATATAAAGAAATAGAAGCAAAAAATGGAATTTTTTTAAAATTTTATTTAAGTTATGACCACGTTTTTGAACTCACGCATAGTGAAATTATCGTTCCTGGTGATGTTCTGGAGCCATTTAAAAAATAGCCTCATATGATCCACCCAACCCAAAACAGATACAGCCTGGACTATACGGCTGTTTAGCGAAAAATTGAATAGTTATATATATACAAATTTGAGTTGAAGATATTTAAAATATTTAAATAAATTTAATATCGAAAGTTTTGTTTATACTTTATCTGTGGAACAAAATATATAGGCAAGTGCGGGCTAGACGCGCGCTCAAGGTTCAACAAATAGCAAAAAAAACCGATGTTGAGTATGACAACGTTTAAACCTCAACTATTCAAATTAATGACCAATTTATGGTGACCTCTTTACTGAACTATTATAAATTCAGCACTTTATACTGCCTTTCCACGAGATTAATAAAGTCAGGGGCTGCATATTCCTCTATACTGCACAATAGTTGTAGATTTTCGATCGCCTACACAACGAGTAAGGGTAGGAGACCTATACTCTACAGATATAATTGCATCGTCCGGAGTACCACAAGGGAGTCACCTTGGACTTCTATTATTTATAATTTTTATTAATGATATTTTTGAAATATTTTCCTTTTCTAAGTGCTTAATTTACGCTAATAAGCTAAAATTGTTCGCCTCAGAAGATTGTGCTGAGCTCCGAAATGACTTCGACATGTCGCTAACTGGCGGAATATTAATTACCTTTTCCTAAATGTTACTAAGTACAAAATTATAACCTCTCACAGATGCGTAAATCCTGTAGTATGGGATTATAGAATTATTAATTTTTCTATTGGCAGGGTGGACAAATATAAGAATTTGGGTGTCATCTACGATTCCACACTTACATTTTCATATCACATTGATTACACCATCAACAAAGAATTTAAGCTTTGAGGTCAAAAGGATTAAAAAAGAATTTCGTAGTCCTCTTACAATTAGAATTATATTCATTGCGATAATTAGATCTGTTCTGAAATATTCAGCAGTCATATGGAGTCCTCAGCACAATGTCTCGAAAACCCTAATAGAATCGGTACAAAGAAGTTACACTCGGTTTATACTTAAAAAATTTGAAACATTATGAAATATGAAAGTCGATGTCAACTGTTAGGGATGCAAATGCTTCAAAATAGAATAACTTATTTGCGTGCCTTATTCATAAGAAATATTTTAACTAGTCATATTGATTGTACCAAACTATTAGCTTTAATAAATAGTTATGCCCCTGAACGTACTTTGCGCATGAGAAATTTGTTGTATACTTCTGACCATAGAACGAAGTATGGATTTTCTGAAGATCACTGCATCCATTCAAACCTTTAACAAATATTGTATATTTTTAAAATTTAATTTACCAAGAAATGAATTTAAATTATGAAAGCTTATTCTATCGGTAGACTTAAATAAATAAATAAAAATAAAGTCTTGATTATGATAAGCCTAAAGCCACGCGAAAATTGCACCATAAGTCGTGACGGTGAGTCTGTTTTTATGTATATTAGTTTCATCATTTCTTAACATTTTCTAGGTTTTAATAGCTTCTAATTTTAAATTAAAAATTTTGTCTTTTAAACTAACCGTACGTTCATGCTAATAAAATTAAATGTAATTAAGACTTTTACCATAGAGTCAATTTCTAAAAGCGAACAATTTTTAAATTAATTTCTCCTTTGTTCCAACATTCCAAATTATTTCACACACCTAAAATTTTAATTCGCAGCACTTCCCAAACGCGTACTAATATTATTAATATCATTTATTTGGCATCAACCATCGTTGAGGGCGAAGCTCTGACGAGCTTATCTTACATTTTATTGTAAAAAACAAAACTCCAGAGACTGCGGTTGAAGTTATAATAGAACGTAGCAAGAGAAAGAAAAACGCAATCCAGACAAAACAAAAAAGACCTCCAGACCCGAGCAATTTGCTCACACATGGGAAATTAAAGCTTTAGACAGAACTCATCTTGAAGTCAAAACCTGAGATGCATTTTGTTGCTCACTCTTTCCTGCTGTGTATTCTCGAAATTTTGGAATTTACGCGATACTACCTTGGCTTGCACGAGGTAGAGAATCTGAAATTCCAATAGTTCAAAGTCCATTCGACGATTTGTTTTGTTTCGCTTCCCCCTGTCCCTCTCCGTTTTCCACACAATCTCTAGAGGAGCTTAATTAATGGAGAAACGTAGACTCAGCAATGCTTATTTGGATCAAGTCAAGACATTCGGCGCTCTAAAGATGTGAAGCTTCTCAAGGATCGGTACGTTTTGCGAATTGATCAATGAACTTATCGCGACTGTTCTGAATCACATTTCATGATCTTTGATCGTAGTATTTATAGGGGAAGCGGTACGCGAAAGCTTTGAGACGGCACAGATTAAAATAAAATGGATTCATTGTGATCAGAACTACAATGGGTCAATCTTATCACCATTTGTATTTTACGAAATGGCTTTGCAACTGCACAATAATTATAAATATGTAGATACTACTTTTCTAATAATCCATTAAAATTACAACAACCATAATTATAATGAACGTTAGGCAAACCTAAAATAACACTGCAACGAATTTGCAAATTATCTATTGGGAAAATTTCTGTGAGTAAATCATTATGTATTTTCAAATTATTTTGAAATGCATAACTGTAAAATTATTAGTGAATTAAGAGTGTATCTGAAAAAAAATAACTCCGCGGTTCTAATTTATTTCTTAGAATGTAGCACAGCTCTTATTTTATTTCGTATAGCTATTGGTGAACACACTGGCTGCACAACGCTCATTCACACACCACATCAACAATCTGTACACCCTGGAGGTCCTGACAACCAAACGTTTTTGAAGTATTGTAGTTCTTGGCAACCGACGAAATATTGGGATTCTTCATAACTTTATATTTTATTATGTGATTTTGTCTTCAGACAATCAGATTTGAGTTCTATGATCCTAACCCATCCACATTACATTACATCTCTGACGCTGCCTTAACTATCATTTACTTCTATCAGGGACCGAAATAGGTGTGGGATATATGTACATTGTACATATGTAATAAAAGTCTTAACAGAAGAGTATTAGACCAAGCTTTATATTCAAGTCAAAAATTGACACTTATTTTTGGATTGTTTTATTAAAATCAAAGGTATTGTAAGAGTTAAAATTCAATTTTATCATATATCTCATTTTATAGCACTTAAACTGAGTCCGAAAATAAAAGTCCCAAGACGATTTTTATTTTCTGTTGGCTAAATAAGATTTATTAAACGACTTTTAATTTTTACTCATCACGGGCCGGCCAAACTATCTGGTCAAATAACATTATTCAGGAAATCGCAATTAGAATTGGTTTTACGACAAATCTTTTTTTTTTAAATATTTCTTTAACACTACTTCTCAAAAGAGCAATTAGTTAGGGTTAACATTTTCAAGAATTGAAATCGTTTCGTGAGTGGACCCTAGTATTTTGGTAGTACTCTAAAAACGAGACAATTTTTAAGAAATCTATTGGCGACATTTGCTTGTGATAGGGAACATATTTTTGAAAATTTGTTGCTCTTTTAAATGGATACTGATTTTTAGTATATCATTAAGTTTACAAATGCCGCGCAATAGAGAAACGTATCATCATCAGTGTTAACCAATCTGTACGAATAGTGACTCTTCTAGAAACTGGAAAAACCCTCTTCTCAATCTACCGTATCAACAGTGATGAGAAGATGGAGGGAAGACAACCGCGTAACAAGAAGGCCTGGTGAAGGCCGTCCAAGGGCTATATCATCTGAAGATGATCGATTTTTACAACTTAGAACTTTAAGGATACGCAGTGTTACGGCTTCATAGTTACAAGAATATGTAAGAGAAACTGCAAAATATAAGTGAAGGGACAATACCTAGAAGATGGAAGCCGGATTAACTTCTCGTAGACCTTATCGTACACATCGTTTACTACCACGTCACATCCGAGCTCGGTTAAGATTTTGTTAAGCACATGAACATTGGGCAACACAGCAATGATCTCGTGTATTTTTCACCGACGAGTCTCGCTTCGCTTTAGCATTATTGACAGACGTGAGAGAGTCCCGAGTAAAAATAATCGATAGTTTTATCTACCTTGTTATGAATATCGTTACGAGTTGGTAATTTGCAATGCAAACAGTATAACAGCGGATTCTTATATTAGAAATATCCTCGAACCTGAGGTGATGCCCATTGCTTATGAATCGGGAGAAAATTTCATTCTAATGCATTATCATGCCACTCACATGTTGCCTGATCGGTTACACAATATGTTACCTTTCTGAGTTCAAAATAAACGTTTTTGGAATGGCCTGCGATTATCTCCGACCTCAATCCAATTGAGCACATTTGGTATCAGATTGGTATAAGACTTCGCTCCAAACAACAACAACAACCACAAAGCCTTCGAGAGCTTCGATCAACAATTTTTGAGGAATGGAACATCATTCCCCAAGAAGATATCCGCCAATTCATTAACAGCATTCCTAGTCTAGTTCGGGAAATTATTGCAACTAGAGGAGGTAGTTCTCATTATTAAATTAAATAAGGACATGTGATTTCGCTTTTTATCATGTTATTAGTACCTAAAAAGTCCAACATCGCGGCTTCTTGCGGGACATGAAGAACATCTATAAAAAGACATCTTTTATAACATACAAAAATATACTTTATTAACTATTAATTGGTGACTTTTTAAGTCTTTCAATAACTCTTATTGAGCCAATTTAAAAGAAAAGTTATCTAGGGGCTTTTATTCTCGGCTTAAAAAATAAAAGCCTCAGTGTAAGTGATATAAAATTAAATTGGATTTGAACTCTTATAATACCTATGAATTTAATAACATGGTCCACAAATAAGTGAAAATCTTATAAGATATGTAGAATTTATTTTATGAACAAAATCACAAAGTTTAATTAATTTTAATTATGTAAGGAAAACAATATTATATACAACAACAATAATATATTCACTACCCTGACTTCTTTATAGCATTATCCTACACAGTTAGCTTTGTCATACCAGTAATCCATCGGGTATTAACCTTTAGATGTTCCTTGTTCCTTGTCTTTTCGTAACTAAATGATGACAACACAGTGAAAATGGCGCCTAATTCAAATCCTACCTCTTTTTTTAGGTCGCCTATATTTTTTAGAAGATTGAAAACCTCTATGCGATCGTAACGCCCGCAGTTTAAATTTCCGATCATAAATTTGTTTATACTTATATGTAATAGGCTTTAGAAAATAATTGAAGAAACAAATTCTAAATACTATTTATAATATTGTCATCTTCTTTAGAGCTCTTTTTATATTTTTAGTATAATTCTAAAGTACATAGGAGTATAATCGAATAATGGCTGCCCCTTTTCGATGCTGCAATTCAGTTAAGTAATATTGATTTATCGCCTTCGTCATGCAAAAAGTGATGTTAAAATATGCAAGAGAAAAGTAAATATTACAATATCACTATAGGCCGGCCATATGTTATCTTACAGTAAGTGAGGGAACAAATCTTTCTGCAATGTCTGCCATCGAGAGACGCAACAGCAACTGAAGCTTTCGTAACTGGTAAGTGCATGCGTTTGTGCCTGAGTGTTCGCTTTTCCCTCAAAAGTTATTAATAAATGCGCATTGGAATGAATCTCTATCATTGCTTGTTTATCAGTCGGTGATAAAGAGAATTTATGCGTGCTACTTAGCTACTGAAAGTTATAAAACATGGCATAGTTTGTGAATTTTTATTGTAAAATCCTTCAACGAAGAATAAGAAAACTATTGCAGTAAAGCTAATAATTTTTTTTTGCTATTTTATAGTTGTAGAAATATAATTTCTCTCTTATGGTCGCAAATAAGCAAAAATGATTACTAATGATTGGGAAGCTCAACGGTTGAGTCGTATTTGATTTCATTTAAATTCACATCTTCAAATCATTCCAGTTAATATATAATATGTACCTACTTTTAGACCTTGCCCCTCAAATTTGAATTCAACGAAGCTGATAAATTTTACGTTGGTGTTTTTTCTATAACATTTGGTCGTTATCGACTGACACATCAACTAACCAATTGATCTGGAGCGTGTGCCTAAGGTAAATACATGTATGTTGGTATAGGTACCGAAACCTAGGCTACATCGCAACATCAGCAGACAGCAGACGATTAAATACAATGCCAGAACTGCTCGCATTGACATCAAGGAGAATAAAAAAGTTGTCTATAGAAAGAAGAAAGTACGTTTACTTAGTGCTGTTGCAGACGCAAAATATTTTTAAAAACAAAGTGAGTGCCCACTTGTTTGTTTAGATTAAATTTGTCTGGAGTATTTAATAAACAAAGAAAATGACTTGATTGTTTCAAAATATACGGAAGACGCTGAAATACTACTTGGCTATAATAAAAGATTTCTTTTAATTCGGTTGTAAGTGTTGCCGCGTTTCAACAATATTCATTTTTTATGAATATCTTTTATTGAAGAAGTTTGCAAGTGTTGCAAGTAGATGTGTGCCTCATTATTGGTTCAAAACTTAGATGTACACTTTATCACAAATTCTTAAATCCTAAATGAAATCAATTTTTATACTTATTTAAATTGCATTTTCACCCAATATTACTAATCGAGAAAACCATTGTCGTATATGTCGCATAATCACCGTTATATTTTCAAGAGAAGTTTCAACTGCCCACCAGATGGCTATAGCTGTAGAAGGGTAGGGGACACGTTTTCACAATTTTTTTTTCACAAAGCCTTTTTTCCCAAAATCCATTTTTCCCAAAACCTTCCATTTTTCCCAAAACTTTTTATAATAAAATTTTTTTTCCCAACTTAAAAAATATCTCCTGACAGATGATTTTCCTTTAACAAAATTTTCCTCGGAATTATGGTTTTAGGAAAATAGGTTTCTGGGAAAAATGTATTTTGGGAAAAAAGGCTTTGTGAAAAAAAAATTGTGAAAACTGGTATCCAATCCTGTAGAAGCTGATAAAATCAAAAATATTATTTTAAAGACTAACATGTGATTACAGTTTTACATCTTCATGCAATTTTGTATCTTTGTTAAATTTATTAAGAAATTATTTATATGTTCCGGAAAAATTAGACTTAATTACAATCAAGGGGGTGATTGTATTTTTTCATCAAAATGATGAATATTTTTAATGCAACACAAATTAGTTATATGAAATATGTGTAGCAACGAAAATTGAATGAATTTGACTAGTTTTCAAAAATTCTTTTAAGAATATCCGAAAAAAGTCAAAAAACAAACAAAGCCATATTTGATTTAAAGCTACTCATCACTTTGAACCAAAATAACTAATTTGAATAAAATATTTTCAAAAAATAATAAAAACCGAGTTCAATATATAAACTTACTTTTCTTGGAGTAGCTGCCAAGTCGAACAATACACGTCTGCGCAGTGCCGTGTCGTAGCGTGCGCGACACCAGGGACGAATGTGATGGAGTGGGCAACCCGAATGGCCAGTCGTCGTTCACAGTCTTTTTTCCACCACAGCGCAGACGCGAATCATACGGTTTGGCACCAACTCCAAATACAATTTAGATTTTAATTTTAACTTTTTGTGCATGTCGTCATAATATTTTTTTTTCATTAGACCTACTCCTCACAAGTTATATTAAAATCGGTTAACGGGAAGTGGATGATATACAATAAACAGGATTCATCCCTAATTATCCACCCTTAGAGGTAAAATATTTTATTTACATATAATGGGACCACCTCGAGGTACAGCCTATTCAATAAAAAAAAGAATCTTTAAAATCGGTTCACAATCGGCGAAGACATCGCGTAACATAAACACAAAACAAAAAACAAAAGTCAAATTGAGAATCTCTGCGTTTTTTTTTTTTGAAGTCGGTTAAAAATGGTTTATGATTGACGCGGTACTCACGAAAAATCAGTTCGGCTTGGGTAATATGAGGTTGTGCACTCGTTGTGATTAAATTTCATTTTATAATGAAACAACACAAACATACCATACATACTCGTATATTGTTTATTAATCGAAATTTGTACTAGATGTTTTGTTTTCTATATACTAATTTAATAGCGCAATTAATTTATTGCTTTAACCTAAAAGTTTCTTATGAGAGGAAAATGTTACAACTGTACTTCACCTTTTTGATTGGTAACACAACATGATTTTCGGTCTTTGTGTATTCCCCCTTTATTTTCATGCTTGTAAAAGCAACTCAAAAACTCACACACGAGATTCTCCTCTGTATTCACATGGCTTTAACCCATTCTTACTCTGCGTCGTGCAGATATTTTCATCTCATATTGACCCAGCGAAGAAATGTTAAAAAATTTGCGCTTCAATCAAAACTACTGACCTAAGGATGTAATTTAACTCAAAATTTTGGTATATTGGACATGTTATTTCTAGCCCAACATACCTTAAAAATGCTTAATATAGGTCTAGTCCTTTCATCTTGATTTTTGGTTTTTTTATGTTTTAAGTTAAATTCAGTACAAAATATTGCGTTCACTTTTGTTCATTAATGAAAATCACTTTCAAAGTTATCCCAACAAACCTGTTACTTCATCTAGAAGTTTTTTAAGTGTTGAGATAATGAAGGTAGGCAAATTTGCTAGTATGGGTTCTTTGATACATCATTGTACTATAACTTCCCAAAACAAATGAATTAAATAGTAACTAGTTTTTATATCCGGCTTCGCAAGGTGTAAAACAATTTACCGCAATTTGCGACCACGAAAGCATGAAAGGATCCGTTTATATAACAATATTAGCAATCCCTTGAAATTGAGATTTTTTGGTCGTCATATTGTACCTATCTTTACTCTTTATTTCCATTTTTAATTTCCAAATTTTAATAGTGGATTCGAGACCAGCGACCCCGAAAACATAAAAGAACCAGTTTCTATAGCAATACTTTGAAATAGAGATTATTCGGATTGGATATTTGATCCGCCATTTTGAAATTTTTAAAAATTTTATTAATGATGCTCCATATTCAGTTAATAAGCTCTCGATCAGTGTTGGAATTATTAAAATCGGCAAATAAACACACACGAGTTACGCGTTAGCATTTTAGTTATATATGTAGATACAATAATTATGAAATTTGTGAATATTTTAGGACGGTGCGGAAAATCAAGATCCTTTAGTCAGAACTCCTAGAGCGCGAATTGCCGTAGTAGTACTTTAAGTAGTAGTAGTTTTTGGTTCAACTCCTCAACATTTTAATTGTAAAGGAGATTTCAAAGTGTGTAGCTTTAGAATTTTAATTTAAACATATTTTGTAATAGTGTGGATAATGTTTTCGACAAATAATTAAGTCAATCGTTTATACATAGTTCATTAAAACCGTCAACTGCGTAAACATAAGTTTTTTTTAGTTTTCGCTTCGGCATACGCAAGGTTGTGGACACTGGTAGTTTTTGTTTTAGCAGGACACTCTTAAAACGAATAAGCTATTGAAATAAATTTTTTTATTGCAGAGATACGTAGCTACAACAAGGGTGATCTTTTTCCTATAGAAGGAAGGAAAAGCTTTATCTGATCCTTGAATAAAAGGGACAAGTACTAATCGTTGGGCTTTAATATAGGGCAAGTTGACCAGCATTAGTAAGGAACACCAGTATAGTTTTTAAAGAAAACTTCCAATTCAAGTACACTTTCATGCTAATTCGCCATATGAAACAACAACAACAGTTACTGTTGACGCAAGAAGGACACGCGCAAGAAGAAATATGTTGAAAACAGCCAATTTCTCGCATGAAAAACATTCAAATTCATCTACTTAAAATAGTATTCATTAAAGATTGCATTAAAGGTTAAAAACATTTTTTAATATTTTCACTGTGGGGGACGTTAAGTTTTATTCTAAAACGTATCCTATTTCGAAAAATGAGGACGGATTAAAATTAAAAAGATACTCTTTATGTTCTTCACTAAGCTTGTGCTTGTATATACTTAGGAGGGGTGAATGATCGCGGCGGCGGGCGCTGTGATTGGAAGGCGTAACAGCGGAGTGGAAGGCACCCTCGATTTTTAAAGTTATACGTAAATTTGAAGAAAAAGTTTGCATGGATGCAACTTTTGTAATAAAAATTGTAAATTAAGACTATGGAAAAGCATAAGTTCTCAATAAAAACTTGCTTTAGTTTAGCTTTTAGTTTTAGTCGTGCTCATGGTGTGAAGGTGTAATGCAGGTGGAATGTAACTCCTCCGTAGATTGAGGAAATAGCATGCATAAGAAATATTGAAACTAAGTTTTTGTTTGACTGTATAGGTAGTAAAATGACAAGAATTTATTTTAAAATTGTTGTGCAATTTTATATTAAGTACAACACCTAAACTTTCGGCATGTTGATTTTGTTCAGCAAACATCTGACTGAACTATTTTCGTATCTAAACACTTCAGTCTTCAGCAGATCTAATCCATCAAAGCAGATACTGCTTGCAATTACAATCGATGCAAATACTTATGTTGGATCTGTTAATTGACCTGAAATCAATAAACTGAAGCAAAATAGTTCAGTAGGACTGCCGTAATCAATTCAATCGAGTCAATATTACTAACTCCAATTTTACTTTCGACCAACGGCAACGTCGCCGTCGGCTGAATTGTTTTAAGAAAATATTTACATATATAAAATACGAAACTACCTTTATCATATTGCAGTAAAGAAGAGTATGTTTGATAGTTTATGAGTGCGTGTACAGTCCCGTTCCAAATTGTTATATGTATATGTATACTGCCATAAGAAACCACCTTACTGCCACCTTTTTCATTTTTGGTACTTGTATTAAGATATATACTTAACGTCTGCAAATATTAAAATGACGGCCGCTAGACAGCACGTTGCCAGAATGAAAATTATCAAAATAAAAATATACTGACAGATAGATGGTGACCATGAGCCAACTGCGGTATTAAACTTTTCTATTACTATATTTTGTTCACAGAACATTCTGATTCAAAATATTCTAAAGCATCTATATACATATATTATATAAATCATTATTATAGTCGGAATTTGCAGTTGAACACAATTATTGTTTCCGTTTCCGATGATACCTTCAAAATATACCTGTTTTGTAATAGCACATAAATTTTTCCTAGACGGATACCTATTATTTATATTTTATTTTATTTAATAGTCTGCTTTCACTTATTCCCATACATAATGGGTTCTTTGGGCGATTTTAAAATAAAATCAAAATAAAGGGGCAAGCGACATTAAATATCTTCACTAATAGTGCTAAGAACAAAATTAACATGAGAACATTTTAAGTAAACGTATATTTGGCATTATAATGTATTAAACATAATTATCACATGGAATAAAAATAATATGAATATAATGGCGGTCTGTGCTCTCGCGTTAAAATGGTTGGTCGCTCCTTATAATTGCGAGAGGAAATCATATACATATAAGCACATGAATAAAAAGTCAAAACAATGACGTAACACGGGACTGCTAAATGCAAATCCGAATTTCAATAATATAATTCGCACAAATTGTGTGTGCGTATGCTCTTTCCTGGTTAAAAACACTATGCGCGAAAGAAGTTGTACGAACGTTAAAGTTTAAAAATTAAATAAACTTGCACATTAAGGCAGTGCTTATTTATACTCCCGTGTGTCCATATGTGTGTGTGTGTGTGTGTGTGTGTGTGTGTGTGTGTGTGTGTGTCCGTGTACCAATTGTCGAGAAATACATCGCACATCGGTACAAAAAAGAATTTTTCATTGCATTGATATTTTGTAAAAGGAAAAAAAATCATTTTTCATAAGGCAAATTTCCCTGTTACGTATTGTTTTGTGCCGATGTGCGATACATCCCACACACATGCACATGTATAAATAGGGACTCCCGCCCATTTGTATTTAGTGGAAGGTCACAAAAGAGGTACAGCTAAAATCAGACGCGCCAAACTGCAGTACGCTTGCGCAAAACGTAATCCTTATCAATCAGGAGTATTATAGCGAAGCCGACGACGAACTGGTGTATATGGAAAAGGTAAATATGAATCTGACCTTGATCCAGAGTAGCTTTAAGATTATGAATGTCATTTCCACTGCTCTTTTATCGCGATTGTATTTTAATTAGTGACTCGCACGGTACATATAAGATAATTTCAATATGTTGCGGTTCACATTACTTTGTCTGTTTTTTTAAATAAAATATTTTTAAGCCCACAAATTCAAATCGTTCACCATTAAAATGTACGTAGGATCTTATTGCCGCTTTTTTGGCAGCATTTCTTCACGTGGTAGTAATTGAATTAAATTGAACAGCAATTCTTCTAACTTTAAGTTACATCTTTTACTAATGCATACCGTATTCATATTAATCCGGTACATTCTCAATATAATTTAAATAAAGAGTATGTTTAACGTATGTTGTGTATCCTTTTTAACAAAATGTCTCCATTTTGCAAATGTTTGTAGATAGGTACACCTTAAGTCTGTTCTTTTAAAGGAAGCATCCCAGAAAACTTTCAAACCACAGACATACAATTATGGGGTAAGAATCTCATAATTTAAAAAAACCCTATTTTGGGCCATACTTATAGGATAAAGCAGCAGTTTAGTGAAAAATGAAACTGAGTGAACACAAAAATGTATTCTGCTTTTTAAGTTCATTTCACAGACGGTTCCAGAAGAAGAATATCCTAAACTCTTGATTACTTATTTCGCGGCACTCGCAACTTTTGTTTTTATCCTCTCCTCCACTCTCACCATCTCTCTGTTCGATCGTTTTGTTTCTTCGCAGGCAGCCAAAAGCTGGTATTAGCGAAGAGCTCAAGTTTTTATTATCTCCATCCTTCTTTTAAACAATAAATATCTACTCAAATTGGATTAAGCCTTTTAATACAAACATTTTTACTTATTTTGGTTCCTAAAAGGACTGATTTGATCCAGAGTACCAAATGGATTGTTTTTTGATTAAAATGCTGTGGTTAACTTTCACCAAATATGGACATACATATGTAGGTACCTACATCACAGGATACAATTGGCTTGTATGGGTGTTAAATGTGCAAATCATTCTACGGTTTTGTGGCCAGAAAACGTCTCCTCACATTTTTATTTGACGTATTTTTTTTCATTTCATAAATTCTTACCTGGCTCATTCAGTGCAAAATGTGTTCGGCTTTTTCGTCCTTATTGTAGCGACTGGTATCCAAGTGAAGGTAATGACTGTCGATTTAAAAAAATCACTTATTCACTAAATTCAACAATTTCTCCAGATGTTTGAGTTGATTTGAGAAAACTATACACAAAGTGCTGACTTCGCACAACCTACTGCTACTGGAGGAAATTTCAAGTAGTCCTTGCGCAAATCTGGTAGATAGTTATCGGCAAACTGTGCATCTTGAGATTTAATCCACGATCGATCAAATACAAGTATGGGCAACAGCTTCAATTATTTCTTCCTCCTCTTCATGCAAATATTTCGCCACTTGGTCACTCTGGGCAGGTAAATCATCTTTTAAAGATTCACGCCTGAAAATTAAAATCTGTGCGCGATCGCGCTTTCCGCGTGCATCTAATATAGAACTGCTCCTCTTAAGAACTACCGACACTTAACACTTTCTCCGCAGAACAGGTTGCACTGAACTTGGGTAATTTTGTATTTTTGATTCAATCTTTTCCACCAGACTTCTGACTTCTAGTTTGATTTTTGATTTCACTCACTTATCTCGCAGGGCCAATTAACCGCAGACACTTGGATTGTGTCGAGAACATGGTGCTTTTCTGATCGATACTATACGAAGTCCCCATGCGAAAGGTAACGATGTACTGCACCACAAGCGGTTACTGGAGTCCCGGAGGAGCACCCCATACATTGGACTTGTAACTGAACTTCTAGAGTATACTGCGGAGTAACCATTTCACTTAGAAACTATTCCAGGCATTTGTCTGTTACTAAACGAGCACTGCGGCTGGAGCATTACGTAGCTTCGGATCTGTTTCAATTTCAACATTCATCACTGTCATTCACATCCAATTATGAGCTCGGAAGGTAAGAGTCAAGTGGGAACTGATGGCTAAACCAAACCTAAACTATATTCCGCGCAGGTGTAATCCGAGCGGCGAGTAGAACAGTTGGAGAAAGAGTTGGGCGCAGAAGAACAAGAACACAGCAAAGCCAGTCGCAGCACAGCCGTAGCTTCGGTGAATAAAGTAATAGTAATTTAGGCAAATAGCAAAATACGCACGCGCACGCGCCCTTCCGACCGTGTCAGTGAAACTTCTACTGAATAACTGAATTGTGTGGATTGCGCATTTTCCTTTCTTCAGTGATCTTGTCTACCTACTGTAGCCGACTTCTTGTTTATTTTGTTTTGTCTCATGTTTCCTCACTATCCGCCATTTACCTTCTCCTCTGTCTCGTATTCTTTATCGCCAAGTTCGAATTTGTTTTGTAGTCATCCATGCATTCCCACTACTCTCCTCTCCGAAATGTGTAGAGCCCATTACTATTTTAAGGAGAAACAGAGAAAGAGCAGCTTTTACTTACTTCCCCTTTTTCTCCAGCCTCTGCAGTGATCGCTGATCATGAAACATACCGAACAGCATACATATCGATGTACATAGGCTCGCAGCACTCAGAATATCAGTCATTGGGAAAGAGAATTCTCAAGTATATAGCCGCCGTGTATATAGCTCAGAGAAAAGTGAGAGTATACACAATACGGCTGCACCATATACACACGGCCAACTCATGCTGCATTGCTTTGACGGCAACCCTTTTCTGTTCACAATTTCAATCTGATAGTTACATGCCAACCGACATTCACGCACACTCGACTGTTCGCGCTTCTATAGAGCGCCTGCGCTGAGCGCTTGAGCTTTATTTTCGTTTGTTTGGAAATGTATTGCGGAAAACGGAACAATAAGAACCGAAATGCTCCATGAAGAAATGAAAAAATGAAGAAAGAAGGTAGGAGTAGGGCAGTAATGTGATCACCAACACATTCATCAACTGTTTGTGTTTACGTCACTGACGGAGTGTTCTAATCGGGATGTTTCGAAATTTCTGCATAGACCATGGAATAGGAAAGAGTGAATTGAGGGCGCATATTCTGGATTTTTTTGCATGAAAAAAATTTGCACTGTAATGGCGTCGTCGGCGGTTGCTCAGCAAATCGCCACATATCACTGCTTATATTTCTCTATGTAGTGGTTAATACGGTAGCATAAAAAATTTCAATTGGCAAAATAAAAGAATGACGCAAATATTTAACAAAGCCTGATGAAGAAAACAAAATATATTAGTGACAATCCGAAAGACACAATTTTCATTTATTACTATGGCTAAGAGAAGTTAGAATAAATAAATAAAATCATGTGGAGGAATTAAACATTAAAGCCAAATGTTTCACAAAATCAAAGGCATGGAAATCCAAACATGGAATGAATATTTCGTTCACATTTCCTTGCATATCGTCGGCACCAAGCCAACGGCGAATATGTATGTTTCGCTGTTTTCACTTAAATGCTTTTCGTGACACCTGTTCCGTTTAAGGTCCTAACTCTAAAGTTTACAGATTTAGCACTTCCGTGTATTTTGCGTTGTGTGAAATGGAAAGGATTGATTTTGAACCTTTCACAACTACAAAAAAGTGTACTATTCATCAGGAACGTCCCTGGAATGAATGAAAACGAAATACATATACCATTCATGGGGTCAGAAGGTGATTTCCTCATATCTTAAACTTTAACGATCTGTTCTCTCAAAATTATAATTTCACACATTCAAATTTTCGTTGCATCAAAAGAGTAATATTTCCATTGTCAAAGAAAATAGAGATAATTATTTAATTTAACTGAAATAATCCACCCACAAAGTGTTTGCACACTTTATATTACATATATGTATTATAATTCCACAAATGATCTTAGAGAAGGTTCTCACTGTATTTTGGTTGATTTCTTTAGAGAAATATCCCAACAAGTAATACCTTAATTTCGGACAGTTGTTGTGGACAGTTCATGATTGAAATCGCCAGCTTAATAAACACAAAAAAAAAACCTATAAATGTGGCGATTAGTACAAACAAAAATTCAGCAGGCATCATTAGGCGAAATAGTTCGTATTTACAGAATCAGAAAGTGGAGGTAATTATTATTATTACTATTGGGGTGATCTGTATAGGGAGCATACTGTGACCAGAATAAGAAAAAAGGCCTTTTGTGCAGAAGCCCCATGACACATGATATGAATTGTAGCTTGCATGGATTTCAGCATGAGAGACGCTGGATCACTTGCCCATCGCAATTGAGATCCTGGTGTTAATTCCAAAGAGTGTACCCTGTTCCATTTTCGAGCCATCCGTAAACCTATTGAGGTTTCTAGAGGCTAGTTCAGGAATAGGGATGGGGATACTGAATTTTTTATTTGAGCGCAATTCACCGATTATATGTACATATAATATGTTACGAAACAGATTCCTATGTCAGAAATTCACCGTAGACTAGCCCATGTGACTGTTGTCTACACTAGGCTTTTTAGACGTCAACAGTACTTTCAAAACACTAGGTAATTGCAACTGATTTTCTAATGAAGTACCTGCTCAATGGCAGGCGTTGGACAAGTCCGTTATTGAGAGGTAATCAGGCCGCTGTAGATTGTTGCATTTGGCTATTGCCGAGACTTTTTGGCGGCATACGTTACAATCGGTTTGACAATCGTTTTCTAAATCCAGAATTGATAGGCCAAAATTGAGGCCAAGATATCCAGGCAGCACCAGAGCGAAAATACAAAAGTTCGCTAACTGTAACAGAAAGGAATTATTATGTCAATGGCTGCAATTTCAAACCATGATTAAGTAGAAACTTCCTTCGAAAAAAAAATTTATTTACACTTCTACTATTTGAGCCCTTCTCTGCTATAATTCGAAGCACGCCCACACAAAGGGGATTGAATATTGTATGAAATTATTCTAATCATATCACTTTAAATCAATTTTTTAATTGAGCCAGGAGACCGTATAAAAATTTGAGAAAAACATTTCAATGTCGGTTTTTTATATCAAATATCTATTTAGAATTAAGATTGTGACATATAAATACGTTTATTGTATTCTAGTTTTGCTTATGAATTTTTAAATTAGGTTATTTCAATACTGAACATAAATATTTATCGTAATACAGCACACTCTCGCTAGTTCGCCACCCTAATGTAAGCAACCCCTGGCGAACTACTTAGAGTAGCGAACTAGCGAGAGAGAGCTGTACTTGTAATTCTGAAAATTACGGGGGCTGTGTTTTGGGATGTTTGGAAGGGTTTTAATCAAATATTACAATAGTATGTTATTATATGTGCAAAATTGAGGCCAAGATATCCAGGCAGCACCAGAGCGAAAATACAAAAGTTCGCTAACTGTAACAGAAAGGAATTATTATGTCAATGGCTGCAATTTCAAACCATGATTAAGTAGAAACTTCCTTCGAAAAAAAAATTTATTTACACTTCTACTATTTGAGCCCTTCTCTGCTATAATTCGAAGCACGCCCACACAAAGGGGATTGAATATTGTATGAAATTATTCTAATCATATCACTTTAAATCAATTTTTTAATTGAGCCAGGAGACCGTATAAAAATTTGAGAAAAACATTTCAATGTCGGTTTTTTATATCAAATATCTATTTAGAATTAAGATTGTGACATATAAATACGTTTATTGTATTCTAGTTTTGCTTATGAATTTTTAAATTAGGTTATTTCAATACTGAACATAAATATTTATCGTAATACAGCACACTCTCGCTAGTTCGCCACCCTAATGTAAGCAACCCCTGGCGAACTACTTAGAGTAGCGAACTAGCGAGAGAGAGCTGTACTTGTAATTCTGAAAATTACGGGGGCTGTGTTTTGGGATGTTTGGAAGGGTTTTAATCAAATATTACAATAGTATGTTATTATATGTGCTGTGGCGCTTCAAGAATAGGTAACGTTTTGTCGTTATTGATATACAAAACTCCATAATGACAACTCCAAAAATATAACATTTTCCTGGGACATAGAGTTTCCAATTAGAGGAGAAAACCCCATTTGCATATTGGTGTACTCGAATAGGACAGTATCTTGGCCGCTAAAGTTGATTACACCGAAGAAAAACCTTGAATGGAACAAAATTGTTTTCGTATCAATTTTTATATGTTGATAATTTTGTAATTAGTTCATAAGAGGAATTTAAAATTCTTGCTTATTTGGATCAATTCGAATAATTTACACTCATTCCTTTCTGTTCCAGTTATATCTATTGACTTAGGTCCATTACTGCCGACATTTCGTCGGCATTATTTTTTAGTCTCCGTACTTAACTAGGCATAGGTGGGCAGAGTTAATCTAAAATTGAACTTCGTTAATCGTTATTCCATTACTTAAAAATTTACTTTGTTAAAGTACTACTTTTGTTAACCATGTAACGGAAGTTAAAGTTAACCGTTACGTTAACTATAGACTATTTTTTAATGTTAAATCAGTGAGTCAACCAAGCAATATTATATAATATTATTATAACATATATAGTAGAGTGGTCCTTATTTTTCGACTTTTGAATTATCCTCGGGATATTTTTTCATTTGATTATATGCATCTAAATATGAAATACTTGTTTTTTTTTAGTTAAGATTTAGAGGTCGCTACCAGCTGGCAAAGCCTAAAAAAGTAGGTGATTGCTCCTTTTGTAATCATCTGAAACCAATATTCCAAAAAGATTATTATTCAGTAGGGTTGTCATTCTGTTCCGTAGCAGATTTAAAAGATTTGAGTGAAAAATAACAAAATGGCGGCCTTGTAAATAAAAATTTCGCAAATCGATTGTGTTTTTCGGTTTAAAATCGAGATAAAAAAAAGTGAGTGGATAAAAAAATGTAATTCTGGTACCGGACATAACCATTCATGAAATCAAAGTAAGGTTTGGCTTGTCGGTCAATTATTATCAAAAAAAAAAAATACGGATTTTGAGTTTTTATTTAAAATTCAAACCTTGGTAGCGACCCCTAAATGTCATTTAAAAAATTCAAAAAAAAATATTGAAATAGTTTCTTATGGTATATAATCAAATTACGTGGTGTCCCGCGAAATTAAAGTAAAAACATATTTTTCTTAGGAATAAGGACCACCCTAATATATAGGTATAGTATTATGACTCAACACCTCTGGTATTCATACATAAATAGTTTTGCCCTGAATGTCCTTCTGTCTCTACGTCACAGCCTTCTCCTCCTCTCATTTATAACACCGCACCAAGCCGATTACAGGAATGTGCACGAATTTTAGCTCAATCAATTACTTTTTATCCTTTAGTATCAGTAGTCAGTGGAGCTAAAAAATTTTCTATTATAGTTCGAGGTCTTATTTATTGTATTATTTTATTTCCTTTCCTATTCAAAAGCACATAAGTAAAAAAGAGTACTTTTGAAGTGGAATAAGACACTTTTGCATTGGAAAACGTGAAATGTTGCTTGAAAATGGTATATACCTACTCGTATACGTATGAAGGACAACGACACAAGGCTGTAGCTGCTAACCTAAAAAACATAGTTGTTTTCTATTCCGCAACTAGTTTGGAACATTATCAGATGTGACATTTAATCCCAAAGAGTTGCTTTAGATTCTGTGTTTATTCAGAAGTAATATATGCAACCATTAGAATACCGATAAAGTGCGAGAGTGCAATTTTACACTGGTTGATGATTAGGCCAAGTGGTTGGCCCGAAGGGACAAATGGTTTGAAAAGAAAGTATAACAGCTGCGGAAGGATCGTTTCAGCATCAATAAAAATTACAACCTTTACAAGATTTACAAGATTTTGTGGAGTGACAACTTTATTTCTAATAAAAATAAAAATATTAAAATAAATAAAATTCCTTAGAATAACAACTATATTATTTTAAATTATGATCCTATTAACTTTAGCAGTGATCGCAAATTATTTAAGTGCAATAAATGTCCGACAATCGAAAGAAGTTTCGAATGATATTAGAACAGAAAACTTATCTTTAATAGGTATTCACTTGCCTCTATGTATTCACTTTCATCAATATCCGAGTATATAACTACAACACTTCAAATTAAACGCGAAATTCTATAAACAAAGCGAATTATTAATTTGAAGTTTCTTTACCTAATACACTTCTTCTTAAATCCTTTAATTGAATCTACACAGAGGAAAATGTCCACATAAAATTAAGCAGATTTTGCACATATTTAAATAGATTTCTTTACGATTTTCATTCAAATAGGCATCCTTATTATTTTAAAACGGCTTTTCTTATTATCTTTATTCATGAACATCATCTGTTATTAAGTGGATTTCCTTTGGGAATTAATGGTTTTCATATATTTTGTAATGGTATTCTTTTCAAGTTTTAAACAGATCTATACTAGATTTTATTTTATTACTCCTTAGTATTCAAATTGGAGATTTCGTCAAATTAAAAGTTTTCGATACCTCCAATGCCAGTCCTAAAAGCGCCTGCATATGGTATTACGGACATTTCTCTGGTGTGTCTGGTAATAATGATCTTTTCAGTGTTGCGTTGTCACTGGATCTGGAAAGGAACAACAAAGAACGAACACTCGTCATAGATAATACTTATCTGATACCAAATCCGATGTCCTGCTGTATCGTCATCTTCATTGTAACTCTGAAAGAAATGTAAATTAATAATGATATTCCTGTAACGTGAACAATGACAAGCACAATTAGACAAATCGATTATATGTACTAACCAAGATATAAATAGATACTTTTGCACTCACTCAGTAGACAAAAATACTTTTCAAAACAATCGAAGCAATATTTGACAAATAAAATTTGACCTGAACGTATTTTGGGAATCGTTGTTAACTGTCCCAAATAGAACGCAGCCTAACGAGAGATACAAATGTTCTAGCGAGAGATAGAAAATATTGACATGCTGTTATATTATCCAACTGTTTGCCAAATATAAGGATTATGAGACTCAAAAATGCATTTAGGTGACCAAATATGATCATGTTCTTTGAAATTCTAATGACAGGTGGGGGAGAACTGAAGTAATAATAATAATAATAAATCGTACCGGATTGATATATTTTTGAAACCGTAATCGCTAGTAGAAAGTTTGTCGAACTTTTTTTTTTAAATCCAAACATTTTTAGAAACCAAATTGTTTAACTGACAAAAAATTGTGATGAAAGTGAGAAAACTTGAACTCGGTGATAGACCAGATAAACCGTGTTCTCGTATCGGACTCTTAAGGTCTAGGTGTGGGTTCAAATCCTATCAAGTGAAACTCGCTTTTTTTATCGATTTTGTGAACACTTTCTGCTCTGATTGAGATAACATATTATTATTCATAGCATATAAGCAGTGCTTCTTCGGCAAACATTCAGAACCAGGCAAGTGAAGACATAATGTCAATAATATTGAACGTGATGGATACACTTTACCTTTACGGTTCTAGTCGTACAATATTAATTTTTTTTGCTGAACTGTCCCTGTTGTACTTTATATGTGATCAGCTCATCATATGAATATATGTATCTAATGTATATTAATTAAAATTTATGCCTCATATAATACTACAGCAGAAGCAGCCAAATATTAAGAATCTGAATGTAGCAAACTAAAGTTAGTTATTGCCAGTATCAAGTTATCTTGAGGTGAATGCATGTGAGCTTTCCATATTTTCGCCTTGCATTTCGTATACCTACCTTTACTGTTAAACTATCACTGACTCGTCGCATCGGCATCTTATTCAGTCGAACAAAATCAATAAGAAAACCTGTAAAAACCAGAAAACAAGAATATTTCTGATTCTTTTTGATCAAATGAAGTTAATTATTGCTTTTCGCCTAAGAAGATACTTTCAAAAAGAGGTGTTAACTTAAATTAAATGGAAACCGGAAAGGGAAATGTTTTAAGGTGAGAAGATTTTCCTTGCAGACCCAAATTCTAGAAACAATTGATTTCTAATGGAATTTAATGCAGCAGATTCTGTTTAAATATTAATAAGTTTGAAAACAATAAGAACATCAATTATTATTTAAAGGTCATATTTTTCTGTGTGTACAAATGCAATCGTTAAATATTTAATTGGGCGGAGTTTGCTTACATAATTTCCTAAAGGTTGGAAGAGCTTCACTTTCTTCATCGGTCTCATTAATTTTTTATTAATATTTAACTATGTATTTTCTTTACTTAGAATATTTTTTTCTGAGTGTAGAACTTAGTTTTTACAATTACACTAACTTGTTAAATAGTAAAGTGAAGTTCCTTTATATGAATCATGCATGACATGATTATTTTCAGAATTATGTTAACGTTATGCTAACTTTGCCAAATTTAACGAATTTCTAATACTTTTCTTAATTTCTAATAATTACAAATTTACAATCAATCGGAACAAATTTATATGGAAATCACGCAGCGTTCGAGGGTGGAGTCGGCAGTATTCTGCGTGAAGTGGTGAAACGCCCTGACAATATACGACAACAGAAGGACACACCCCGCAGCTAAAATATTCTTTCGCTTCGGAATTTCTTTAACTTCGGTCATGCCTACATGGGCAACTGGTTTTGTTACTTTTCTCCAAAAAAAGAGCAGCCATGGCATTTTGACTCTCGGGATGTTGCTTCTGATGTTACTTTTAATTGTCCTTTAAGGGAAGTTTTAATGGCGGATGTTTTCATTTTTTCTTTCCCTCGTCCCAAAAATTTCTAAACTGCCAATAGGGTTTCACTGTGCCTTATTTTTACGAGCCATAAATTTTGAGTTTTTCGGAAATTATGTGGGTTCCAGAGGGTAGTGGAACTGTCGTTAAATTGGTTCAAGAAATCTCCGACGATTTTATGGCTTCGTTTTTTTCCAGGCGGCACTTACTTTCATAGTTTTCATCTTTAAAGTCCCAAAATGTTTCAGTAAGATCTCAATTCAGGAGATGCTGTAAATCTTAAATAAGTTCAGATTTTACTCGCAGGTTTTATTGCCTGAATATGTATTCATTGAAAGTGGAGATTTTCCTGATTAAGGCATTAAGATATAAAGTAGCAGGACAAGTGCAGTCAAAAGAATGGCCCCAAGGGTTTCTGTAACGTTATTGTGATGGATGCAAAAGAATGTGGTGTTTGCTGTATCTTTTAAAATAGGAAAGAAATTTATCACATAGGTACCTACATACATATACATAAGTAAGGGCGGCGATATAATATTGGTTAATTTGCCTTTGCGGGTAGGCAGCGCATAGCAATAAGATAGATTAGAATGTTACATCGACAGTGTCAACCCATTTTTTAGTGAAATTTAGTTAGAGAGCTGTTTATTAGCTACTTAGGTACAATATTTACATTGGCTGGCTAAATTGAATGGTTGATGTGAAGAGTCTATCAAATACTATAATCTGCAACATAAACGCATATCTATACTGAGAGAAAAAAATTCCCATATTGAGCAAAACCAAGCTTAATATAAGAATATCTATTAATGATTTGGACGTCAAAAACTTTTTGCTTAATTTATGAAAGAAAATCCTCATTTATTCTGAAATTCTGAATCAAGCTTGTTCTTTCTTGATACAAGATTGAGAACATTCTAATTTTAAGCTTCATTATAATTAAATGCCAAAAAAAAGGACTTTCTTCAGTTTTGAAACCTGAATTTGAAAATCTTGAATTCACAAACGGAAGCATAAAAATTAAAAATTTAGGCCAAGTTCCATATGATTCTGTCTATATCCCTTAACCACTCCTAAGCACTTGCTTTGATTTTTTTGTGTTTTTATGACAAAGTACTTCATATATCAATTTAGCATGTACGCTGCTAGTCTTTCTAGGGTTGCGAAATCACGGATCCAATAAGGCGAACGAAAAGTTTCAACTTCCACGGATTTTCATGAAAATTAGTACTTTAAGATTTTCCAAGTCGCTGATTTGGAATCTGATATCAAAAATTGGAAATTCAAGACAGCCGTGGCGGACTAAAAATTCCCAACTTCAAAGAAATTCTATTATACGTAATTTATTATAGCAGTTCTTGGGGTCGCCAATTTCGAATCTGCTATTGAAATTTTGAAATTAAAAGGGTTTTTCGGGTACATGATTTCAAGTATGCTATCGATATTTGGTGTATTCTACCACGACGGATTTTCGTGCAAAATTAATATATGTTATATGTATATGTTCTTGTAGCCGCTAATTTGAACCCTACTATTGAAATTTCGAAATTTGATGATGGTAGGAGTCAGGGAAACTATCAAAATTTAAGTATTCGATATGACGTTCAAGTTTCTAAAATTTTCAACAGTCGTAAATTTCGAATCTGGTATCAGAATTTGGGAATTTAAATCGAAACATCCAACATATATGTTATGTAGATATAGAAGTTAAAGGAACATGTACGATATAAGTGCAGGATAAGGTCCGGTTCAGTTACAGGTAAAGATGAATTTTTGTAGTTTTACCGCTTAGCCTTACTTAGATAAATACGCTACTATTGCGGCACACGACCACGGCAATACTCTTAACATAATTGTACCTACAAATGTGTCGATTTGAATTAAGTAAAGAAAGAAAGAATTTTTTGTTCTTTCCTTTCGTTGCTTCCGTCGGGTTTCTTGTTTTTTATAATAATTTTTTTTAATTTTCCTACCCTACCCAGCCTGCCCTACTACACTAACCTATACCAAAATAACAGAGTTTATAAGTGAATTTACAATACCTATGTTATAATAATATATTATTGCTTGGGTTGATTGACTCACTTATTTAACATTTAAAAAAAAAATAGTCAATATAGTTAACGTAACGGTTAAATTTAACTTCCGTTACATTTTCAACAAACTAACTTAACCTTTCAAGTAGTGAAATAGCGATTAACGAAATTAAATTTTAGATTAACGTTGCCTACCTTAAACCTTATTTTAATCCTCAATACTCATAGCGATGATCACAAGCCTCAATAAGCCGGTTTTCTTGATGGCTTCAGTGAGCCGTCGTTTTTTTTATAGGCCGATGTCCTTTCAAACCATTTTCTGCCAGCCGCCTCTCACGTCTTCGCTGTTCTTGTGTAAGCTGAATTCCCGAATTCCTGCACCAATCTTGTGAAATATTTGGTACTCTTTTTCTGTGGTCTCTTATTTTCCGGTCTGAACGTAACGTCGTCATCCGTTTACACCCAAAAATTCTTTTCCTCTTTGGAGAATTAACGTAATCTTATTCACCAATGATTTCGAGGCACCAGCAATATTTGTTATTTCCCTTTGGCTACGTTCCGTGAATAGCTTTTATTTCAAAAATTTGTGTTGGCGAAATATTACGTCCGATTCAAAATCCGTAGATTACGAATTCAGAAACGAAAATGCTCCATCACATAAGATTTAAGAAACATTTGATTCTGTCCCTTTTTTAAATATATTAAAAATTAATAATACGTCACAGAATCTTGATATACAAGGTGTTTCATCTATGGGGAACAAAAATGTATGGGGTGATAGATCCACCTATATCCCAACAAACTATTGTGTGGCTTTTTTTATGTATTATGGGTTTCAAAAATGCCACCAATGTTCATCTACCTCTACCACTTCAGGTACAGTTTCTTTCGAAATTCAAAAGATGCTCAAAAATTTCGTAAAATACACGTTTCTCCCACAGTAACAAGATGGGCAATTCAATAAAAATAAAAACGAGGTGTATTAATTATATGAATTTCGGAGAAAATTTTGGGAGAAACGTGATTTTTAGCAAATTTAAGAGCATTCTTGTCAATTTCGCAAGTGACTGTACCTGCAGTGGTAGAGGTATATTAACATTGGTAGTATTTTGGGAAAACACATTGAGATAGAATTTGTTGGACGACAGTTTTATGACGCTGCATTGAGTAAATGAGGAGATAGAAATAAAGTAATTATGTGCATTCCAAATTTATGAATCACCCTGTGATTCTCAAATGGTTGGGATTGCCTTCTCTGCCATACTATTTTTTATTCGCCTAGGTGAGATCTATCACCCATTCTATTTGTCCCCCATAGATGAAACAACCTGTATATAAGGTGTTCTATATAATGTGGACCGAGTCGAGTGATGGCACTGCAACAAAATTCAAATATGTATGTAATTATTGTGTATTAATGTTGAGACCTGTCCCAAATTTCTTTCGTTAAAATCTAAAAATTAGCAAGTATTAGCCGATAGCTTCTAGTCTCAAGCCAGTATTTTTACATTATTTTTAATTTGTTACCACTTTGTTGTGAAATACAATAAAGGGTCCGCTCTTTTACGAGCAAGAAATTATTCGGTGCAACTAGAGATAGAAATACAAACAATCGCCGCTCATTAAATTGTTTGACTAACCATGAAAGTTTTTTCTAATGCTGGCATATATTACATGTAAGTTTGCCATTAAGGCACAGTTATCTCGTTTTGTACGCATCTTGTCCTTGACGTATGTAAAAAATAAAATTTATGCATATGGCCATGAGCGGCATCGAATTCGAATTTAACAGCCATAGAAATTCCGCTTGTTTAATGTCGTCTGATTGATGAATTTTCTTGTAGTAAGCAAAACAAGGAGATCACAGAGAACGGAATTTCATGTTGGAAAAGAAAAGTCCTTGACTTTAACCGCGCATTAATTTTTGGCAGGCATTTCTTCATTTCAGGGCCAACATCTCCCACAGCTGCCGATATAACAAACAAAGTGGTTGTGCCATTCTTGGTTCGGAATCAAAACTTTTTGTTATTGTTTTTAATTTTGCAAAACACTACCGAGGAAAGGCAGCAGCCAGCAGTAGTAAATCTGGTCGTCCCACACTAAGTTTTTTCGTGAACGAAAACGGGTAAAAAAAACGAAGACATAATGGCCTATGTATGTTTCTGCCGCAAATTTTTCTCTTCCTGCAAATACCGCTGACAGAGGCATGATTTTCGAGGCTGTGGGAGAAACACGTTATTAGAAAGAGGAAGTTTAAAGAAGAAAACGAAAAAAAGGTCGGCGGTTAAAAAAGCTCAACGGAGGTATTTCGAGAAGAAAACAAAATATGGAGATGGGAAAAAAGCACCGCAACAAAAGCGCATTGAGATAGAGTGGAAATGAAGTCGAAAATTCGTTGTGGCGCAATTTAAAATCGCGACGTCCTTGAAAACACTTGAACCAGTCATGCTTATGGAATCGGAGGTACGGGCAAAGACGGCACTTTCCCCTTTTCTGTTTTGAGAAGGTACTACCCGTGTGCGACCTCAAAATAAATACGAAGCAGAGAATTATTAAATCCTGATGCTAATTCGTTCCTACAGAAAAATATTCATCATTTAGATACAAATCTAAGTAATTATTATCTTAAAGATCAGCAATAAAAGTGTGCATTTGTTGTATGTAATAAACTAAATAAAGCGGAGAGTTTTTGCGAGTTTCTTAAAGATAAGTCTTAAGAATGGAATGGAACCCAATTCTGAAATGTACGAAATTGGCGAAGTTATAGTTATTTGAAAGAGGCAGTTGGTATGTGAAGAATCATAACTATTTTATGGCGGGTATGTATGTGCATTGTACATGCACAGATTAAGTATTCTGCGACAGGCCTGACAAGCTTTATTCTGAACGTAGAAAGATCAATGTGTTATAGTCTATATTTTAGAAGGTCCTACTTTACTGATTGTCTTCAAATATGTTATTATTGATGTCCTAGAATCCTTCAATACCGTTAGGAAATTCATATAATATATGTAAATATATATCTATACATAGTCTACAATATTATGTAGTTTCGGGAACACAATATTTTGGTTTGGTCAGTAGAACTAGAAGTAGGCACACTTATTCCAAAAAATGATCCAGAAGAAAAGTGTTTCATATGTGAATGTATCTATCATCATTCCTATTCCAGAAAGCACCGAGTACGTCAATCGATATATGTACATTTGCCCGCATCTGCCGTGTTGCGAGCGTCGACCAAATTTATACACAACTGCTGCTAAAGCAACATTTGTTCTCAGCGTACTCTGAAACATGTTGAGTCTATTTCGGAATCTTCCAATCTGTATATTCGGCTCTTGTATGCCATGGGATATCTAGTTCTTATGCCATCAACCCTTCTAGATGCCAGATAAGGTTTCAGTTTCGTTAAGATTACTCTCCTATTAAATTTGTGTAGTTTGTGGATGAAGTTTGAGAAATAAATTAAATAAAATATTTTTCTCAAAAACCTTACCGGAGTATTTTCGTTTCGTTATCGTATTAAAAAAACCAGCCAATTTGTGTGGAGGTTTGAGCTTGAATTAATTTTTCGCGCCTATCGATGAAGTATTGTTGATTAGCCCAGGCAAAATAGGCGAAAAAAAATTCAATTTCAGGACAAAATCCTAACGAAAATTTTCCTTCGGTATGTTGTTCATATGGGCAGTACATTGTCTCAAAAGTCTTAAGGGATCTACCCTCTTTTCGGAGGGAAAAAAAGGGTTATTTGCGCAATAAATTTTTCGATAGGTTTAAATTATAAAAATGGATATAGAAAGTGTTACACTCAATAACTACAGTCTCGAACTATATTAAACAATTTTTTTTTATTCAATTTTGTGAATTTTTAAGCATGAAACTGCTGGTCGAAAAATGATCCAAAAAACGAGAGGGGTGTGCGGCGTTGATGAAATCTCCGAGATGTATGGTCCGAAAAAAAGTATAGAGTTTTAATTTCAGTATATTAATAGCTATAGCGCATATCGAACGATTTTTGATTTTTGCAAAATTGACAAAATGGCGGACATTTTTTGAAAAATTACAAAAAAACATGTTTCTTTTTCACCGTTTTTGGCCATACAAAATTTTTAAAATCAAAATTTTGAAAAACCCCCTCGATGCGCTATAGCTGTAGTAGTAGTAGTAGTCATAAAGAATGTTTGGTAAAAATTTTGTGAGAATTGGAGTTCGGTAGTTTCCGAGATTTTATCAACGCGGTGTCGAAAAACGTTATTTTGCGAAAACGCGATTATAGTTTTGTTAATGAAAAATCGTAAAAATATCACCTATGCCTAAACAGCGATGCCTGGACCATACATTATGCCTTATTCTTCCTCAAAATGCACATTTTCATCCAAAGTAGCGTTCCTGCGATATGTTCTGGCTTATAAACAAACGCGCAGAGAGCTCGGCCGCACGCCGCATTTGTCGATTATAAACATACGCGCAGAGATGTTGTTATATCAAAATTTTGAACTCGACTAATCTTGACACAAAAATACAGTTACACTGCTCCGATCTTTATAAAATTTTAACATGATCTTTCTGTATATACATATATTATATATACTTTACGAAAATGCAATAAAAAAAACGATTTTTAGAAAATTATAAAGAGGGTAGATCCCTTAAGCAAAATCGTGTCGGCTTTGCAACTGCGCGAAAGTTAGATATCGTGATAATAGTGGTTTTGCTGGATTATCTCGTAAACTATAAGTTTTACGTGAATTTTCGTTATTATATAATAAAATTTCTTCCTCATAAAATCGAATGGCCTTATACAAAATTTACGTAGGAATAATAGTTCTCGAGATATCAGGTTGAGAAAACTTGGAGCAGGGCATATATATGTATGCAGGAAGGATGTATACAGGGGTGATAGACCCCACCTAGGCAGAAAGAAATTGGATGACGGGCGAGAGGCATCTCAATCGATTTCGAGTAGCAATGTAAATCATACTTCAGAAAGCACATTATTATTTTAGTTTCATCTTCTGATATACTCAATACAGCGACACCAAACTCACGGAAAACAACTACTCCCTCAATGTACTTTTCAAAAATGCCACCAATGTTGATATACTTCTCACTTGCGAAATTGAAAAAACCGAGAAAGTCCGTGTCGTACACACATCAACTTAGGGTTGTACTAAGTAACAAGAGTTTATATTTTCTTTCGTCAGGATTGAAAAACTTAAAGCAATTCAACCTCATTGAAATTGAATTTTTTAATCGAATGGTTGGAAAGTTAGAGGAGGGACACATTTTGTACGACTTGAGGAGCCTATATTTCGCAAACTTTCGCAAAAGGGGCAAAGTCTCAAAACTTTTATTGCACTTTAGTGACTTGTCCAATCATACCCCACACAATAGGGTGCGCCAAAACAAATATTCATCCGTCAGTTTTATGTATGGAAGGGTAATTCAATTTTTTTCTTTTTTTCAGTATTCTTTTTTTAGTTTTTTTTTTTAAATGGAGGTTCACACAAGACACCAGTATATAAAATTTCATCCGAATCGATGGAAAGATGGCGGAGACATAAGGCTGTGACATACGTACAAACAGACGGACATGACGAAATTAAATGCCAAAAAATTTCCTGAAATTCACGTTTTCCCAGATTTACTCCGAAATTAATGTAATTAATACTCCTCTTGTTTATTTTTATTAAATTGCCCATCTTATATTCTTTCCAAAGAGGTACAACATGTCCAGGTAGAGAAAGGGTATACAATTTAATACGTAGAAAACCTTTAGCGGAATACTTGATTTGCTGTTCACACAAAAATATTATGTGTGTGTTCGTTAACAACGCCGATTCTTAGTAAGATATGGGGGATGGGTTGAATGTTTTGACTTGCGTCGTTTTGTACTGGACGATTCATTAATACCATTTAACTTTGAAATAATAAATAAAAAAATAATAATAATAATAATTAAGATATTTTTCTAGTTTAAGTGAAGCACAAAACTTTATTTGCAGTGAATAATAACTAAACATTTTTCTCAACCGCCGTGTAAAAAATATCAAAAATAACATTTTGATGAAAATAAAGCAATAAGTATTATATAAAATAGGGTTTGCTAGTATAGCAACAACAACAGACTGTTTTTAAGGTAGATACTGCAACACCAACTCTCTGTTTTTCAGAGATGACGATAGAGACTGCAATTCCAATCTGGTGTTGAATTAATATAAATGCGGATTTATATGCTAAACATCTTCACAAAGGTAAGGTTAAGGTAGGAATTCACACAGATATACGGCGTATGGCGTTTCAACCGAGCCCTTTGTGACGTTTCTTTTGTTCATTGAATTATTTTCATCTGCATACATATGAAAAGTGTAATCATACATTAAGCAGTTACCCAGCAGGAAATTGGAGATTGCGTGAAATAGTGTATCGATGATTTCGTGCATGACTAAGGTATGTATGCCAATTTTGAGGTCCTAGTCATGCTAACAGGAAGGCATAGGAGTTTGTTTGTTTCAAGTGAGCTGAAGTTTTATTGCGACTTTGTTTTTTCATGGTACTCAGTAACCCAAATCTTCTCATTTCAAATTTTTGTGACGACAACAAAAACTCTTAAAAAGAGAAGGTTTTTTAGTAATGTAATTAAGCAACGCGCAGATGAAAAAACGGGTCTGGCAAGTAAAACTATTGGTGGGTCGTCCTGAGCAAAACAATTAAGTGTGCATAGGTCATTAAATCATATGGCTTAGCTCAGGAGAGGAGGCTCCAGAATGGGGTTGTGAGTCCGCCTAACTGGTGACTGCATTATTAAAATTGCCAAAGGTCCAAATTTTTGAAGTTATATGAAATTATTGTGAAGATATTTTAATTATCAACTTAGCAGCGGCTCATCTTGCATAAATTATAATAATTATGTGCATAGTAATATTAAAATTATCTGTGTAATGAGATATTTATATTATAAAATTATAAATGTTATTTGCGCTTCGTGAATATGATCCTAAAGGGGGGAACACAACTGTGACGGGTAAAAGAAACACGAATTTTGGCGAACTTTTTGCACAGGTATTTAATTTAATGTTTAGGGATCGAATAGAGGAATATTTAGAGTATATATTCGACAAAGGGTCCACACATTTTTATTAATAAATAATAATCCGTGATAATGTGAATAACTTAATAAATTTTGTATATTTATGAATAAAAATGTGTGAACATATAGTCGAATATATTCCGCTATCTGATCGTTAAACATTAAATTAGAACTGTGTAAAAACAATTCGCCTTTGTTTTGCTCGTCACAATTGTGTTCCCCCTTGATTGCATGAAATCATTTATTACATCACCACCAATGATTTCAGCGATGCTGTCGTAAAGCATTCAATCCACCAATTCAGAGACTTCGAAGAAAGCATCAATATAAAAACATTGATGAATTCTTGTATTCCATAGTAATGCCAAAAAGGATTAGCATGCATGACATTTTAGATACCGTGGTCATGTGGAAAGACATGTCATTCCAATGACATCGCCGCCGTGAGAAATTTCATCTATGTTGGAATGGGTATATGTACATGCCCTTTTATTGATGACTTCTTCGACCGTCATGAGTAAATTTCCTGCTGGGTAACCATGGAATATAGATTTAAGCATCTCTCATAGTGTAAGGGTGAAGATAAAATCAAGTGATGACGAAGAATAACTGGAATACCGACCAAAGGAAATAATCAAGTTTGTCTTCATAAAATTCGTCATTTACTGGCAACATACTACTACATGACATATCTGACCCTTAATATTATATTATTTTCAGTTTTTACGATAAATGATAATTCTTTATTTTATTTTTCGTTAATCGCAGTTAACTGTTTAACCCATATGTATTTTATCTGTTATGAGATAAGAAATGTGCGTATGTATCGAGTAGAAATAAACTGCGGCAATGACTTGCATCGCCTGTCGAGTCGAATATTGAAAAGAATTTGACTTGACCTATTTAGAAAGTACCTAACTATCTCTCACCCCGTGTCGAGAAAGAAATGCTACAGGAAAAGGCTTAGTCAAGGACAAGGGATAATGATTTGCATATTGGAGGAAATTACACCTTGAAGGACATAAAAGTGTTAGAAGTATAAATCAGCAATTTAAATGTCAACCATTGTTATGCCAAAACAAAAGTAAACAGAGTTTGGACCTCGCACACGAATTTCTAGAAATGCATATTGTCTGTTTTAATGGTTTTACGGCCGAAATTGGTCCATGAAGCCCCTTGGCATGATAAATGACTTTTTCGCCTTTCGCTAGCAAGACATGCCAAGTCGTAAAGGAAGTTACTTGAGTTTATCAAAGGGTGCGAACGTGCGAAGGCTCTTTACTAATTTCGAACGGAAAGGATTCATTTGCATAAAGAGTAACAGTAGAAATTATCTTTGGATTACATACAGAGCCCAGTTTAGGCAATATGGTTCAATGTGATGGCAATAGAAATAGCCGAAGGTCGGACGAGGGAAAATATGACGCAAGCAAATGGGTTTGAAGGAGAATTCTCACAAGCTAATTCAACACAATTTACGTACGTAGAACCATTTAGTCATTAAGAAGCAATTTTTAAGAAATTACTCACATACCAAACTTTTTGCTTGATTAAGTGATCAAGTCATCACGAGTTCAGATGTACGAGTACTGCAATTTTCTACCGGAATTGTTTACTTTGCATAATAAGAAAAAGGTGTAAATAACAATAAGTAACATTTGTGATTTTTTTGTGTCCGTGAATGTTAGATGCGGGTGCTTAGCAGTGTGTTCGACTGCAGTTCTGTTTCGCCCTTATGATTGTTCAGCCACCGAATTTTTACCAGTTAACCGATTCTACCACGCATAACTTTGTACTGGGTTATCCGCTTTCGATGATTGATTTTTAATGAATAGGCTATATCTTGTGGGTGGTCCCATCTAAATTTGAAGAAAATATTTATTGAATTTCACCCACTTCCCGTTAACCAATTTTAATTAAGCTTGCCACATATGTAAGTGCAGATCTAAAGACAACAAAATATTATGGTGACCTGCACTAAAAAGTTGAAAATTATTGGTTTTGGAGTCGGTGCCATGCTGCACGATACACGTCTACGCAGAGATGCTCATCCCTCGCATTGCGCTGGTATGTTAGTAATATAAAATGGGCTTCTTGACCTTTTAGAGAACGACGAAATAATATTAATAATAATTTTCATGCAATGGTTGAAAGTTAGGACAAGAGCTTTTGCGTATAGTTGCTGGCTTTTTTTGTTGCAATTTATCGCACTTGGAAAGTACCCGGCAGTTACTCTGCATGTTTAACTTTAAAAGTTCTAATTTAATTTCAGGAATGGCAGATATAGTATGATTAGTTAAACAAATAATATTTGTGACAGATCTTTTTATTTAATGTTTCTAGTATCGAAAAATCTCTTATTTTACTTTCTATGAATTCATCTGATTACGATTTGACGAAAAGTATGATGGCAAAAATTGCAACTACTTTGTGTGTGGTATTAAGATCCCCATGCCCTTGTCGCGCCGTTAAGGGGTTATATCCACTTGTAATTTTGAAAAAATCGATTTTTTTTTTTTGCATATTTTGAATGTACATATAGTTGAGAATATCGTCCCAATATTTCACATAGATCCGGCAAAAAGTTTCGGAGAAATTAGCGTATTTGTAAAGACGTCTCCGAGCGTTTGAAAGTAGTTTAAATGGTTCCCAAAACTTTAAACGCGTTTTCCTCGAAACGGTGTTTTCAAAGTCGGTGAGCAAAATTTCTCCAAAACAGCTGGAGCGATCGGCTTGAAATTTTCACACAATCTTCTTAGATACTTGTATCAGGTAATGATCGAAGGAATAAGGTTTCTGAGAATAATTTCGATTTTTTAAGGCCCTTTAAACTGTAAATTTTCTTGAAAATAAAACGATTTTTTTCTTTGGGAAGCCGCCATTTTGTCAAAAATCAAAATTTTGACTGTTCCTTCGATCATTACCTGTATTCATCTATCCTAAAATTAAATCTTTTGGTTTTTTTATTTGAAATAATTTGGATCAGAGATATCTTGCTCACCGCCAGACACCTTTTTGTGGCGGTCCTCTAGGAAATCTACTACAGGAACAACGGAACCGAATATTTTTGTAAATACATCGCGAATTCTTAAAATACATTAAATATGTTATATGTTCATTTATTCTATGTATTTATATAATGAAAAGCCTCTTCACAAAAAATTCACAAAAAAACACGTTTTTTCGGACTTATAAGTGGATATAACCCCTTTGAAAACTGATAGCGTTTCAGTTGCTTTTACTGTAAATGGATAAATCCTTTGCTATTATACCTAACATTTGTCTTTCTACGGCTTTGCGTCCACAGGTGATGGATAGTGGAACGCCTTGAGGTTTAGGAGCGACGAAAACTCTAGTAGCTCTGAATGCCAAATAAGGAGCTCTGAACCGGACACCAACCAAGCTAAGGTGGAACAGCACACGCCGAGGGCTGCATAACTAAGGGGGAGCTTAGTACAACGTATGCGAAGTCCGGATATCTGGCCACCTTCGGTTTTAATTTAGCCTGCCGGGGCCACAACGGGATCTCCACTCGGGTGACATACACTCACTAAGTCATGGGTTTTATATCGATAAAAGCATATGTTTACCCAAGTTGGGTACCACCTCTGAAATGCCGAAATCTGAGGCAAATATCCCCCACGAGGAAACGTCGAGTTCCTCATCAAACCAGAGCACATCTTGACTCATTAGTTTGCTCTGATGTAATGGGGGTTACTGTGCCAGACGTCACCCTCATATCCGAAGAGCTGCAAGAGGCAATCCTCCAGCCTTTGGTCACCAAAGGGCCTCCGAACACGGCGCTTTTATAGACAGACAAGTATTACGACACCAAGCACTTATTAGTTTCGAATTATTTTGTTCGAATTTCGGCGTATGTACATGAAAGAGATATATATCTTCATATTCACTTGCTGCTCTTTATACTTTAATTGAAAGACGTACGCATGTAGTGCGTCACAACGACGTGACTCGGTCATACCCGGTTATGGATCGATGTAAAGAGGAGTCGTTTTTTCTTCCTTGCGATCTTCTTCTCAAAATTCTGGTTGTTTTGTTTCCTTTTGACAGGGGAGGGTATTTTTGATATTTTCGAGTGCAACACATTCACAAAAATTCAGGAAAAAAATGCCAGAATTTGTTTGTACACACATTTTTGTTCAAAACTAATTTCCCAGCTAGTAACAGGTGCGAGGTGTCGTGACCCCTCCAAGAAAAGCACCGTCTACGGAGGCCCAAAGCTGACACCCTTCGGAGCACCCATAATGGCGCCGACGGGTATATCAAATGCGTCGCCCCAGAACACAAAAGCTAACTTCAAGGGTCTTGATGTGGAAGGTTTTTTTTTTAAAGGGATTAACACAGTGGATATAATAGGTCGTGTTGCTTTCGAAAGGCACATGGGGTGCGTGGACGATCGCTTAATTATAATAAAACAAAGAAACAAAAGAATAACACTTGTCTTTCAACATAACATAATAACAACTGAAACGTATTTGACTTAATCATTACGAAGCCCCTATAACTATAGTAATGAAGCCGGTATTCGTTCCATTTATCTTCAAACGCAAACAGGGCATGCAAAGATAAACTACAATAAAACTTACAGACACTACTTGTCAAGAAATTAACAACATTCTCCCGAACACCTTCACAAAAGTTATACGAAAGTAAGTTTATTTAGTGATGACGCAAATTCAACTGGTATTACATTAAAGCACGAAAATAGTAACTTTAAAATTAGATTTCGAGTGAAAAACAGAACTCGTTTTATAGCTTATGTACAATTTATTTTCTTATTCCTATTGTTTTGTTCAATGTGCTTATTAAAAGAAATTTGCGATTCTAAAATTTAATTGAAATCAAAAGGGATACGAATGTTGAAAAAAGGCTTTGCGTTTAATACGTAACTAATTTTTTGAATAATCAAGCCAGAAAATGTTGATCTTATATTTTCATTACAGCTGCTGTATATGCAGTTAAAGCATTCAATGGTAGATATTCCAGCGCCAAAGTTTTAACCGAAATAGCCTGTCTAGAATGGCTAGAATTTCAAATAAAGAATAAATGAGAAACGTTTAAGAAGGCAACCATCTCAGGCAGCAAAGATAAACGTGTTCTGCAACTGTTTCCCATAGCACTATTCTGTAAATGTATGCAAGACAAAGTTGAGAAAAAATAAAATCCGCAGTCGCGATCGAGCCGTCGAATAACCTGAGAAAACGGCTTTTACTAGTCCTTGAAGAATTTTATTTCCCGGCAATCACGGGCTCACTTTTACTGGCTGACTGGTGCAGAGCAACGTGTTTTTGAGGTGAGTGGATTTAACGATCTCGTGCAGGCTACATAGCCCCTTCAGCAAGCTGCAGTTGGCTGGGTAGTGGTACTGAAAAGGTGAAGTGCTAAATAGCGCGGTAAAAAGTACAATATGAAAGCGAAGAATGCGCAAAACTGCAAAAGCTTCGAACAAATGTTGTCTACACAACACGAAACCTTCACAGTTTTCGAGAGTTATTCCCTATTTGGAAAACGCAAGTTTATTCCATTTAATTATTATGCCCCCTACCTTCACAATTCGTATTTTGGTAGTGTGATGTTTAAGTGAATGACATTCGTTTCCTACTCTTTTCTAATAAAACTGGAAAAATGAAATAATTTCCCATTTTCTAGAAAGTAATCAGAATTTCTAATATATTTATCGAAAAATATGATTGGGATCAAAATGCAAATCGGATATGTGAGAACATGAAATATTCATGTTAGGATTTCAGAATAATTCGTAAAATGTGGAATAGTTTACATCAAAGAATAATTCGAATAAATCGAATAGCTTCGAATTAAAAAAAAGCCGGTCAAAACCTGCACAGGCAGGGTTCTGTACCATCGTACAAGAAATAACACTATGTGCTTTTTAAATACTTTTGTAAGAGAAACAAGAGTGGCGCTATAATATAATTTACAAAATTTTTGTAATTTGCGTGGCGGCCATTTTGAAATTCGCCATCTTGGTATTTTCATTATTTGTTGTTAAAGTGGCAATAAAAGCGCATCCTTCGGGTACGGAACCCTAAAAAGTGTTCAGACCTTCAGTTCTATACTTATTTAAGTGGATTAAGCTTTTGATCCCTGAAAATATTTTGAAAAACATTCATTCCTTCAGGGCGAAAACAGTCATTATACTAATTTTGATATTTTATATATACATTTTTCACTATTCTTACAATGAGAGTTGTTCGATAAGTGATAAGTAATCTTGTGATATTTTTTCTTTTTCCACATAATTACCCTTTGTGCTAACGTTTTTTTTTTTAGCCTCAATGGTGCCGCAGTGTTGAATACTCCAAGCGTAATGGCGTGTGCGTATACATAAATAGTGGATATTCACACTACCTGCTATAAAAGGCTATGCGTTTAAATAATTTTTTCAACATTTTTGCCTCAGTGAAGTTATATAGTATATATCTTACTGCCAAAAAGCTGGCCTATCGGGCACCAGGATGAATATATTTTAAATGTTAGTGCTTTATTCACATTAAGTACGAAAACTCTGGTGTGCAGATCGGGCTCCAAGCTTGGTATATTAGAAATAGTAGGAAAATCATTTTTTATAAATATCTCATCTTCTAGATATGCTAGATGAGAATTTTAAACACATTTTGACCACTTTTTGAGCCGATTTTGCAACTATGCGCCTCTCTACAGCCTTAACCTTTTGTCGCAGCAAAAATGTTACGTATGAAAGCAATAGCAAATTTCGTGCTCTACAGCTTTTGTATAGATATATTTTTTTCAGCACACGTGCGGGGTAAGTGGTACCTTACCGCACGGGTTTCCATGCGGTAAGTCATCAATTAACCACGGTGCGCTAAGGAGCCGATTGCCCACGATGGCTATAAACGAACTCGCTTCGCTCGTGCGTCTAACACCGCCATCGTGGGCAATCGGCTCCTTAGCGCACCGTGGTTAATTTATGAGTCACCGAATGGAAACATGTGCGGTAACGTACCTACTGCTTACCCCGCACTCGTGCTGAAAAATAGCATACGTAACTCGGGCGGTAAGTAGCCGAGTGCCCATGATGGCTGTTAACGCACTCGCTTCGCTCGTGCGTCAACACCGCCATCGTGGGCAATCGGCTACTTACCGCCCTTGTATCGTAATATACTATTTCCGAACGCATGAGGGATAAGTACCACTAAAACGCACGCCTTTGCGTGCGGTAAGTTGCTTATTTCCCACTGCTTGCTTTCGACGGTCAAAAAAACACGCTGCAGAAAATAAAACACGCACCTCGGTACCCAAGACAAGAGATACGGAGATCCCTGTGTGCCGCACAAGTAATTTTTCACGTCAGGAGTATGCATTTCTCACTTGCACTTACTTGCAGGAGCAATGAGGAGATGCAGAAATATTTCTCGCTTGCACTTGCAGTAGCGTAAAGGTTTCGTTACGACAAAATCTTTATTGCCAATGGTCCTTTTTGTAAGTGTTTAGGATTGAAATTTTTGTCCTCAACAATTTCCAGGTAATCAGCAACATTCTTGAAATATGCACGCAGAACCTTCCTCATTACTTTGCTGCAATATTTCTTTATTTTCACTAAGCAAAACTCGTTACAAGCGATAGTCTTGTTGTAATTATTTCTTAAATTATTATTATTTCTGTTGTTCTGTTATTTCGCTTCGCTCGTGCGTTTATTGCTGCTAGCGTGCGCAATCGCACTTACAACTTACCGCATTTGTTGCACAATATACTATTACTATTACAAAACGAGATAAATGCGAAAACCCAACTGTGGTCCTATTTTTTTAGCCTTTATCGCGCTATAACTTAAAAAATATTAACTTCACGAAAAAGTTCGATAACTAAATTTGTAGAGATTTTCGAGATCTATCAAAATGTGTTTAATCTTTTCATCTAACATATCTCGAAGATTAGATATTTATTAAAACTGATTTTCCTACTATTATTAATATACTAGACTTGGGCTCCCAATCTGCCTAGGCACACCAGGAGTTTAACATTTAACAGTAACATTTAAAATACATTCATCCTAATGCCCGATAGGCCAGCTTTTTTGGATTATAATGCCACGTTCTCATGGGGCGATTTTAATCGGTCCACTTTTAAAATCGAAACGAATTGTGTTCTCACGCTTGAACCGGTAATAATAGAACCGACCGGCAATCGCTCCAGAACCTTAAAGTTGTCACCAAAAAAGTCATGCTTTAGAGGAACTGAAAGTCATTTTGATTAACGAAAGATCTAGAAAGAAGCGCAGAACTTGGCTAAGAGTTTGGATTTGATTTGGAAGAGATCAATTAAGAGCGTCCCAAATGCTTCTAAAAGAATTAGCAAACGAGGATAATTGGCTTATAGATATCGCTCGTTCCAGTCCCACTTTGATATATTTTATGTATATGATATATATGCCGAAAAAACCGAAATGTCGTACTGCACTTTTTTAGAGGATGTCATATTTGACAGAAAACTTCTCGCGAAACAAACAAAAAATTTTAGAAAAATATAACCGACTCCAAAAAATCGCAAGCCGTAAAAAGTTTTAAATAATTTCACCTTTACTACTACTTTAGACATTGAATCCTAAGATTTTACTAAATTTATGAAGTCTGAAACTACAAACCTTTATAAGGACAGTACTCGGTAAAACAAAAAGTATAAAAGTTTCCACCAAGCGGCAATATTTACAGTAGTTCATGCGCTAGAAATCCTATTCGTCGATTTTTATATCTGTTGTACTTTCAGGACGTTTTGCATTTTAGTGCACGTTGTCGAAAGAGGACTTTCATATTTTTTCGATCTGTGACGGAAAGTTTGAATTTGTTTAGAGACTCCGTTATTCGTTAAAATTTTGGTGTGGATATCAGCATAGACAAATAAATATAAAGATCACCAACTTCTAACAAGCAAAACGCGATCAAAATTTTTAGGAGATCCACAGCGATGCCTCCACATGTGCGACGGCAACCGACAATCTCTATTCAGGGGAAGTCGCAGTTTTCGGCGGTGCGCCTTGCTTTTCGTGTGGATAAGAAATTGTAAGAAAGAAGACAAAAAAAACAATGCAACTTTTATTTGGTCTTTCTCGGAATTTGCTCCACCACACGAAAAGCCGGGTGTGCTGCCGGTTCCTGATGTGGAGGCATCACTGTGGAGCTCTCAGAAATTTTGATCGCATTTTGCTTGTTAGAAGTTGGTGATCTTTATATTTATTTGTCTATGCTGATATCCACACCAAAATTTTAACGAATAACGGAGTCTCTAAACAAATTCAAACTTTCCGTCACAGATCGAAAAAATATGAAAGTCCTCTTTCGACAACGTGCACTAAAATGCAAAACGTCCTGAAAGTACAACAGATATAAAAATCGACGAATAGGATTTCTAGCGCATGAACTACTGTAAATATTGCCGCTTGGTGGAAACTTTTATACTTTTTGTTTTACCGAGTACTGTCCTTATAAAGGTTTGTAGTTTCAGACTTCATAAATTTAGTAAAATCTTAGGATTCAATGTCTAAAGTAGTAGTAAAGGTGAAATTATTTAAAACTTTTTACGGCTTGCGATTTTTTGGAGTCGGTTATATTTTTCTAAAATTTTTTGTTTGTTTCGCGAGAAGTTTTCTGTCAAATATGACATCCTCTCGAAGCTGGTAATCTTTATATTTATATGTCTATGATATTAGTCTCTGACGTGTGGTATCACCCTATATTTATGTATGCGTATGACAGTGCACTGTGCACGTGCTTACGTTTGCAAACTTTTTTGGGAAACTGCTTATTTATATTATTTAATTATTTTGTTTTGAAATTTCATTTAAATTAGATTCTACTTTGCATAAAAGCCGTCTTACACTTACTTCTCAATCTGTCATTTCAACCAAAGTCACCCTCTCGAAAGAACAAAAAGCCCAAAATTTGACAACAAATATAATGCACTTCAACATAATTTTGTTTTATTTCCCGCATTGTTATTTGTTAAATATACTTCTGAGTTGATATTAAAACCAATCTAACAATATACCAATAATAAAAGAAACCACAAAGTGACTCATGAAAACTGCTCACATTTTTGGCCAAAGTAACCCGCAACGACGCTACTGTTTTCAAAATCATAAATTAATTTGAATTCGTATCAAATAAAGTTGAATTCCTTACCAGGCAAAGCAACTTTCATATGGTGTGATGTAAATTGCCTTTTGAAAGGATAAGAGTTTATAGGGTTGCAATAAATCAATTATTACCTTCTTTGTTGCTTAAAGTTGACCGAAACAGATAAAACAGTTAAACTTTTCAGCTGAAATATCGAAATTGGAGATACTTGGGACGTTAAGTTGAGCTTTACTTTCACTTAATTAGTTGTAAAACGGACGAAACAGTAAATTTCTACTCGTTTAATTTTTTCACGTTAATACGACTAATATTAAGATGGCCATCAGCAAATTAAAAACATTAATTTAAAAATGATTGCTTTTACTTTGAGACCCTCTTCACAACTCATACAATAACAGTATTACTTTCATATGTACGAAATCTTTACGTAACTTGAATCAGTTTTTCTGCTGGCAAGTATAAAATGGTGTGAAATTTATTTAATCACCCAAGGAATTAAACTCTGAGGACCGACAGTAATAAAAATACATTTTGACGGAGACCAGAAACAAAGAGGTTTTCGATCAAATGCGGATATATCCAAGAAGAACAAATGAAAATATGAAGCTGAACGTTAGGAAAGAAGGTTAAGTTCAGTTGATTAGTGTGTGGATTAAGTATAAGAACTCGAAACTATTTGCAATTTACTTCTTTAGGATCTCTCAGGCACTGTATAAAACTTCGAGCGAACGAGAGTAAAATCAAGTGTCACATATTTTCGTTAAATTCGGTATACGGGGTACACAAGATGGCGGATTACCTTTTTCTTCACAACCCCCTTGCTATGAATATAAAATTAAATGGTTTGATGAGTAGAATACGATAGGGCATGTTACATCATACCAAACCATAGGTGGCGCTATAATCTAACTTCTATACCACTTCACTGATTGACGTTATGTTCCCATCATATATTATAGTCCAGTGTAATTAAACTTTTCTGATTTAATAAAGTATGTATATCCTTAATTTTTTTATTGGCTTATTTTAGTGTTTTCAATAAAATATTAAAAAACGAAAGCAGATCAGCATCGCATAAAAAGTTTTTCAAGGTCAAAGTTCACAAAAATACGGTTTTTTGCGAATATCACGTTTTCTATGGCTCGGAGGCCAATTATGAAACGAAAGATAATGAGATTCTCCTAAAAAATTATCTCTTCCATTTTTACGTACAACGAACGGTTCAGGCAAAAATGTGCTTCGAACTTTGAGTAATCTACAAGCATGGCAAAACCCTGTTCCGGTTCCGATCCGCCTGCCATAGAAAGCGCGATATTCTTTGACTTTGACCTTGAGTAATTAACTGCGATAGTGATCTCCATCTCGATTTTTAATACTTTATTGGAATTACTAAAATAAACCGATAAAAACAAGGAATGATATATTTTATTAGATCAGACGCCATATTTTTGTCTAAAGCGGGGAGATTTATCATAGGTGGTGCTATAATCTAACTTCTATACCACTTGGCCGATTGACTTCATATTCCCATACCCTCGAGTTATGGCCTATTCAATAAAAGAGAGTCATTAAAATCGGTTTACAATCGGCGAAGAAATCACGTAATATATGTACATACAAGAAAATAATTAAGTCGAATTGAGAACCATCTCCTTTTTTTAAGTCGGTTTAAAATATATTTTTGGCTTCTTTTAGATTAACCAACGCTGAAATATCCGTGATGCGGATCAAAATAATTTCTGTTTTATACTTCTGTAGGTGCAAATACAATAAATAAATATTTGTATAATACAATTTGTATATAAATGTATGATAAAATTTGTAAAAGTAGGTATCACTTAGCTAGTACCTTCTAGTACTTCAAATACTAGATCAATTTAAAGGAGAACTTTTAAAGATATGGTACACGGCAAAACCCGTAAAAACTAATTAAAATAACTTATCATTTGTTTACAAAAAACTTATTTTTGTTAAGAAATAGCTACGAAATTCTAATTTACGTTACCTACCTGCACTTAACCTACCACAGTGGAGATTCCCCATGGCCTGCATATCCAGTAATGAAAATTAAGCTGCCAAACACTATTATTCGACAAAACACAGAATATGGTTAAGGATCCATTTTGTCCATAAGTTCTAGAATTGTAATAACGGATTCCTCTGGAAGAAAACAGGATGAAATAATTTCAAGTTCACAAGTTATAAAAATATTCAAAATTGTCTAAAGAAGAAGTAAAGGAAATGAAAAAAAGAACCGATTAACATAACACATAACACACAAATTTTCACTAACAACAGAAATTTATGAAGTGGTTAATATTATGAATTCATAAAGTTTTGGTGGCATGATTGATTGGCCCAATCCAGGCCCGTAGCCAGGAATATTTTTAGGGACGGGCTCGAGAATTATAAAAAGCAAGATTTATGTATGTATGTAAGTACAGCGGACAGGCGCGCACGCTGTAAAAATGTTCGGCAGTGGTTTTCATAAAAACCAACGAATATTCATGTTTTCAAATCCTTTTTGTCAGTGTCGGCTTAATTATACTAAGTAACATTTATTAGCGGGGTTTATTTTTTGGGGTTTTTTTTCCAAAGAGATGGCTTCAGTTTAAGTTATTAATTAATTAATTAATTAGTAATTAATAAGCAAACTTAGCTATAAACAAGTTCCTGTTCCTGAGGAGAGGTCATAATTTAGATCAGAATGAGAAATTAATTTATGATGAGAAATGTGTACCTCCCTAATTATTTTATTTCGCTTCGAACAGACGAATATCAATATTCTCAAACACACTATGCCAGTGCCTGGTCGATCCTAGTTTTAGGATGGAGCAAGATCTTAATATGACGCCCTTATATGTATGTATATGCATAGTGTGGAACCTTTGTTCTCGGACCACAAATTTGTCGACACTGTCAGGCGAAACGCAGCAATATTTAAGTTTTACGCAGTTTATTTACGAAGTAGAGAGATAGATAATTATTTTAACTTTTTTCTTGATTTTGCACAATGTCTGTTTAGAAAACACGATGGGTAAATGGAATTTAGTATGAAACATAAGCGCGAGCGTAATGAGTGCACATTCTTTTTTTGGATTTTTTGTCTCTGCATTATAGGTATAACACAACTTTTCTAGAATTGGAAAATGTATGCGTGCCTGACTAAAACCAATATACATGTTATTAACAACAACAAAAACAACCATATTTACATCGATTCTAAGGAAATCAATCCAAACGGATTTCCTGATTTCCAAATTCAAGCAAATCGTCTCCTTTCTGCGTGAACCTTTTTTTCCATTTAAAATAACTGCTGCTTCTAAGCTACATATATATAAAGGGAAAAAATAAATATCGAAAAAAAAATTAGATATGAAGTTCACGCAGAAAGTGGATTCACAGCCCTTGGCCGAGTATGTTAAGATAATAAATCTTAAAACCATATGAAAATAATGTTTATACTGAAGACAGACGGAAGGCTTAAGTATATGTATATAGCCGCAAAAGCTACTCTATACGACCGTGGGTCACTCTCTTTTGCAGCCACACGATCGTATAATGTAGCGTTTGCGGCCATTTACATATACTTTGGAACTGTTCGTATAGCTGCCGTATTAGATTAGGAACTCATTGATTAAAAGACGTCTCCTTGATTTGAGCATTGCTTCAATTTTATATTCGCTTTATAGGTAATTCTCACACCTGGATTAATTTTCTCATTTAAACCAGATAATACTATAGATAATAATAGATACGTTATTTTTTAATTCGTGTAATAAAACGCCGGATACAGACAACTGGCTGGCTGGATTTATGTATGAGCGTCCCCCGGGCACTTTTCATGTGAGGGGCCCTTGTAAGGTGGCCAATATTAACAGAATTAAAATATTTCACAACTTTTTAGAAATTATTATAAATGTGTAAATGTGTGCAATCAACTCGTCCAGCGAGCGAGGCTGCCAAGCGGTGGGTTCAATTTTAGGCGCCCTCCGCTCGCAAACTTTTTGCACGTATTAGCTGTGTAGTCGTTTTTTACAGGAAATGATATTTGGCTAGTTCTATAAATCAAGGAATTTTAATGGGCTCAGGTCGTACATTCATAATTTTTCAATTTATGTCATTAATGATAAATTCTATTATAGGTTTAGATCGGTTTCTAACTGGGAATTAAGGGGGTTTTCTAGTCTAGAATTTTGAAAAAATCGATTGTGAGTGGTGATGTAAGTACAGACTGCCTACAACTTTGCTCAAATCTTTAAACGCGTTTTACTCGAAACTACTTTTTCCAACACGTCTGACGTGATTTATGTAAAAACTAGCTTGCCGGACCCGGCGTTTCCCGGGATTCTATTAAATTTGTATTCCTTAATTTTACAACGCCTCTCTACTGCACCACCGCCTGTCCTATTTGACCCAGCGTTCTCCTATATGCGTGATTATATTTCAATTATTAGATATTGAATTTTAAATAATTTTATTTGTATGTATTTGTGTTAATTGCAAGGAGCATTGGTGGATATTATATTTGTAATATAATAAAGCATTCTTGTGGATTTGGGACAAAATAATTTAAAATATCACTTCCCTGGATTTGCATGGACAAGGAAGTGAGAGCCCTCCAGAGAAGTCATAAATTACTGTTCTGTTTAAAAAGTAAAAGTGTGCTTTAAACTCTAAGTTCACTTGATAATTCAATCTGATAGAATGATAAGTGTTAGACGTCCTACCGGAACAAGACTCTTTCCTAAATATTGTAACCATACAATAAAACACGGAGGAGGCTCTGTAATGGTGTGGGGATGTTTCTCCTGGGCAGGAACAGATAAGGATAATGAGGGCATCCTCTCGTGCTGTCGTCTTTCTCGGACGTCCACATTTGTGGATAGTTTTGACATTACCGGCCGTTTTAAACTTTTTTAAAAGTCTTGATATCACAGATTTGCTTATACTGTACTTTTCACATAAGGCCTTTTGAGTCAAACCCTTTTTAAAATCGCTTATTATGCACTCCTTGGTGAACTCGTTGCACTTATTCCTGGCCATGCTCACTAAATTCGATTAAATAAACGCTTTATGCGATGACTAGTACTCTTCAAATGAAAGCGCAAGAATAATCATTTGCAATTGTGTAACGGTACATTAATCGTTTGGTACATTCATAGCCGTGCAGAGGATAAGGAATAGAGTTCGCTAGTATTGTAAAACAACGTTTTTCACTTATATTCTTTGACCTGAATAAAAGTTGCTTTAGTTTTTTCCAGACAAATTTTATTACTTGTAGGAACTTGACTGTTTATTACTTTGATATGTTGAATTTACTATATTATTATTTTGTCGTTATATAGAAGGATGCAAGAGGATTAATTTGAATATATTTTATTTTAAAGTAAAGTATACACTTGTTATTTTTTTTTAAAAAATTACTTTCTTGTGTTGACTTGCTTTAGTTTTTTCCAACACTGTATATGTACATATATACCCCACGCGTAGCTTGTAGTGTAATACACAATACACATCATATAAAGGAAATGCATAATACATACTTTGTATGATGAAATATTTATTTACTTTATATGGACCACTACATGCATGTTGGCACATTTCTACGTTCAAGAATTTTCTTCTTATTATGTGTTATGACGTTTAAAATCATAAATCATCACATTTGTTTCCTCTAGGCGTAGTCAGCACCTCTAAGTGCCGAAGTTCCGTACCCTGCATAGCTTACGCGCCTTCTTCATTTGTGGTGTCAGGACATGGAATGCTCTCCCCTTGAGTGTTCGCAATCTTCAGCGTATTGGGAATTTCAAGCTGGAAATCATGAATTACTTTAACAATGGTGCCTAAACATCCTTTCAGTTTGAAGTCTACTAAAAATTTTGTTCTTTTATTGTTTTCTTTTTCTTTTTTCAACATTGAATGTTTCTTAGTTACCTGTCAATCTCATCTTAGTTAGTTAAGTCATTTTTATTTTAATTTCCGTTCAATTTGTATAATATAGTTGTGTGTTCTTTAGGAGTAGGCATATATTAAAGAGTATTGTATCTCAAATGTGCCATAATAAAGTATTATTATTTCTTTAATTCTGTTTGAAATTTTGATTTACATTTTAAGAAAATTGTGTTTAAAGCATTATACATTAATATTGCAGTAAAAATTTAATTTTTTAATTCAAAAACATGATATTACAAATAGAGTTACGTTTCTTGTTATACTATTTACATTAGATTTAACTACAACTGTTGCGTACACTATTCACTTCATTCTTTTGTCCTTACTTATAATCTGTTATTAGCCTGTACTATATTCTCAACAAACTCAATGAGTTTTTTCATTTTTCTTTTACATGCATTATTCAAAATATCCACAAACAATGTCCTAGAAGAGGTTGTGTCGATTAGCACAGGTATTATAATTTACTTTTGCGTATTTCTATATAATACGGGCAGTCGACCAATTTGTGGAAGATATCATACTGCTCATTAAAATAATTACAGTAGTATGTGCAAATCATTTTGCATAAGTGTTTATTTGATAAAATTCTTGGCAATATATTATTAAGTAATCTTAATTGGGACATTATTGTGACAGTGTTAAACGGCAAATTCATTTTTAAAAAGAAAACATTTCTTATTTGTTGGGCCCAATTATACATATACGAAGTCATATTGCCCAAAAAAGGAAAATTCTCTATGAATTTTGCTTTTGTTTCAAGAAAACATTTCCTCGGAAATGTGCTTATTTCAAGATTTTTGTTTAGTTTTGTGACAACAGTAGATTTTTTTCTACACAGTATAAATATACTAGAAGCGTATATGTAAATAAAATATGGAAATCTAACATCTAACTTCAAAATTCTGATTCACACTAAATTAGTCTTGCTAATGTTAGTTAACAAAATCGCAGAAGGAACATTAGCTTCAGTTTATGCTGTATTCTTTGTAAACACGAAATGATGAACAGCTCACTAAACCCGTAAATTCTACTGAGTTGTGTTTCGCAATGCTGCTCGTAGCTAAAATTAGCGGAGGCGTAATTACCAAACCTTACTATTTTTCAATTTGCTAAAGCGAAAGACGAACCGAAGGCGAATTCTAGAATTGGCGTCGCTTGGGCTTGCATATGGATACATGTTACGAGCTACATATAAAGAAAGTCTTTGGTTTGACGGACTCAATTACTTTGCTGGCAAGGTCTCTTACCACGGGTGTGCAATCGTGCAGTCATCTACCATCAACGGTTTTGCGCAATTTTCCGTATTCCCCACCGTCTGGAACTTACTCGCTTGTGGTTCGCGATTTCGCTTTCAATTGCCGTGCAATGAAAGGCACAATCGCACACATCCGCGCCTAAGCAGGTAAGAATTATGAGAAACACCAGTTTTCAAGGTCAGTGAGGCAAACAACAACAAAACTTAAGTGAAAGAACTGCGCGCCATTCATTTCGGGTTCGGCGCCTTTTTCTTTCGTGCTTTTTATTTTTCTTCTTTATTACTTACTCTTACAGTGTGGCTACTTCGCTTCTTCGGCGAGCAAGCACTGCAAAAACGTCATATTATTAAAAGTCGTCGGTTAAACTATTTGAATGCCATAGCATCTTCCAGGCACTCTGCAGCTATCCGCGCCAGCTGTGTGCTATGCAATAGGTCTTAGATAACGCCATTTAAAGTCGTTCAAATGAAGGCACTGCAATTAATAGGAAAATTTTGCAAATTGCAATGGGGTAACTGAAGCTTTTACCCTGGAATTTTCCCATGTTCAAAGTCGCATTTGTCGGCAGGACTGGTGTGTGTACAGCGTACACTGCTTTCTATAGCCGTGTTGATTGTTTTTCGTTCTACGTATTCAATATGGCGGGTAGATCATATGTAGCCCATTGCTCAAACCCATCGAAGGAGAAAAATCGTACGTACATTTCTATAAAATAGCTTCATATTTGTCATTTGCGATCTAGAATCTAAGTCAGAAAACAGTATTCCATAAATGTCATATTACGGTATATGTAAGTTTTGTTCCTGTGGATAATCTTTTCTCCTTATTATGGAATTGGAATCGATTAATATTAACTGCCTGGGAGCGGGTTTAATGCACTAAGGAAGGTAAGGCAATAAAATGTATTTACTCCGAGCGTAAGGAACCTTTCCTACAAATATCGTGTAGTTCGATTATAGCCTCCACTTTTTGCAGTGGGCCTGACACGGAGATAAGCGAAAGGGGTAGCAATCGTTTAAGCTTCAAATAAATGAAAAATCATTTAGGGTAGGTTTAAGGGGGTGCGCACGGGTTTGTCCCTAAAATCCCGAATTTTATTATATACGTACATACTCAAACATTTCCAAAATGTTTTAAAGTGATTTCGTAACCAATTTTATGATTAAATATCATAAATCAATCATGTTTTCAAAACTTTGTTTTCAATTTTTATTAAAACTTTCATTCAAACGGTAATAGTTTTTATTTCTGGAAATATATAAGAAATTGTATATCACAAAAAACATATTCCCCAACAGATAAAATTAAAGAATATTGAATCGTCTTCAAAAATCTTGATTTTTAAAATTATTTTCTAAATTTCTACCAATTACCTTATACAGATTTTTGGTACATTTTTGCAACTAATTCGTTAATTTTTTAGAATGGGGCAACTAAAAAGTATGAATTCTGCCAACCTGATCTTCCAGATAACAAGGCTGAAATAAGAATTGGAATGCATTCAACAGGTAATAAAATATTTTTTTGGCGTGAATACGTCTTTAATATCGGTACTGATTGTGAGAGTCATCCCAAATTATGAGCGACGCGAAAAGTGACCAATGTGAAACGACAAATACTCGAAGACTACTGGACGTAGGACAACGAGGAGAACAACGTTCGAAAGAAAAAGAGTGAAATGTGTAAGCAAACCCACAGCCATACATATAAGATGGATTGCTCAATCTCCTGTCTCACGCGTACGCCAATTTGACAACCGTACTACCTGAGAGCGGCGAAAGAAGATATTTAGAAATTTATATAGCGATGTCTATTTTTATCGCATTGCATAGATGGGCCGATTCCGCAAATTTTTTGAAATAGTTGAATTTAAAGATTTTATGAAATTGCCCGGACCCGGCCTTAACCGGACCCAGCGTTGCCTGGGATGCGATAATTTGGTCCACGTTTACTTCTTCCAAGAAAGCCAAAAGCTGGAAATTAGGCTCAATCCAGCATGCAGTTAAAGACAGCTTGGAACTTATTTATTTATAGTCATAAAAAAGTACATGATAGGATTATAGCCGTTAAAATTGAAATGGCAAATCCGTAGGGGTTAGTAACATCATCGGTTGGATTAGGGCTAAGTCAGAATTGTTGCTTCCAAGATTTAAGAGATGAGATGACTCATCTTATGCTATTGCATAACAGTCGCAGTATCAGACTCCGAAGCAGGATTATTGAGGTACCAATTCTAAACGTCAGTTCTTGTGAAGACGATTTCGAAGGGTTGAGAGAGTTAAGAAATTCAATGTGGTAGTGAATGGCTTCGTCAAAATTTTCCATTGTGTCAAATGACTTGTAAGAAAAACCAAATATTTCTATAGACCGTTAATCAAAGAACAACTCCATTTCTTGGAACTCTTATGCCTCTTCGCAACAGATTTCTCCTCACAATTCACAGACGACCTGGTTCGGTTTATGTTGGACGCAATTCTATTAGACAGGTTGTTTCGAGCTATGAAAGATTCAAAAAGGAAGGGAGTGTTGTTTATAAATATTCGTATTTATTTGCCTTTTTTGTCAAGCTACTTTTTCCAACATGCCTTATATCGCCCATGTCAGAGGAAATCCCCAGTTTGCTACCACACCAAGGGTTTCTGCTATAGTTAATGGCTTCTTCATTCTTCCTCAGCACGGTAGAATGTCCAACAGGGTTTGGATTTCGTCCAAGGGTCTTTCGCGACTGCACGGGAAAAACGAACCACAGCGAGTGTGTGAACATGTCATTTTCATGCTCGACGAACGTTCAGTTTTAGTTCAACCAGCACTCGCGTTCGTCACGAGGCTCGCACAGAATTTCGCTCCAGAGGTGAGCGACTTGATGATACGAGATGAAGCAAGAGTGTGCTGTTCAGAGAATCGTGCTCATGTTATTTTGAGTCAATGCTCGTACGAGCTCATGAGAGTGTAAATACGCCATTAGACAAATCTTCATTTTTTTAATTTGCATAGACATATAGAAAAGAACCGTAGATGAGTTGTGCACATATATTCCAGAAACGATTGGTGCTCAGACTAATCTGATTTGTGTCCGTAAATTCAATCCAGCGCGCTCTGTATGATCTGGAGTAAAGACCGATTAAAAAGATCCAACCTAAAATTTATTTGCCGAGTCTTTCTGTGATTGTTTCGTGCAGCAGAGATCTGGAGATTTGTGGAAACATCATCGAAAGTACATCCAAAGTCAAATCTGTGATCGCCACGACCAGCTTCCTCGATTTTTTCAACAAGTGAATCAGTCAAAATCTACGGTCTTCCACTCTTTTGCTCGTCGAGCATATCAGTACGACCGTTTTTAATTTTTTGATCTCGTTAAAAACTTCAGACGGATATTTTCCCTTCGCAACGAGGTAATGGATAATGCTGCGAATTTCGCACTTGGCGGCTTATTCTATCGATATGCTCCACGGGACACGTTGTTGTGACCACAGTTTTAATCGTACTGACGCGTTCTTGGGCTCATTGAAAATGGTGGAGCTAAGCTACACGGCAGTATCCCAAACATAGCAAAAAAAATTCCCTAGTACACTTACTTTCTGGACATGCTTAGTATCCGCCATTTTTGTTTTTTAAGTTTTATGCCAGGTTTGAAACCAGCAACGCCGAGAACACCGTAGTGCGGATTTCCAGGGCAATCCCTTGAAGTTTAAATTTTCCGGTAGCCATATTGGATCCACCATTTTCAATTCGGAAATTTTGGTTACAAATTCGAAATTAGTGACCATCCCTCGTCCAAACGGATTTTCGGGGCAGTCTCGTGCAGTTCAACTTTTTCGGTAGCCAAAGTTATCAAGGGGAATTTTTTTTTCTTGCAATTTGAACCTTTCGAGAGAATTTGGGTTTTTGTTTTTTATCAAATATTATCTCTTTACTTTTGCTTTATATTAATGGAAAACAATGGAAATCTCAACTTTATATTAAGTTAATAATAAAAGCACTTTATCTGAACCAGTAATTTGAAAAAAGCTTTGAATACTATTTTTTTGGAGAAACTATGGTGCTATAGTTTTCCATTTCCATATTACTATTAAATTAAATTATTATTGTTATTAATTATTATACATTAGTATTAAAGTGTCTTCTATTAGTTTTTGCTTATTTACATAGGCCCCGTCTACAGTCGTGCGATGATCATTTGGAGCTTGGCTTTTAACATTTATGTATATATCTTGTATGTAACAAATATGAAATTTACACATGAACACATTTTTGCACCAATTGTTTTAAACAAAACTAAACATTTCGTTAATGTTTTTGTGGGAAAAAGAAAAAAATGATGTTTACAATTAAATTTAACCATTTGGGCACAAATATGATTTCTCGTGTTTTTACTCGAATCTTTTTTAAATATTTCGGTTCAAAAACACATTGAGTTACATATGGAATGACCGATGTGCAATAAGATTTAAGATCTTTGCATTTATAACCTAAACGCAAATTTTCCTTCTTCATGCATTCAATTTATCAAATTTCTTTGTTTAAAATATCTTTAAGTATGAAACCTCGTAAGTATTTAAAGGATAATTTGTATGTATAATTTGTGGTTGAAGAGGGGAACAGAAGAGGTAAATCTAAAAGGCAAGATTTTACTATTGCTTTATTATCATTATTCAGATTTAACACTTTATATTACTTTTTCGCTGCAGGACTTAAAAAAAAATAACAATAATTTCACGGTAATATATAATTTTTTTTATTGAGGTTATTGTGATTTAACAAATTAATTAAATTATAAATTGTGGTTTTTTAAACTTTTGTCAAAATTGTTTGTCTTTCATTTGTCGTACTACTAAAAATTATCTTTCAACTAATAATATAACACTCCTATCTGAAAATCAAAACCAGTAATTAAAAAAGTGCAGTTTTATTGTTTTCTTTTTTTCTTTCCTTTTCTCCATCCGCGCAGTCTTTTCCCTTCAAAACTCAGCTCACTGCCGTTCGTGTCATGAAATTCCCGTTGTACATAGTATAACAATCCTGTGTAAATGTCTGTATTCAATTTTGATGAATTTTTTACGAGTATGAAAGCGTAGTGTCCTTCACTGAGTGGAGGTGGCAAGTCTGTATGAGAAAAACCAGTTGCACCAGGAAAGAACTTTTGTTGGAGAACTTCAATTAAGTTCCATCAATTCAATATACCGGGCGGAAGTGATGAGGACTGAAGCAGGAAGAGGCTTAACCGCGAGAAAATGTTTGCTGGTGGATTCCAGCCTTCTTTTTACGAAGCCGCACTGGGAGTATCAGCACGGATCCAAAATCAAGGAGCTCCAAAGTTGTATAGCTAGGAGCAATAAGTCACTGCTGTGACGCCTTCCTACAAACCAACAAAACAGCTATACAGGGTACAACAATGTTCGTATGTCATTAGATATTATATTAGTGTGCACACACCATACATACGCTTATGCTTATGCTTAAAAAATGCAATCAGTTAAGTTAAGCCAATTGATGACCTTGAAGGCCTTACTGCAAAAAGGCGACAAGTCAAGGCCAAATACATATATATACGAATTCGAATTCTACTCTTTTAATTTTAGAGGTAGATACTTTAGATAAATTTTTTTGCTTTAATTCATTAGTCATCTTCATATAGGGCCTACGTACGTGGTATTTAAAACTAAGTGTTGTCAACATCTCACTTTGTTTCCATGTGGCATCAAGACTTGTTTTAAAAGAACACATTAGCTGCGTTTTTCGCCCAACAACGTAAGGGTTATGGGTTTATCAGTCTGTGTATGTATGTTTGTCCGGAGGTTACGGCCTAGGCGCCACTGGACTAACCGATTTGGATAAATGATCGTTAGAATCATATTAATCCTTCGGGTGTTATAGGTATATAACGTTACAAAAAGAGCAAAATGGCGTTAACATAAGTCCAAATGTTTGACAATAAAAAGCAATCTTCACCAAATATTATTAATATCGATATTAAATGAAAGCCTTGCATTAGCACAATACTATTTGTAAAATATGTGACGTAATTTTAAACCCAATATGGCGTACACCCCAAAATGGCGGATTACATTTGTCTTCACAACCCTTTGACATGGGTATCAAATGGAAGGGTTCGACAAAGAGAATACGGCTTACTGTGTGACGTTATTGTCATAGGATAACAGCGACAATTCCTGGACGTATATATTACACTATTAACGTGATGTAAAATTACTAGTATGATCTGCTGCTTGATAATTTTATAAAATTATTTATCTACTACACACCATGTTGTCTGAAACTAAAAAGTTGTGTATATAAAAATAATATTATTAAGAACAAGAAACTCGACAACGCAAAAAACAATTAGTATACAAGAAAACAAAATATTCTCTTTTTTTACTTACATAATTCAAATCGAAACCTAGGTACGGTGATGTCTGGAGTTTAGTGTCGATTTAATTAAGTAAAGAAAAAAGAAAATTTTTTTTGTTTTATACTTTTTGTTTCTTCCGTTTTCAGTTTCTTGTTTATTGCCCTGTTCAAGTATTGCTGTTCCAGAACAAGGTGCACAAAATATCGCATATATTTTTCGTAAGGTCAATCGGGTATAACTTTTGGAATTTTATGACGTCAACATCCGCATCAGGCATTGTATCCAATTTGCATAAGAACGCAAGTAATTGGCAGTTCTTGTGTCATATGACGATTTTAGCCTCCTCAACTCATCCAACAATTGGTCCCATATTGGGAAATATGTATTGACTCTGAAATGGTCACGTCCTTGTAACATTACTTCTCTCTCACGACACCCATCGTGTCGTTTCTTCTTCTTAATAATTCTCTTGTGATCCCTTCAAACAGCTGGGTTTTTTGCCCATTCGTTTTCGGATCTGGAGATTGAATTTGAATTTAAAAGCGGCTGCTTGTAGCTGTGATTTAAAAACGTTTAAATCCAAATTCAATCAAATTTCCCCTCTCCAGATCCGCATATGAAACCCAAAAGAAACCCATTTACCCATTTAAGCTCACCCAAGACGCCAAATCGGGGCTTTACCCTATACTGGACTATTTGACGAGCTTCAAATATATAAATGATGAAACCAGTATAGAGCACGCTCGTTTTAAATTCAAAGCCCGAGGTATCCTATAACACATTGCACGCTAGCCCTTGGCGTAGAGAAGGATCGGCTGTATACTCCCACTGTAACTTGCGTGAGGAGGAAATTCTCTTCCACTTCCTGGCGATCTGTCCATTACTGGGTGAGTTTAAGGTTCCGCTCTTTGCTTCCAAGCACCTCACCAGGCAACAGGTTTTGGATTTGTTGGATAGCGGAGACTTTGCTTCCCTTGTGGCTTTTCAGTACAGGGAAATATTAATAAAGGAATTTAACCGATTCACCGATGGTTCCTGTTCTTGCCGAAGTATCTTCTTCTCTTGGCGTGTGAGTCCACTTTCTTGGTTCCATTTCTCTTTTACTTGTTTTATGCATACTTCTTGTTAATGAATACATACTGTAATTTAACTAATATATGTATATGAAATGATGAAAATTTAAGCTATAATATCTTAACGGATCGTCTCAGTGTGAAATTTTTGAAAAATCGATATTTTTTTTTACATTATCGGATAGTATACACTGTAATAAACATTCGAAATTCAAATTATTACGGTCGCTACACCGTTTCTTGTAGAAAGGGAACGGAGCGTGACATCTGCCTCGTTCAGCGCTCCGCTCGACCGTTATTCCTTTTGTTTATTACTGGCCAAGCATTTCAGTTCGTTTTCGACATCAACCACGGATAGACATACGAGTGAAACCGCCAAGAAAATAATAAGCAGAAGAGATATTGTAGGGACCTGGCATCGCCGATTGATCGTAAGTAAACGATTTATGTAAAATTTTCCAACTTCAATCTTTAAACGCGTTTTTCACAGAATGGTGTTTTTCAAAACGGTGTCCACTCCAAAGGAAGAGTTTTGAAGATATCTAGTTCCAATTTGGAGAGAACATTTCTAACGTCCTTCTTTATCGCGCTATGGAAGCTTTTTTTTTTTTTTAAATCTTCCTATTTTTTTTTACGAAAAACTGTCGAAAAAAAGGGCCAAATTCGATACTTTTTGTTCAAACCGCCGCCATTTTGTCAAATTAAAAAAAAAAACACAACCCCTCCATAGCGCCATAACGACTTCCCTACAGATTAATAATCTTTTTGAAATTTTTGTTTCGGATCAAAATTGCGGCCGCAATCGTGGACATCGTACAGGACCTTTTTTTTTACGTGTCATTTCAACAATTTATTCAACTATTATACACCCAATAAATAAACATAAAAAAAATCATTTTGTATTCATCATGAATGTATTTATTTATAAAAAAAAAACCGGACCGATTCATTTAAACATTAAAAAAAAAAAAATCGCGAAAATCAGTGATTTTTCGGAGGGTCACACTGAGACGATCCCTTAAATGACATGTACAAATTGCTAGCAGTTCTCGATGTTTACAAGTCAACTGGGTACACGGCTTAAGACTATTACCCTAGTCTTTGTTCAAGTTTTTTTCTTGCGTTGTTATAATTTTGGTCTCTTAGGTTTAGGTTTATATGAATTTAAATAAAGACATTACTATTACTATTATTAAAAGCTATTTTTCTCTCAGTGTATCAAATAACGATTATTAAATGCTTCCAAAACTGAGCATGGGGGACGGCTTGCGCCACCCCTTGCAGTCTGCCGCCCAGGCCATGGCCCTAGGGTAAATACGCCACTGCCTAGGCATAGTTGTGAAAGTGAAGTGACAAACGACATTCGGGAAACACTTGATAAAAGTGAAGTCATTATACTTACGCTTTTAGATTTTTCGAAAGCTTTTGATAGTGTATACCATACAAGAATGCAAAACAAACTGTATGATCACTTAAGGGGGGACATCACAGTAAAATTTTCAATGTTTCGAAAAAAATTTTGTTCGCTTAAAAGGTGCTTTAGGGTCTTAACAATAATATACCAAATGATGGAATACGGCAAAAGTGTCCGAGTGCCCAAATTTTTCATTCTGCGGTTAGAGGTATATGAAATTTTCATATGGTTTCTCAGTACTTAAAACTTTAAACGCGTTTTTCTCGAAACCACTTTTTTTTAGCTCGCCGAAGACATAACTCGAGCAAATCTTTACCGATAGACTTGAAATGTTGACAGTAGCTTCGAAATATCTGTCTCCACGGAGCTACGTAGGATTTTTATTTTATATGGCTTAGTTTTCTTTTTATCGACGATTTTATGGCGTTTTTTTTGTTAAAAATCAAATTTTTTTTTCAAACATGCACCATTTTGTGAAAAATCAATATATCGAAAAAATCCTACGTAGCTCGCTAGCTGTTGTTATGTGAAAACTAAAAAATTTTAGTTTTTTCTTCTAGGTCAAAAATTAAGGAGTCTACGTCTTCGGCCATCGACACGGTTTCAAAAATAGGCGCCTTGGGGCATATGCTGCGCAGCCGCCATTTTTAAATATTTTTTATTGAAAAAATTACATTTTGTACTTTTTTAGTATTGCTATAAAACCTACTTTACAGATTTTCGATTGATACTTTTATTCAGCCAAAATTAATTCCCGAAAATATGCCTATTTTTTTTTGTGCTACTGTGATGTCCCCCCTTAAACTTCTCGGGGGTGAATGAAGTGCTCATTGTCAAGGTCTTTCTTTATCAAAGGTCACAAAGAGTAACTGTGAGAGAATGCAAGTGCTCCAACATTCTTCCACTAAACCGTGGCGTACCACAGGTATCTACACTTGGGCCACTGCTTTTCACCCTGTGTATAAACGATTTACCCGAGGTTTTACGAAACGTTGAACATCATATTTATGCTGACGATGTAAAAATCTATCTCAACAGTCCCATACATCTCGTTAATGACTGCGCGTCTATATATATCTATCGTCTATATACAACTGGTCAGTGGAAAATAATCTGAAATTGAATCCAGCGAAGTCGCAATGTATTGCCTTTTCTACTGGAATTGCTGACCTCTCAGCATTGCCTCCAATATTGCTGAACAAGATGGTAATACCTTATTAGGGGAAAGTACTCATCTGTGAATAATTCTCAGCTGGAATATCCAGGATATATGGTACTCTCTATGGTTGTCAGCTAGCATACTTCCCCCTGAACGCTGATGTTATCTGATCAAGTCATTACTCTTTCCACATTTTACAAATGGTTGCCTTGTTTTCGGTAAAAGACTCAAATTCCCTCCGAAAATTAAATGTTTTGAAGATTTATTCATGAGCCTCATCTCAACTCCACATTACTAGGATGTTCACTGGAGATATATTTAAAACGTAGAATTTTGTACTCCCTATACAGTATCCGTAATTCCGCTCAGCTTCCTTACCTAAGCAACATGATTCACGCCTTAAATTCCCGCAGAGGATATAACCTAAAATTACCTAAATTTAGGACCTCCATTTTTGAACGATCTTCCACTGTCCAGTCGATGTGACTGTGGATCGCTTTGTCTAATGGTATTCAGACGGCGAGTACTTTCAGCGCATTCAGGGGACGTCTTGTTGAATTTCTTAAATAGTGGTCATTATAGCTTGTTTCTGATTCATACGCACTGAAATCTAAACTAACAAATTTTTTCTTTTTTACTTACCATTAGCTTAAATTTCTTTAATTTGATTAATTGCGTATTTTCGGTTTTTTATTTCATTTCGTTAAAACGTCACAATTATAATTATGTAGACTTACTTTTCCGCATAATATTGTATTTCCGCAAGTAATAATTGGTTCTAACAAAAGAATTTGATTCTTGTAGTATCCTCTACCTGAAGAAATATGGAATAATTATAATATTTCGAATGAAAAATGTTCACAACACCAAATTGGATGCACCATCTTGAGTCCTGAAATTCAAAAACAAATAAGTTTGCTGAAAACTACCATTAATAAAATTTTAAGTTCACAATATTTTATAGAGTATATAATGATCTACGTGCAGAACTCTAAGATGATCCGATGAGTCGTTTAAACGTTAATAAACCGGAAGGAAATAAGTCAACTTTCGCTATTTTACAAACAAATTGAAGTAATGGAATGGACATTGTAAAACTGTTGGATTGTCATTTAAACATGGATTATTGCATCGTGCAAATGAAGTGATAATTACAAGCTGGACCTAATTTCATAAAATGTCCGGGTACTTTAATTATTGGGCGAGAGGAAATTTCGACATTTTTCTTAACTATCCAGAGTTTTTTCCTCTTAAGGTAATGAGCGTTACCGTCTGCAGAAAAATCTCTCAATTGAAGATTGTGTCCAGTCGTTAAAGGATCTATTGTTTTCCCGCGGTTGCAATTTCATAGGAGAAGTCGATCCATTGATCGTTGCAAAAATATAGTTTTGGTCATTTATTTCGCAACGTATCCACGCAAATCCCTCTTTTCAAAAGCCAAGACCTATGAACCGGCAAGCCAATGGCCGAGGCAAAATCCGTCCGGCTGTATTCTTCGAATTCACAGTCTTTAAGCCATCATGTTTTCACAAAACCCAGTGCAACCGGTCGAAGTGTCTTTCTATTGCACTAGTGCCCTACATCTTGCACAATCTTAGCGTCGCTTGCTGCACACTTTCTGCTATTTTTAGCTTTTCTATATTTCTCCATGGCTTGCTTGTGTTTGCTTTCCCGTTCTCTATTTTCGTTAGACGCTAGACAGGCATAGAGACATACTAACACAGTTCTAGCAGAGCTTGTTGCTAGCTCGCTTTGGTCTTTTTCTATGATCCACCGTGTGTCTTCTCTAGCAGATTACGTGTCTCCAGTGCTTTCGATTTTCTGTCGAGATTTAATCGTACAGCACATTAGTGTGCCAGCTAGGCGCAACGAAACGGGCGCAGCACAATTGCAGTGTTATTCCGCAACTCCAATATTGTTATTTGTAGGTTAAGTGCATCCAACATATGCCCTGAGATAATCATTCGCTTTGTCGGGTCTTGATTATTCGAAAGGAAACGGTACTATTATTATATAACGCCTTTTGGGGCGTTGTCAACTTCTTTCACTCGCTCGCAAAAGTGCAAGCCACTAAATACATACATACCTACACACATGTATTCAAATAATTCCGAGGTTTTAAAATTAACCCTTTCAGGTTGCTTTTGGCGGTTTACATTGTCCCGCTTTTCTTGCAATTAAATGCAATGCAATAAATGAAAATGAAATGGATCCAGGTTTATCTTAAATATTGTAGATATACTGTAGAATTAAAAGTGGCTTCACATACACGCATAGCTGAACTTGCATGAATTTTAATTAAGACACCAATACAATACATTGATTAATTCGAAGCCAATCGATGACTCACAAATAGAAATAATGAGACGTTGGAAAAATTGGTGGACCCCCTCTCTCATAGAGTTGACTGTATTCAAAAGGTTTTTTTCACTTACCCCATTCAGTGGGGTAAGTTTAGTTACTATGTAATTTTAATGACATTTTCCACGGATAACTTAGTATGACGAAGTCTTGGTGCAATCGTGTCCAGTTAAGAAAATTGTCAAGTATATTTAATAATTCTAAATCACAACTAATACAAAAAACAATATAATTTAGAAAAACTTAAAAACACATTTTTGTAGCAATGTGAACTAGAAAGTAAAAAATAATTTTATATCAACTGTTCTGAATGTTTCATCATTCACCCCACGCTTTTTTCTCACTTCATTCTAATTTTAAGTTTATTTAAAAAACAACATAATTGAACCAAATCTTATATATAAAAATTATTTTTTACTTTATAGTTCACATTGCTACAAAAACGTGATATTTGCTTATAGTTCTATTAACTATAATTTTATTTTTAATTTTGAGTCTTAAAAGGAACCTCGAGTGTAAAGTAATAAGGATTGTCAAGTCTTTGCATTGACACTAAATATAAAATTATTTAATTCATATTTTGGTAACACTATCGATTTCATTTCGGGAAAACCGAAATCCAAATGGTTTATTTTGTCATTTTTCACATATTTTTAGATATTTTTCGACAGTGTCAGTAAATTTATTTTTCTTCATTTTACACCCCCTCCCTACTGCACCCCCCTCCTATATTTCCTAGCGGATGGTATCGTATTTGGAAATTTCGATGGCATATTCGGAATCAGCGCCCCGGAAACCTCCTAGCGTGGATTTTCAGGGCAATCCCAATTCGTATTGGACCCGCCATTTTGAATTCGGATATTTGATAAAATTATTATATAGTTATCAGTGTGTAATACATGTGCAAAATTTCCAAATTATTCAGACGTCTGGAATTGAAATTATTTTACTTCCAATATTTTCATTTGCATTTCCCACGACATCACATATTTTCATATTAGGATGATCGCATTTTTAAAACTATTAAGTTCACGCAGTTACTTTTAGTTTCAATATATTTAGGATTTACTACGAAGTGTAAAGAATCAACAAAATTTAAGTTTCCACAAATAAATAACAATATGTCTCTAGTTAAAGTAGCGTACTCAACATCGGGCATTAATCCGCTATCAAATATGCACTTTGAAAATGCGCCGTTTTTTATGGGGCTCTAAACCTAATTTCGCGTATTTATTTTAAAATAGGATACCATACCATGTGTCTATTCCCAAAACTAATAGTGACATCCGAAACAATCTTCAAAACGTTTTACGTGTTTAGAGAAATCTGGATTAGCTTATAATAATGTGTAAACCAAATCAGATGAATTTTTGGGTTAAAAGCGAAAAAGTTCGGAAACGTCTACCCTTGCAAATAAAATTGGGAGGATTGATGATATTAGATAAACGAAAGAAATCCTAAGACAACAAATTTCCTTCTTCGAAAAATTGTTGGAATGCGATTGGAACTGACGATTTTCTCAAGAACGGCGAACTGTGGCAGCCGCCATTTTGTTTTGTAATTCATTATAATAATGAAAATGACATTTTATACTTTAATAAATAAGCATACAAAATTTGAAATCGATACCTTTCTTCGCTTTGTTTTTATAGCAATTTAAAAAAAACGTTCATTTTTACCGTTTTAACAGTAGAAAGAACCCTTAAGGGTATTCATGCAAACGTGTATTGACCTTGTATTCGCGTATACCCTATAAGTTTGCCAGCCTCATAAATGAAAAGTCAAAATTTGTATGGAAAATGTAATACACAACCTTATAACTTTATGCGGCAATTTCGGTGTGTAAACGCTCTGATAAACTTACACAACCGTCAGTGGATAAAGAAAAAAATTTTTGGTATGATTTTTTACTGATTTTTGTTGAAAAATGTCCCAGGTAAATCGAAGCTTTAATTAAATTCAACAGCTTGACAAAATTGCTATTAAATATGAATTACAGCAGACCGAAGGGAAAACAAAACGCAGGGTGTGGTCGAAAGTATTAAGCACAATGTTGAATCATTTGAGCTACATCCGAAAGGAGGTTTTGCCTGCAGTTTTCTGCAACCACCATTGCGAGCGTTAACTCGTCAAGAATTTCTTCCTCCTTCTTACGTTGATTATCTAAAACATTGAAAAGGTTAATTTGGGGAAAGAATTTTTACAACCAACGAGCACTGCCATCATTGTTTCCGAATAATTCTACCATTAATAATTTATTAAAGGCCAATTGGTCCCACTGTTTAATTATTTTCAATTTTTGGCTAGCTGTTGGCATTTTAAATGTAATTACTTATTGATATTAGTATACAGCCAAACAGCTGATCGATTTACAATCATATACACAATTTAAAAAGTGGTGCATTCATAAAATGCTGCGCGAAAATATAAGCAAATCGCGATACATAAACTATCTAGTTTCATGAATACCCTTTATATAATGATATATTTAAGGTACATATGTATGTACAAATTTTCAGCTCTGTGGCAATTTTGTCTAGGTTGAATACCTATTCTGACTGGACTACAAGTCATATTGGCTTTACTTTCGACCATTTTTTGTTAGAATCGCGAAGTACTCTAAATTCTCTGAATCTAACTCGTTATGGAATCACAGGGGGATCTTCTAGGTTTCTAAAGTTAAATTTCGATATTATCAGGGGTAGTAGGTATTGAATCACAGATAAGAGTAAAGCTTCGCTTTTTATTGAGAAGTAAATGTTTTTCTGTTAATTTATACGTGCTCTTACTAATAAAACCGTAAGTTAATTGCGGTGGTGGATGATCAAACATGTTATGAGTATGTACCTACATGTTTAAGAAACCCTTAACGCGCAAGTCCGTTCCGCAAGTTCATTCTTACATCGCACACTATGCAGAGATTTTTTTTCTTTACGACGACCGACAGTGTATTCATAAATTTACGAAGAGAGGTCATTTTTGCATGAATGAAATTTAAATCCTCCAAGGGAAAGACATCTGAAATGGTGGACTAAGCCCGTGAATTGCAATTTTGTATATTTGCTCTGCAATATTTGCTTCTCCACTGAGTTCCATCATGAGCATAAAAGGACTTATAGGTAATGCAGAGTTTCGTCATATCGGTGCAGAGGAGCAAGCATACAACAGAATTTGTCGTCGTAATTTATTGAGTCCCATTAATAAAAGATTTCCCCAGGGGCGTCATCGCAGGCAGTTTTGACATTTACGATTATCTCAAGAGACCTAACTCCTAACTTATAAGAATTTTTCTTTTCGATCTGCAAATCGGTTAGATGAAATTCAAACTCTCCATAATATTTACCCTGAAAAGTCCTTTGAGCTGATCCTGTGATATATGATTGGTATGATAGACAGCCGTACAAATTGCTTTACCTGGGTGCGGTGCGGGATAGCTGCCGGGGGTAACTTTTCCTTCCTTTTTTGTTTGACGGTTTTGATTTTGTGATATATTGCAAGTCATTTATTTGTTTGTTGTGGCATAATTAACAACCACCTGCCACATCCACCAAAAGAATTTATTTTACAGATTTTTCAATATGGTTTTTGAAAGTACTTTTATTTAAAAACATAACCTACGATAACCAAATAGGAGTTCATTAAATTACTTTTTGGTGTTGCCATACGTATACCTACATTGATATAAAATATATTTTTGCAGATTTTGGAATTTAATTTATTTCCTGCATATTCACCAAATGGTGTCCGTTGATTAAACCCCATTTGCGCGATCAACCGTTTGTCGGATGAGTTCCGAAATCTATGATTAGAGAGGTGGAAGGGACAGACAAAGCAAAGCGGAATCGAGGACTGGATCCCACAAAAATTCAATTGTGTAATTGGGGTCTTAAAAAAATTATTACTCAAAAATAAACAAACCCGCCTGCAAATAAGAAGTTTACTTTAATATTTTAGGTAGGTAGGTCCCAACCAAGAATTTTATTTAAACTTTAGTATTGCAGTTAAAGCAGACGAGACCCACTCAACATCCTAGTTGATATAGTGAATGCAATGCATCGATCGGGGAGAAGTGGGATGAAAGAGAAGTTTTTACTCAGAACAAGAAAAGATTTTAATTGGGACTACATATAATAAAGTTTGTTATGTGGGAACCATAGTGCGTGTAATATCAACCTCCTCAATATATTTAAGTGTCTATCTTTTTATTCAAACAAAACGTGCTACGTATATTGGTCCCTTTCATAAATTGGTTGTATTCAGAGCAATAAAATGGGTTTTTAATTTCAAAATTTAATTTAATAAAAAGCATTTTGGGCTTAGTTTGAGTTAATTTTTTTTTAAATGTAGGGTTTTTTAATCCTATATATCCTTTCTCTACCTGAACATGTTGGAAGGGTCATATAAGACCATTAAAAAAAAAACTAAATAATTTAATAAAAACAGCAAAAGTGTATTAATTACATGAATTTCTTAGAAAAGCGTGAATTTTAGAAAATTTCAGAACATTACTTTTTTTTCGCGCGTGACTTTGGGAAACTTGGAAAAACTTTTGCGGAATTTTAAAAAAGTCTGCATTTTACTCAAATTTAACTTAAATAAACGCCAAATTGCTTTATCTCAAATTAAAAACTTATTATAGTTAATGATAGTACGTTAGATTAGGTTAGGGTTCCACTTAGGCCATATTAGGCCCACTGTGATACCGCACAGGGAAGATTCGCTGCTAACCCAAGTTAAACCATTCAGTGTCCTTGACGAATCGTATGAGGTTATGTATGTCAGCCGACCTCAGTTCAGTCAGAGTCAGTACATCACATTACAAATGTTTAGATTTGTAACATTTCGAAAAAGATTTGTTACGCATAAATTTAGTTACTCCTTTTCTACCTGGACATGTTGTACTTCTTTCGAAAGGCAACCAGATGAGCAATTACATAAAAATATAAAGGAGGTATATTGATTGCAAATTTTAGGAAATTTTCGAGCATTTTTTCACTTTCGTTAGTGGCTGTATCTGAAATGCTAGAGGTAGATCAACATTGGTGGCATTTTTGGGAAGCACATTGAGATAGTAGTTGCTTGACATTCGATGTTGCTGCGCTAATTAGATCCAAAGATAAAAATAAAATTATAATGTGCATCCCGCATTTATGAATCACCCTGTAACTCCCAAACGGTTGATATTGCCCCCTCGCTGCCACACGATTTTTTGTTTGCCTAGGTTAGATATATCATCCATTCATTTTTGTTCCCTGTATGTACATACATTATTACTTATTATTATTCATTTTTACAAGTCTAGTTAATCTGCCTGAAGATTGCGAAATTTGGGTTACATAAAACAGGGAAATGGTTTCAAATGACGAATATTCCAAATGTTCTAGGTAATGTGCTAATGTTAAAGAATCGAATTAATCACTCATAGATGCCATTTTATTGCAAACTAAGTATACCTACATACATATGTACATATGTATATCATGGGAGTGACTGCAGATAATAATTCAGTTATTGGGCGCTTGCTTCGTCGGTACCTCTGCCACTGAAATAATTCTGCGAATGCATCAGAACAATCCAATCATCGCTCGCTGTACTGATGCAAATTCCAGTTTTCCAAGGTCAATCTTTTCTCAGGCAGCGCGGCATTAAAAATTCTCCCATTTTAATAAAAAGTGCAATAATCGCTTAAAAACAATGATCAATGTGTATCACCTGTGTGGAATTCGCCGCCTGTTCAGCCATTTTCGACTGTCGATCATTCTGCAGGTATCCCACTCCATTGCCTACCACCTCTAGAACAATTTTTTAGACGTCTTACGGAAATGAGAATGCTATTAGGCAATCTGTGTAGATTTTTCATGAACAAACTTTTCTTTGTATTTAAGTAGGAGTAGAATCAGGAGGGCGCACTGGCGAACGCAGGTAAAAAATGCAAGAGGAAAAAATGCAAAACATAGAAAAAATTAAAAAAGATTGGCCGCCCGTCGACACGCCATTATCACTTAACCTTGAATCGGATGAGTGAGAGTTTTTCTTCGCGGGCCGCGTGCAATCATTAGCCGGGGAATGCATTGATATCATTTACCGATGGTGGCCGTACGGGTGCCTGTATGAGCAGCGCGGAGTCCGCCGAAGCACCCATTTGGCTTTGCTGAATGTCCTTGAGCCGATGTTATTTACCGCTGTGCCTGTGAGCATGCTTATTTGCTCATTTCTTTCCCACAACAAGCACACTCAGTCGCGGAGAATGGCGCGGTGAAAGACTAATTACGAGATGACACTACTGCTATAAAACACGAAGGTAAATTCTTATTAGTTGGATGGAGAAACCCTTCTACTTTGCTCTAATCAAACGGCGACGTATGATGTTAGCTCGTCGTAGTTAGATAGTGTTAAAGAGCATTGCGTCACACCCCTACTTATGTAGTGCCAGGTACCATGGAAAAAGTAATTTTGCTTAATTCAACTTCAGCTTTTTATGCATTAAAATCAGTTATACGGTGACTCATAACTTTGATCAAAAAGAAATCCGTTGTTTAGAGATAACTCCTTCTGACGTAAGGTTATGCGTCATAAATATAATTAAATACAAGTTTAATTCGTGCCATTTACAATTCATCATTAAGCGTAAAAAATACAGTTTTAAAGAAGGATTCACTTCCTGACGTGCGCGGTGTACAGCTCATTTTATTGTGTTGGCTTCCCGCTGCGGTAAGCATGTTATTATTAAGCTGGCTTTCATGTCCTTTAAATAACTCTGGACACTTTTATTTAAGGGGGGACATCACAGTAAAATTTTCAATGTTTCGAAAATTTTTTTATTTCTTTAAAAGGTGCTTTAGGGTCTTAAAAATAATATACCAAATGATGGAATACGGCAAAAGTGTCCGAGTGCCCAAATTTTTCATTCTGCGGTTAGAGGTATATGAAATTTTCATACGGTTTCTCAGTACTTAAAACTTTAAACGCGTTTTTCTCGAAACCACTTTTTTTGAGCTCGCCGAAGACATAACTCGAGCAAATCTTTACCGATCGACTTGAAATGTTGACAGTAGCTTCGAAATATCTTTCTCCACGGAGCTACGTAGGATTTTTATTTTATATGGCTTAGTTTTTTTTTTATCGACGATTTTATGGCGTTTTTTTTGTTAAAAATCAAATTTTTTTTTCAAACATGCACCATTTTGTGAAAAATCAATATATCGAAAAAATCCTACGTAGCTCGCTAGCTGTTATTATGTGGAAACCAAAAAGTTTTGGTTTTTTCTTCCAGGTCAAAAATTAAGGAGTCTACGTCTTCGGCCATCGACACGGTTTCAAAAATAGGCGCCTTGGGGCATATGCTGCGCAGCCGCCATTTTTAAATATTTTTTATTGAAAAAATTACATTTTGTACTTTTTTAGTATTGCTATAAAGCCTACTTTACAGTTTTTCGATTGATACTTTTATTCAGCCAAAATTAATTCCCGAAAATATGCCTATTTTTTTGTGTGCTACTGTGATGTCCCCCCTTAATAACAACCGAAATAAATATCTCACGCAAATCCATTTATCTACTATTGCAACGAGGCACTAAAAATTTTGCTCGAAAGTACCAATAACAGACAACAAAGTTGGAAATTGTTTAGCTTACCGTAATAAAATATGTGTTAACTCTGGTGGCGCACTATTTTGATAGTTGGTTACAAGTCATCAACAAAGGGGCTTTAGAAAAGGAAATCGTCTGATTGGCACGTACTTTCTTTCCGTCTGAGGAGGAACAATTCTCTTCAGAGTATGTTACAAACACGTTTCAGCTATTGAAATATTTATGGCGAAAGACAGATAAGGCAACCATAACATGGCTTGATCTTTGAACAAAGTTAACTTTCTTCTTATTTTTGCCCGTAGTAGATATTCGCAGTTTTGTTTGATGTTATTTTATTTGTTTATACTAAGCATTTACATTTCCATTGGTATAGCAAATCTGATCCTAGGGTAAAAGTAAAAGGCCCTATAAAAACCTCAACTTTTTCGGCGGTTTTACATATGTATTTTTGTTCTCCTTCTGCCGCTGTTTTCAGCTTTTACGGTACATCACTACCACAAAGAAAACTGTAAGAGGTCGTACTTTGTAGTAACGGATGCATAATAAAAGGACCTGAGGATGGCTAAGACGAGGTACGCCTTATTTTTCACACCCACCATGTTGTTGGTTCTAATACCAGAGGCGCAAACCTCTACGCTGGCAAACTTATGTAAATAAAATACAGTCAGTTATAACTTAGGACGCTATGATATGATAGAGTCCTGAATCTATAAAAACTCTGCCTTCCATTCTATTTTGGACAGCTTGGTTACAGTTCTTCTGAAGAAAATAAACTTTAATAACGAACTAGACACCATAGTAAAAACCGTGCAAGTGCGATTCGTACACGCATCAACTTAGGATTCCGGAACATGTACTAAGTAGAAAAAGTTTATTTTTTCTTTCGTCAGGATTGTAAAAATAAAAAACCAATTGAAATTGAATTTTATTGTCGAAACTAAACAATAAGTTAAAAGTATTAGGCCTTGACCATGCATTTTGGTACACGCTACGAAATCAAGGCTATTTGAAGTTTAACATTTACTCAGTAGAAAGCTGCTGTTGAAAACTGATAATTGCGGATCTAAAAAACTTGTTGACGTATCTTGTTCAAAATGCTTTTCGTTTAAAGTATTTAGGAAGTGCTACTATCTAAATTTTTCCATATTTTTGAATAGCATGGTTGGAAAGTTAGAGGGGGGCACATTTTTAACGACTTTAGGAGCGTATATTTCACAAACTGTTCATCTAAAGGGAAAAGTCTCTTAAGAACCTTTATAGCATTTTTAGAGACCTGCCTAAGGATACCCCCCACAATTTTCATCCCTCAGTTCGATGTATGGAACGGTATCCCTTTTTTGTGATTTCATTACATAGCTAAGTGGAGGTTCGCACAAGACACCTGCATGTAAAATTTCATCAAAATCGATGGAAAATGGTGGAGTTATAAGGCTGTGGCATACGGACAGACAGACGGACATGATAAAATTATAAAGGTTTTGTTTTTGCCATTTGGCTATGGAGCCCAACAAATCGGTATTAACGGCTAATCCAGTCAAATTGTACTTTCTGACTGCAAATCGTCCACAATGGAACTAATAATGGGGAATTTTGGGGGTGTTAGAAAAGCTTAAGTTTGAGTCTGTGTGTTGGGTACTCCCAAATTCTTGGTTTATTCTTTGATTTTAAAAAACACTTTGAGTAAGAGCTTGAAACAGGGCTCAAATGAAAGGTGAAAATCTTTCAGGAAAAAATAGGTAGACATTTACAATCCTGATCAGAACAACGGTGGAGGGGGCGAGGGATAAGGAAGGGGGAGACAACGCATTCTATTTAGGTTTTTCAGAGCATAGTTAAGCTTTCTTGAAAATATTGTCCACCAACTCGGCACACTCCATCTTTTGAAGTCACTTCTCCGTCTTTATTGGCTGCAATCGGCTGAAATCGGATACATTTATGACCACTTTTTGCGCTGATTTTGCAGCTTTACTTCTCTCTACCCGCTTAACTTTCATCCCAACGAAAAATGTTACGCATGGAAGCGATGGCAAAATTTGTTCTCTACAACTATTGTAGGGATATATTTTTTATTACGAGTTAACAAAACGAGATAAATGCGAAAAACCAATCGTGGTCCCAATTTTTTAACTTTTTCGCATTATAACTTAAAAAGTATTAACTTTAAGAAAAAACTTGATATAACTAAATGTGTAAATGTTTGCTTCCAATTTGGCCGATTTCAGTCCATTTGGGCGGAGAATTGACTACAAAAGATGGAGTGTACCGAGTTGGTGGACAATACCTTATTTTCAGAGAAGGTTCACTATGGTGGTTAACCACTCCCCCTCCTAATCCGACGTTCTGATGAGGGTTGTAAGAGTCTACCTAATTCTTTATGAAAGTAGAGGATTATCTCAGCTTTCATTTCAGCCTAATTTTATGCTTCTTCCCCGAATAATTTTTCATATATAATATACATATATGATTCGCGTTCCCACCAAGAACAATCCGCAGCGTAAAAACGCGGTTTTTGTCTGGCTGGGCTGACCTGCTATGCCTGGATGTCGAGCGCCTCTGTTTCGGAGAAGTCAGCCAGCACTTCGAGAATGAAGGTGATGTCTGGGACATGAACCCCCATTTTATCAGGGCCAATTAATGTATCCAGATGTGACCCTGACTGGTTTGATGAGGAACTCGAGGTTTCCTTGTAGCGCAGTTTTGCCACAGATTTCGGCATTTTCAAAAATAGTACCCACCTTGTGGGTTGTGTTTTTATCGATATTAACCCACGAGTACGGGAGCGAATGTCACCCGAGGGGAGATCCCGTTGTGCCGCCGGAAGGCCAAATTTAAAACGAAGGTCGCCAGGTATCCGGAATACTAAGCTCCCTCTTAGGCACACAACCCTCGGCGTATACTGTTCCACCTTAACTTGGGTGGTGTATGGTTCCGAGCTCCTTACTTAGTATTTAGAGGTACCGTACAAGGCCGAAGTTACCAGAGTTTCTGCCGCCTCTAAACCTCAGGGCGTTCCACTATCCACCACTTGTGGTCTTGCCTGGGAGCTGACATCTAAAGCCCCAGAAAAAAAAGATGCACTTAAACTGATGTCATATTTTCACGCACACTGCGCTCCCAATAATGTTCCACACTAAATTCTACTTAACTACCATTTCATAAGTCAGCTATTCTGTAAAATTAAGAAAAAATATCAAAATAATTCTCTATTTCGTTAATTCGTAAATTAACTGGCTATAACTTGAATGTTGTTGCGGCCCTCATGAAAGAGTCAACAAGTTTATGCGGCCCAAGAAAAAAGCTATGGGTAGCCTGGTTACACACCCTATAAAAATTAAAACATTTTGGAGGAAATACATATACATACCTACATATGTACACAAAATTGCGTGTATTTTTTTCAGGTAGGTTTCTCCACCATATGTCCAAAACATAAGTCAGACATGACATATGTGTGAGTATTTCAATTTCATCGAAAATGGGGAGAGGGCCGTTTTCTGAATAATTACAAAAAAACCAATTTACGCTACGCCCAAACTATTTTCCACATATTTTAAAAATTTTAAGTGTGGAATCTTCTACTGAAAACGCTTCCATTAAGCTCTTCCACAATACGTTTATTCGATTAATAATTAGGTACCGAGATATCTTCAATAATCGATTTTTATGCGAAATTTGGCTCCTCTTGCTTATATTCATCCAAAAATTTACTTCTGGTTTTTTCATTTGTTTCTTTTTCTTATTTTTATATTTATGGAATCTTTGATTTTTTCTAGTTTTATTATGTCAATCTTAACCAATTTTGGTCACTAATAGTTTGATTTATAATGATTCCAAAAAGTACTGAGCACTTGATCCATACATTGTTTTTCCTAACTTTATCAGTTTTAGCGAAAACTATTTCGAAACGACAATTTTCCTCTCACTTTGTAATTTTAAGCCACCATTTTGAGACCGTCAGCAAGTTCCAAAAAGAGCCACAAAGCAATCGAAAGCACAAATTATGGAATTTCATGTACTCCCCCGGACGATACTTTTGAATCAAAGCAACTTTGTGGGGCATAGGGTCTCCCGTACAAAAGGATGGCCCATGAAGGTATACATAAAAAGTTAACAATAATTAAAATATTTTTTCCTTAAAAAAGAGACATTTTTGCATTAGTGGCTGCAATTTCAAAAGATTTCAAAAAAATTGTGGAGCCCTAGTAAGTGATCTGTATCCAGAATACCAGTTCAGTTCAGAGCTGCGCAATGCAATCGTTTCGCGAAAAGGAACAGATCTTATGATCTAACTGGACGAAGAATTCATACTTTAGGCACCAAACTTATGCAATGTCTAAACGTTTACGGAATTCCTTCTAACGGCTGATAAACCGTTCCGCAAAAGGCTTTGATCCTCTTTGACACATATCTTAAGTGCAATCACGTTTAATAAAACTTAAATAATCGACAAATAAAAGTCAGCTCAAATGACAGGCTAACAAAACCAAAACTTCTTGACATTTGATTTGAGTTCGAGTACTTTATACATGGGAATGCTCGCTTACCTTTCTCTCGGCATTTGCCACTTGTCTGAGCAACTACACAACCAAGTGTTTGCCTTGTGTCTGGCTAGCGGGTAGCGGTGGTGAAGCCAACCCAGCTCCATCTGATATTTCCAGTCAGTCTTGGTTCATTCATTATGCCCAGCCAAAGAGCACCAGGCCGCTTAATGAATAATATCTATGTAAGCGCAAATATTCTAAAAATTTGATCTGCACTGAAGGCTGCTTACGTTTGTACGTGGTTGAGTCAAACCGACTCCGAGTGTGGGCCTATTCAGTTTATTTAATAGGAATTTTTGGAATCTCAATAACAACAAAACAAAGTGAGTATCCTTTTGGGTGCTTCGCTGGGGGTAACTTATCTCAACCAGGCGTTCCACTGGTGAAAAATGCATACTTTATTTATTTATATTATATTTATACCTGACTAGATATTTTTAATTCTTTAGTAACTATAAGCCATCCTATTACTATAGATATAGTACGCGTAAAACGGTAAATGCAAATGCTGTGTAATTAGACTATAGAATATTTTGTAAAAGGTAAATATTCATGTGCCTAAACTTTAAACACTTTTCACGAATCAAAAATCTAAGCCTCTAATAATTATTATAGTTGTAAAAGCAAAAAAATGTTAGTCTCTAAAAAAAACGGGGTGTTTTGCTAAGTTGCTAAGTGAAGTATGCAAAAACTTCACGAAAAATGAATTTCGATGCCTAAATTATTCAGTGAATCTGTTGCTAATTAGTTGCGTATAACAAATTCCCATGACCATTTTTCAATCAAAATGATGAAACACCCCACGCTCAAAAACATTATAGAAGAATTCGTCACAAATATAAGTGATTACGGGACAGCAATAATTTATGCCAAAATCTAACATAAATACATATTTACCTTTTGTAACACAAATATGTTATAAGCCTCTTTAACAAAAAGTACTATCCTGAAATTTATGGGTGACATTCTCATGGTGCTGGTGCTCCCAAAATCACTTATATTTGTGGCGAATACCCCTATAATATTTTTTTAGTGCATAAACAGGGTGTGTTTTGTCAGAAATATTGGAAAAATTATAATTATTGGGATTTTTTTATTTGAATCAAATAATACTTTCCTTGGTTCATATTCAAACCCGAAAATTGATTTGATACCTTTCGAACATTGCCAATCGTAAGTGCATAAAAGGGAACTCTTCGTTCTCTTGAGCAAAGTGCCTCGTGCAGTGCTGCCATTCTTATGGAAAAATCTATAGTCAATGGATTTTGAGAGCCTCAAAAACAGAATCTACGAATTTTAGATTTTGCCTCCCAATCTACGGATATTCACGATAAATTGACGATTCTAAACTTTTGAAAAATATGATTATTTTTTATGACTACAAATAATTACTACTATTATAAGAATAGTATGTTACAGTGGATCAAATGCAATGAATCTTCTTTTCATCAGTTACTTCGCAGCTGTTAGACGAAAATCAACCTCGGTAATTTACAACGATTTCCTGAGCGAATCCACTGCGGTCGATGCAGAGTATGTATTTGTTCCACCTAGAACTGCTTGTTTACGGAAAACGATAAAAGCAAGCTTGTAATAATTACAGCAACTTAAAAAGAGTGTGTGTTGTCGACAAGATGAAAGATAGAATTGTTGCAATAAAGTAATTAAGTGTAAGGTGTACTTCATTTTAATTAATTAATATTAAAAGATATTTTTATAATGCATTTACTGTATTTTGTGCGGCGTTGAAAGGGTATTACTATTGTAAAATATGTAGTTCATTTTTGTTTAAAAAATCATCATAGAAATTTGTTGCACGCAACAAATTCACTGAATAATTTAGGCATCGTCCAGACGTTTCCCACAAATTCCTGAGAATCAATCCTTAATTAGTGAATATGATTGAATGGAGGAGAATAAGGAATTCTAGAGAATGCATAAAACTTTGTCAACTTTACCGTGGTGCACACCGGGTGCATGTCTTGCTTTAATTTTTAGTTGGGCGTTGGGAATAGGAATCCCAGACTTTCTTCAGTGTGGGGTCCATTGCTTTGAAAGTATAATTCTAAAGTGATATGCACACCTCCTTTAAATTTCAAGCATGAGTATAAATAAATACACAAGTTGATATTATACAAAAATAATTATTTTTATCATTTAAATTTTAAAACGCAGTCTAGATTTAGCAGACTAGTAATCAGCCATCAAAACTAGATTTTGATAACAAAGAAATTCAAGGAGAAAACGCCGATAGTTCAGTGTTCTTTTTAAGCTGATAAGAATTCAGTACCAAATATTTCCGCTGAAAACATAGCAAATATTTGGAATTTCTCACTAGTGTCCGACTATGGCTCTAAACCAGCGGATGCGGTGTCACAGCTATCGCAAGTCTTAATAAAAAGTGCCACTGACCGATAAACGGAAGATACTCATCCACTAACTCAAGTGCGGCGTTATTGGCTACACGCCTCAATATTCAAAATTATCAACAATAGTTAGAGGTCCCTCCCTGCGCATTCGCAAGGTGTGATAATATGGCTTTCTAATGGCGTGACTCCACAGCTGGGGATTATGATTTATGCTGCAGGCTCACGAATATGGGTATCAAAAAGCCACACCAAAAATACAATCAGAGTACACATCCGTAATTTCGGGAAAGTGAAGAAACTTTCAAGGCGCTTTGCTCGAGCACTTCAGTGCTTCCGAGGTTAATACTAACAATACGTGAGTCACATTTTTTAATGACTTTATTCAAGTTTATCGAATTTGTCAAAAACTGATAGCTCGGCTCGACCTTGAGCTCACAAATTTACAGTTTTCTACGCAACATTCACGGGCACTCCAAGCTCGAAACTATCGCCAGCTTATTTAGCATCTGCTTGGCCGAGGTGAATAACAGTTATTAATTCGAGGAAATACTAACTTGAAAAAAATATACAAAGAAAAAAAAGCTCTTCCTATGCATGAGATAGCAACGTATCGACCAGGAAGTATAATAGATTTAATAGAATACCTACAATTTTCTGTGCTCGCGAAATGCGCTAATATCCCAAAACATAGCCACCATAATTGTTATGAAACTGAACTATATAAACACAAACTGAACCCATTTCACAGTAACATAAATCACACCCAATGTCAAATGAAAGCAAAATGAATTGAAATGCCGTAGGAGAAAAGGCAGCCAGAATTACAAAATAAAAATCAATGTTGACCTTCATACTGAAAGTAACAGCCATTTCAAAATGTGCGAGAAGTTGTTAATTTCGGCTCTGTTGTGAGCGATCGTGACTTTACATTGAGATTGTAGCTGTAGGAAAAGTAATGGGTTCCTGAACGTTTTTCGAACGTGGAAGTACCACACAGCGCAGCATTTTCAAAATCAACGCTAAAACGTCTCGAATTACAACTTAGCCACACGAGTATGTTAAAAGGTGATCATTTTTTAGAAATTCATATCTTTATTTATGTATTCACAGGAAATCACCTCTCGGAAAGCTTAAATTTTTGGGTTGTTTCTCAGTCAGCAAAAAGCTTCAAGACAAAAAAAAAACACCAACACTAAAGAATACCGATTTTGAACTTATACACAAGTTAACTTCCAGTTTTAGAAATGCGTTTGGTATTGTTAGATATGAAATGTGTAAGGTTAGAAATGTGAACAATTCAATGACACGGCCCAAAAAATCATATTTCGATAACACAGCCACACAAAAAAAAAAAGTGGGGATTACTTTTGATGCCATATGTCATATCCGTAGTAATTAGGCCTGCTGATCACGAATCCGCGACCAGAATTGAGCCGTGACGTCCAGATTTTTTTCTAACCTCCAAAAAGTGGGTTAAAAACAGAGAAAATCGTGGAGTAAAATTCGGAAAAAATTTATTTTTAACATTTAAACCTATATTCATATGAATTGAGACCTGCTGAGCACGAATCCGTCACCAGAATTGAGCCATCACGTTCTGATTTTTTTCTAAAAATTAATAAAAAAAAATTTAAGAAAAAAATCAGAACGTGATGGTAAAAATTAATAAAAAAAAATTTAAGAAAAAAATCAGAACGTGATGGTTCAATTCTGGTGACGGATTCGTGCTCAGCAGGTCTCAATTCATATGAATATAGGTTTAAATGTTAAAAATAAATTTTTTCCGAATTTTACGAGTGTATTTTCCACGATTTTCGCTGTTTTTAACCCATTTTTTGAGGTTAGAAAAAAATCTGGACGTTACGGCTCAATTCTGGTCGCAGATTCGTGATCAGCAGGCCTAATTACTACGGATATGACATATGGCATCAAATGTAATCCCCACTTCTTTTTTTTTGTGTGGCTGTGTAATCTGTCATTTCCAGTGGTCAACTCAACCTACTGCGTGGTAGTTGTTTGTTACATAACATTATAGAAAAACTTTATATTATTAGATATTGGTGCACTGCGTGCCGTGGTGCCTGTTATCATAGAAAAACTAAGCTTTTCCCTGTTAGCGATGCATCCACCTTATTCTCATTCTCATTCAAAGAGCGCATCGTTCAGGCAGGATGGCAGCGGTCTTTCCCTTTCTGTTACGCGAGCTCAATAGATGCAGGCAAAAGCGTGACAAACTTCTTTTTGCGACATGGAACATCTTTATGCTTAGTTTTTCTATGATAACAGGCACCACGGCATGCAGTGCCCAATATCTAATATAAGTTAAAATGGTTTTTACTGTCAACAAATATTATATGGGATGGCGGGGTTAAAACTTCATACATATTTTATTTTTATTTCATTTTCCCCTACTGACTAATCCCACTGTAGAGTTTCAAAGCAGTTGTCATAATATTAACAGAGAGATTACTCCGTATTGGGGTAATGAGGGATAATAAATATCCCTATGAAGCTTTGATTGCTTTTAGCCGCTTGCACTGTTTTAGAACACATGGACAAGATTGCCGAAGACTTCTCAGATTCTCCCGATAATGTCCCTGGTGTTGTATTGCGTAAGTGGAGTATCTCTGTCGTTGATCCTATTACGTTTATTTTTCATTTATCTTTACGTTGTTGTGTCTTTCCTAATATAGGGCTTCCCAATAAGAACGTCCAAACTTTTAATTTGAATAAAACACACACTTTTCGAGCAAAACTGGTTCTGATTGCTTTATTAGAAAGATAACTTTATGCGAATAAAATATCGGCCAAATGGCCACCGCGGGGCTCCTCTTGCACGCTTTCATCCGCTCACGACAATTTTCGATGACTCTGTGCAACATTTAGGCCGGTATCTCAGCTATGGCTTGACAAATATTGGCTTCCAATGCTTCAAGAGTTGTAGGATGGTTGCTGTAAACCTTCGACTTAATGTGGCCGCAAAGGAAATAAGCCAAGCGATTAGACCATTTCTGGAAATTAACGACTCACCGAACTTACCGCGCAATAAGTCCATGTTAAATCGGGAAGTGTGAGGCGGTGCACCGTCTTGTTGGAAATAAAGGTCGTCCGCATCAAACTCCGGAAAAAAAAAATTGGTCAACATCGTGTTATAGCGGTTGATATTAATGGTAACGGCAACTCCTGCCTCATTTCGAAAGAAATAAGGTCTGATGATTCCGCCATACCATAATCCACACCAAACGCTCAATTTTTGTGGATGCAATGGTGATTCATGAACCATTCGTGGATTTCAGTCACTCCAATAGCGGCAATTTTGCTTGTTGACGAATCCTTTGAGCCAGAACAGAGCCTCATCTGCAGTGGCGGATTTACCAGCAGGCTGAGTAGGCTTAAGCCTAGGGGGGCAGATTTTAGGGGCGGCCAATTTGCGGACCGAATTTTGTTTTTGTTTTTTTAACCGGTCTACAGTTAGTCACATTGGATCTGGAGCCTCACTTATGTATCGGGCTAATATATGAAGTTTTCCACGCTTTCCAGCTCCTTTCATTATATCCAGCTTATATAGTTGTTCAAAGACATCATCGAATCTGACGTGTAGTGGGACAGACTGACCTCCCGGTTGGCTGGTGGTTTTTCCGTACGGGTCATAGTCAGCGAAATAATATCGCCGGGATTAGTTTCATAAGTGCTTTTAAAAACCGATGCGAATTAGTTGTTTACTTCACTTCCATTGTTGGCCATTTTATTGTTCCAGGACATCGTAGATGGGATGTCTATTTCGTTTCTCCTCTTATTTTTGATAAAATTCCAGAACTGACTGGCACCCGGTTAGGCCATAGCCAATCGTTCGCTGTTTGGATATTTATTCTTTATGTACGATATTGTAGCCACATGGTTATTATACGTGTCAATGGGTGATAGTAGTGGTAGGTAAAGACATCCAATTATGATATCACTTTCATGGAATTTCACTTTGATGAAAACTTGTTCAATGTCGTTACTATTAATTGTCAGTGATTCAGCAGAAATATTACGTTTTACCGCAATGAGGACTCCACCTCTACGTTTGTGATTGCTTGTTAAATTATCTCTCTGAATAGTACATACGTGCCATCTATTAATTCGTCATTTGATATATGTATATGGGCTTAATTACGTTTCGCTTACGCATATAGCTTGCAGACAAGACATTTTTTAATTCAGTTTTTAAACCTCTAGTATATTATTGTGTGGGTAGCATACATCACCCCGCCTTATTAGTCGTACATGATTGAGAAATGTTTAAATCCGCCACTGCTCATCTGAGAAGGAAGATGATTTTGCGATGAAAATCAGCGAACTGACGACGAATGTGATGATCGGTTGGCTTGAGTTCTTGTGCCAATACCACCTTATAAGGATGCAGACCCAAATCCTATCGCAAAATTTGCCAGGTTGTCATCCTGCGGAGCCCCAACTCTTGAGAACGGCGCGGAACAGACGCATTTAAGTTTTCACTGGCTTGAACGGCGGCAATATTTTGTTTACTTCGGGCATTTCTTTGTCTTACAGGCACCTTTGTATCGTGAAGAGGGAATCCACTGTCAAACTTTGTTATTATGCGTCTTATGGCACGCTCAGAAGAAACATTATGACGACCGTTTTTTGCACGAAGCGCTCTTATTGCAATTCTCCCAAGCGCCGCTCACGTAATGAAGATGGAAGATATCTGTCCTCGACCCCTATCCGAGGTTCTTCAGTTCATCAGAACAACGAAGAAGTTGTGTGTGTTGTTTGCTCAGCGCCATTCGCTCCCTTTCGTTCAGAAACTGTTGCGCCGTTCCCACGTTATGAGATACCCGTATTGAGATTCTTCCGTGTGATACAGTTAAATTCACAATATATAAATAAGGTAAATTGCATCATGACTTGTATAATTTGGATGACTACGGGACTGCTGTTCGCCTGGATCCTGATCGAAGAGTGAATGCTCTCGACAGCTGCTAAACATCAATCGGTTGGTGATCGCTGGTTGATTGTAGGCATGAGAGCTTAAATAAGTTCCATCCTCTGCGATGATGATAGTGTGATGTGCTATTGGTCTCAATATCAGGATCTTAACGTACATATGTAGTTATTCTCTGACGTGATGGCTCTCGAACAATAACAAAATGTACAAGTACAGGTAGAAGAAACATAGCAATCATTTAAATTTGAGAATTTTCAGTCGCCATGTTAGTTCCGCCATCTTATTTTTTTGGGTACCATATTCGAAATCAACCACCCCGAGCACATAAGGGAACGAGTTTTCATAACAATCCGTAAACTTGAGAATTTTGAGTCCCCATCCGGAATGGAACCGCAGTCTTTAATTTCCATTTCGCTGGTATATTCGCGATCAACGTTCGCGAAAACATAAAGTGATCCGATTTCATAGGAATCTTTGAAGTAGAGAATTTTCGGCCGCCATCCTTAATTTGCATTTTAATATTGATTTTCGAGATCAGCGACCCCAACGAGATTAAAGGACTAGATTTCAAAGAAATCCATCAAAGCTGAAAAATTTTGTTCGCCATATTGGGTCCGCCATCCTTAATTTCCATTTTGATAATAAACATATATAAAAGCACTAGTTTTCATCCTTTGAAGTGGAGAATTTTTCGTCACCAAGTTGATCCGCCATCCTTAATTTCCTTTTCGATACAAAATTCGTGATCTGCGACCCCGAAAACGTTAAGGTACCCATTTTGAGAACAATCCTTTGAACTTGAGAATTATCTGGCGCCATGATGGATCCGCTATCCTTGATTTCCATTCCGATAAGGGATTCGCCATCAGAGACCCTGAGAACATAATGGGCCCGTTTTCACAGCAATCTCTTGAAGTTGAGAAATTTCGTTCGCCATATGGGATCAGCTATCTTGAATTTCCACATTTCGGTAGTAGATTCGAGATCAGGGACCCCGAATTTAAGAGACCCGTTTTCATGCTTTGAGATACCCGTTTTCATAGAAATCCGTTGTAATTGAGAAATATCGGCCGCCATATTGGTATCGTTACCTTGAATACACCCTTGACGAACACCGGATAACAGAGAACACAACATGCATTTTACGGTGCGCGATAGATAGGATGAGATCCATGCACACCGTACCATCTCACTTTGTCCAGGAAGATCGAGTGGCTAACATGGTGACAATGCTTTGGAAAAATTGGTGTCACCTGACTGTATTACTCGACAGCATTTGCAATAAAATTATGAAACTCAAACAGATTGCTCGCTTTAACGAAGCTATGCTGTTCATCGGTGATTATAGGTAGAAGAACTCTTGTACCAGCTTTTCAAATAAAGTAGAAGCAGCTTAACATAAATATAGGGCGATAACGCGCTTCTTGAATATTGGAACCAATAATGCATGCTTCCATGCTTCAGGAAAAGTTCCTTCATTGAGTGAAGAGCTAAATATTAATGTCAGGGGATAACAGGTGGGATAGGCTAACTTTTTAATAAAGTGATTAGGCATGCACTCTGGTCCAGCCGAGGTTTTAAAATCCAAACCGAGCATACAGTCAAGCACATCCACCACATCAAAGGGCAAACAAGACAGAGACATTGCACATGGAGGCATGAGGCTGTCATTCAGTTGAGGGTCATATTTAAAAAAGGTATCTTTAAAACAAATTACAAACATGCCACACATAGAGTGCGGGTCAGATGCATAATCATTTCCGTGCCTCAGTTCTGAGGGCGGAATAACTCGAAATCTCGAATTATCTTTTGAAAGCTGACTTCATAAGCTGCTTAATACCTGATGGAGAAATTCTTACATATAAAGTTTTCGCAGCCGTCTCGTCAAATGCTTCCAGTACTGGAAACAAGACAGGATGCTCCCTCGCCATTGAGAACCTGATAGAACTCTAAAACAGCTGCGTTATATGCAAATCCATATAATAAAGATCGCCAGTCGAAGTCGCATTTTAAAAGTTCCTGGTACGGCAAAGGCGTGAATCATATCGTTCTGCAGTAATCCGATTTCACAAGTCCAGCATGCCTCACAATCGTAAGAAGACCAGAAGGAAGATTAATATAATATAAGGCAAATTCAGTTACCGTCGACTTAGCACAGGCTATCACTGCACGCACGCAAGCTCAACCACTGCGACAAGGTGAGGGATCAGTTTCGAAGGAGTTAAATTTTTGATATGTATGGTATACCGATGCGTTGTTGAATTTTTAAAGAAACGTACCGTAAGATTGAGGTTATTAATTACCACGAATATTAAGTACATGAGCAACCACCTAAAGATAGCTCCGTAGAGGAGTACAGCAACAGCGTGTATGAAGTAAGCTAAATAAAACATCTGATCGAACTATCAATTGAAATTGTACTACTTCGAAGTTTGAATGATTGAATCGGAAAATTGCAGGTTTTTAGTATAACTATAATTGTGGCAAAAAATCCGCGAAGGTTGTATAAAGAACTATTCTACGCACTGTTTAATTGCAGTTAACAGTGCGAAGAAACTAAACTTTACGTGAATATACGAAATGAAGTGTTTTGTGGTGGGTTGTCGCAATTTCCGCGTCAGAACTCGTTTTTAGGTAAATTGATTGAAGGAAATGCAAGATAATAAATATTCCATTTCATCTAACCGAATTAAAAGGTGTTATATTAACTTCAGAAAATTAAGAAAATCATCTTATTTTTCATTTCGCTGGTTTGTGTACATCTCACAAAAGCGTCGTAGCTTGTCAGTGAATGGCAGTGTTATAATAGATTATAAGGGGGCATAAATATTATGGCAGGAATTTCGGAGAATTTTGAATTCTATGCCCCCTTCTGATTATGGCTTCATATTTACGCCTGTACTGGGCGACCAATACAAAAATGTTATGGCTAGTTGTAATCCATCAGGAAACGTAGTACGCCAAATCTGGCTTATCCCTGTTTAATTTATATTTCTATGGGCTAAATGTGGCAGACCGTAGTCGACCACAGCCAATCACCGACCCTAAAACTCCAACCAATCGGAGAACTGGCAAGTTTGCCATTTTGGGCCACTTTGGCCTTTTTTGGACCGCATAAACTTGGCCTGGCCCAAAAATGCCAGAGCAGTTGTTTTACTGTTTGTGCGTGTCCTACATGGAACTTCTGACACATGCAGACAATTCAGAAAGTGGACGTACAAAATTCAGTGATCTGAAATTGACAAAAACCAACTAGTCTGGCCGTGTTCATTGAACGCAAGCAATGTCTAAATTGCTCAAGGTCTAATGATTGTAAAAGCTCATTTCATGACTACAAGCTGTCGGAAATCGTGGGCCTTTGACACGTCTTCGAGAAAATAGTGAATAATTTTGGCTTGGGCTTTATAGCAGAACTCTACACCGTTCTCAGTAAATTATACCCTAGACATTATCCAATATTTTCCCAAAGATGGCTCTTTCTTCAGATGACAGCTGGTTGGCAAAACTGTAATCAATTTACCAATTGACAGACTGAGAAGTAGCACCAACAACCAAAACCAACGAGTAGCATGTCAGGCGATATTTCGGCGGAGCCCTACAAAGTGTATGAATTTCGCAAGCCCACTACATTAATAACTTTTTATTTTTTCAGCACTTTAACCATACCGTTTCCGTCAAAACGACAAGCCGAGATAGCTTACGATGTCTTGCGAGTCGATCCGGAACCTAAGAGGAGCTTCATAACGAAACAGATAAGTTTGAAAGATCGCACGCTGCACATTGAGTTCGCTGGGGAGCTTGCAAAGAACGTTAGAGTGGGTTTGTCCTCCTTCTTTGAAGGGTTAATACTTTCCTGTGAAGTACTGCGAGAATTCGGCCCGGCGGCAGAAAAATACGACTGCTACGATGGGTGAACACACACCAGCTCCAACTCCAGGCAGGGCGGTGTACGGTTTCGCGCTATTCCTCGTCTCCCACACTCTTTTTATAATTTACGCCATTTGGGCATTTGTCCCTACCAAAATACTTGAGAATGAACTCGGCCTCTTCTACCTCCCCGACAAGTACTTCGCTCTGTACATTCCTGTCCTCGTCCTTTGTGCGGTTACAGTCTTTGCGTTCTTCATTTACCCATCACTGAATTTTGCAATGACTCCTGATGTGGATTTTACTTGCACCATTCGGGATAAGTGCTCGATTCATAGATGCAAGTTCTACGACGCCGAGGGCAGGAGGTGCGACAACAAAGTGGATACTAATCTCGAGGAGGGTTGGGATGTTCCTGACTATTGCACCTTACACGATCAATTTCCCAGCGAACCAGACAAATGCAGAGCTGGAGAGGAGCTCATAAGCAACATTTGCGATTGCCCAGAACATTGCGAGTGTGTGATAAGGGAGAACTCAGATCACCTTAATTCCTTGAGAAGGCGATTCAACGTGCCCACCGTCAGTGATCTAGATCTGGCCGAAATGTGTTCTCAAGTATTCAATAGTTGTGAATGAATAACGCCGTTCTAGGCATTTTTAAAGATAACTAATAAACACACATTCATATAAAAAAATGTATTTCTTGTTAAGATTTAAGAAAAGATTTTATCGCAGGCGACCGTTTATAACCTTCTTCGCGTGAATCCAACTGGTATCTGTGGCTGCGTTATATTAGGCCATGCCGTGTACCTTCACGACGCTGTTAGGCCCAGTGGTACGCGCACCCGACAAATTTTTTTTTCATTTGGCCGGTAATTTTAAGAGCTGTGTGGTGTGTTAGCCTGTATCTAAAATTATAAATTGAGTTATTTTTAACACCGGTAAAAACTCATTATCCGGGCGTATGGGCAAGTGAAGTTGACAACGCGAGTTTAGGAGCCGGAATCTTGCAATTCTTGGCGAAAGGAAGATATTCACTCAGCAGACATTTGGCAAAAGGTAAATTATACAGTTGTTAGTCCTTTGAATATCTTTGACAGCATTCATTGCCAAATTTATAAAAGTTGGGCAATTAGCAATCGTTCATCCCTATTTTCGTCGCATTAATTCGCAGCTGTTTTTTATTTACAACTTTGAATATTAGCTGCGTTCGACTCGCCACTGCCTCAGTGAGCCAGTTCAGTTTGCTCATTTGCTCACTGAGTTAAGGCCTACCCCCATAGAATCCGTCGGCATCAGGCGTCGCTTCCGGCGTCGTCGCACAACTATTGAATATGTACATGCATTCATATGGGAGCTAACCCATAGCCGGCGCCGCGGCAGCGCGTCGCGAGAGAGAATTTTAGAGGAACCTCCAATAATTTCGCGCGGCAACGCATCGTGATAGAGCTTTGCTGAGAGAGCTCTGACAAGTTGGGATTGGCCAGTTGGAATTCGTTGAAGCAGCTGTTTATTTGACAAGTAAGGTTTGAATTTGATATCTGTGAACTGTTTTGGTGATTTTGTAATTATTCGGTTTCCTGTTTCTTCGTTTGGATTTCCTGGAGGGTGCCGAGTTTTTCCCGAATTCATTAGTCTAGCTTCTTGACGAATTGCTACTAGATTTCTTGTTAATTCACCTTCGGAGCATACTGCGCCAGTTGGCGGTTGGCCTCGAATTGTCATAAACAGCTGAGCGGCAGCGAAAGCGACGCCTGATGGCGACGGATTCTATGGGTTCGGGTCATGGAAATATGAACTAAGCATGGAACGGCTGTAAGCCAGATTTAGCGTACCACATTCCCTGATGTGTTAGAATTGGCTGTGTTCGTATGGTCGCTCAGTGCAGGCGTAAATATGTAGACATAATCAGAAGGGGGCTTACAATTCAAAATTTTCTGAAGTTCTTTCCATAATGTCTATGCCCCCTTTAACATTTATTTACACGCTGCCATTCACCGCTTGCGCCCCGCTTGCGACGATTCTTATTTAGCTCTCCCTCATAAACGCTGTTGCTGTTCTCCTCTAGGAAGCACCCCTTAGGTGGTCGCTCACGTATAGGGTTCATACACGATACAGCCGTTCCGTGCTTAGTTAGTATTTCTATGGTTCGGGTCTCTCTTGCCGCGCTAAAAAAGTGAAATCTCCGCGGCAAAGCGACGCGCCGACGGACTCTATGGGGGTAGGCCTTTACACCGGTTTTCTCATTCCTAATGTCCCTCTTTTTCCGGATGGCCTCGCTTGTGTTTTCTGAGTCAGAACTGAATTACCTGAGCCAACTGTTTTCAAAGTGAGCCGGCTCACTAAAGAAGTGGCAAGTCGAACACAGCTAGTGGTAAGTCGATTTCAGTTAATATGACAGCTGATTTCAAAGTCCGGCTCCATAGAAATATAAACTAAGCACGGAACGGCTGTATCGTATATAAACCCTGTACATGAGCGACCACCTAAAGATAGCTATGCAGAGGAGTACAGCAGCAGCGTATATGAGGGAAGCTAAATAAGAATTATAGCTATTAGTGAATGGCAGCGTGTAAATAGATGTTAAGGGGGGCATAGACATTATGGAAGGAACTTCGGAAAATTTTGAATTGTAAGCCCGCTTCTGATTATGTCTTCATATTTACGCCTGCACTGAACGTACGAACACAGCCAATTCTAAAACATCAGGGAATGCGGTACGCTAAATCTGGCTTACAGCCGTTCCGTGCTTAGTTCATATTTCCATGCCCTGCAAGTTATCTGCCGAAGATTTTATTTTATCTGAGGTATTTTCTTTTTACAAGATGCTTTTTCCATAATAAAGGGCACAAGGAAAGCATTTAAATTTTATATTTAATTACGGCGTAACTACGTTCCATGAAAACCGCTTTATTAATTATAATTATTTAATATTGCTTAATGCGTAATGGAAGCGTAGTAATGCATTGAGAAATATTAAGTAATAATTAATTTGAGTTCATTCCGTGCGTTTTTTATTTAAAAAACGGCAGATTTTCTAAACAAAGTTATTTTGTATTTTGGACCTTTTTTTTAATATCTCGATAAGTGGATTGTTTTCATTATTTCTTTTCTACTACAAAGTGCAAAATGCATTGCATTAACAACAATAATAATCTCGTATTTGAAATGCACCTTATATTAGGGAACCAGAGGCTATTTAGTTGTCGCAAGTTTTCAAATTCAATGAAAGAAAGTACACACGACCACGTTTTGCAGGAATAAAAAGTTCATACGGGTGGATACTGTTAAATTTAATGTCATATCTGGCAGCAGCAGTTCACTTCAATTTGCTGTGTATTCTACTAGATTTGTTTCAAAAGCATAAAAATGCCGTTGACCGCGGAATCCGCAGCACAACAAGTTCAGGTGTGTGAGGAATAATTTGGGGACTCAACCATAAAAAGTGCCCCTAAATTTGAAAGCGGGTTTCGAGGTGCTTTGTTATCCTAATAAACGGAAAATTATTTATAATTACAAAGACGAGGTGTTGATGTCCATGGATTGCTTCTTTCTTTGAAACTCTTACTGTATTTAAAAGCAATGGCTCTTTAGGTTTATTAAAATCCATGCTATACCGAAGATTGCAAATATCAAAAATCTATTTAAAAATATGTTCACTTGAATTACCCAGTACAAAACAAAATATTAAGATTAAAAACCATTTTGAGATTCTCTTGCATCTAAAATGCTTCAATTCTAAATAGTTCATATATATGTTCAGGACCGGCTGAAAGTACTGCAGTCCCTTATTCACGACATCGAAATGGAGAGAAAAGGGAATGAAGCTAATTTGAGTAGCATAATTCGACCACAGGAATCGAACATCCCCCAGCATAAAATGAAAAGCCTGTATAAGATGGGCTTGAATGATGCAGCCCGGGAGGAAGCAGTCATACGTCAGGCACTAGCAAAAATACAGGAAATTAGACATATTCGTAATGAGAGGCGAATACAGGCACGAAATGCCGGTAATAAAGAAACTATTCGAAGAGGCGCTCTCATGAAAATGCTGCAAATATCCGCCCAAACTTTGCCCCTGTTTGTTAGTAAGCCTAACGACAAGGTGCCACCACTATGCGGAGCAATTCCAGCTTTATCAAATTATATAGCCAAACCAGGAGATATGGTTGCCGCTCTAGTCGATGGAGAGGAAGGTGAAAATTGGATTTTAGCTGAAGTTGTTCAATTCCTACATGGCCAAAACAAGTACGAAGTAGTTGACATCGACGAGGAACAGAAAGATAGGCATGTACTCAACAAGCGTAAGGTTATTCCTCTACCTTTGATGAGAGCTAATCCTGAAACTGACGGGCATGCCTTGTTTTCGAAAGATACTTTGGGTAAAATTTGGGTAAATTACTCTAAATGCAGACATTATTATGGATCTTGCATTCCAGTGTTGGCTCTTTATCCGCAAACGACCTGCTTCTATAAAGCTATAATAAACCGCTTACCTACTACAGCGACAGAAGAGTACGACGTGCTCTTTGAAGATACAACGTATTCTGAAGGGCATTCGCCTCCACTTTCTGTAGCTCAGCAGTATGTGATTGCTTATAAACCGACTAAAAAATGTGGAGCACTTTCATCTACTTGACAGCAATAATATTCGGATGCGTCGGCCGAAGACTGAATTTAAATCGGCTAAGACGACTTTTATATTTTAATAAATAACTACTACCACCTAATTGTTTATTTCACAGATCTGCATTCTTTTCCTTAGAGTAAAAAATGTTACAATCTTCAAATTGTTTTAATAGGTGGATTATGGGTATTAAATCGCGGGAATTTTCTTAGCATACATACTATGCTTTAAGACTTCGTGTCGCATATATGAAGACAATAAAGTACTTGCAACCAATTTTCTTATATTTTCATGTATCGTTAAGATTATAACCAGCCTTTCGAAGGAACGCGACCTATAAGATATATTGTGCTAAAGCCGGTCATTTCTTTGAAAACCTTTTCCACATCAAGGCCTTGAAGTAGGCTATAGTGATCTAGTGAGCTGTATGTGACAGCCATCAGCGCAATGATGGGCGCTCCAAGTATAGCAGCCTTTGGTGATCTAAGGTTGGAAGATTGCCTCTTGCGTGGGCTTTAATTGGCCTGCACTGAGGGTCTTTTCAGGGGAACACGCTGGGATATGGACCCCCATTTTATGAGAGCCAACTAATGTGTTTAACTGTGAAATAACACTTGTGTCTACCTTGACTATTGAGCTTACATATAAAGGTACTCGGTCGAAAATAGGAAGAGGCTTGCCTTTGCAGGCAATGTTTACCAAGACACCAGATTTCAAAAGATTTGATATTTGTATTTACGACGGTTTACTTGCAGTTATCATGCGTCGCGTGATTTGCGTACACAAAATCAAATTAGACGAACGACAATTTGCTAAACCTCTTACTTTATTCATCCAGTAGTTTGTCGCTTACACCATAAAATATTAATTCTAACAGGTCTCCAGTTCGGGAAGGAGTGGAATTTTGTTCGTAATTGCAAACTTCTTCAAAGCCTCATACTTGTTACGCCAATTGTCGATTTCTCGCCGTATTGAGTCGTTCTCGTCTTGCATTAACTCCAAGTCGCGCCATTCCTGTGACTTTTCTGTTTCAAGGACATCCTTCTGCTCAATCCGTTTTATGCGACAACTTGCAGCATAACCCCGGTTCTTTAGGGTGCGCCGTCGTTGCTTCATGCGAACTATTTCCTCCCTGGTCAATCCTCTTAGCTTTAGCGTCCTATTTAAATCACGGACAGAAATTGTTACCAGTTCGTCATCGCTTATGTCCGGAATTGGACATGGTGACAGAGGTGCCTGGACGAAAGGACTTGTTATATTTCACAATGTAATAATACGGGTCTCCCACCAATGAAGATTTGCGTTCACGTTTGACTTCCTGAGGCATTTTGTTTGCTTTCTATTGTTGTTGTTGAGTTTTAAGTTAGCCACAAAAGGCGTCCCAATAGTGACTTATTTGGTTCGGGATTATGCGCAAAATGACCAGAACGCAGAACTATCTATTGTGTTAAAACACAAAAATTGTAAAAACAACGAAATACGTCTGCCACTCAAACGTCATATATACTTGCAACTATTCTGACATTGACATTTAAAAAAAATATACAAAGGATTGGATAAAAGGGCGTCTTGTAAAACTAAGGCCCGATACACAACCTGGCAGAAGCTATTTATATTAGCAAGATTCTCCCTTTTGGACGAATGCAAGCACCAGATGATTAATTGATTGAGGGCTGGGAAATTCCAGGGCTTAAGTTCCCTTTCTCACTTTTTTTGAAATGCCGTAAAACCTTATGGAAATGTTCCATTTATGGTCGGAACGACTGAATAAGGTAAAAATAGTTGTCGGAAAGCAATACTTTCCCGAAAATTATCTTGTTTTAACACCAAAAATTGCAAAAATCAATTGACTTTGACGTCTGTTTTCGAGATATAAAATTATTCAGAGTGGCTATTCGCATCGTCCTTGCTTTGTACAATCGAAATTTGTGCGGTAAATAACTTTTTAAACATCGGTACGAAAGAATTCCTAATAAAAATTCACTTTTCTCAAAAAATAATTTTTGACAGATGATTTACCTTTTACAAATTGTATGGAAATTTTCAATTTTTGGTGTTAAAACAAGCAAAAACAAGCTAATTTTTGGGAAAGTATTGCTTTCCGACAACTATTTTTACCTTATTCAGTCGTTCCGACCATAAATGGAACATTTCCATAAGGTTTTAGGGCATTTCGAAAAAAGTGAGAAAGGGAACTTGTTCCAATTCCAGCAAGAGTTCTTTCCTAATAACTTGAATTGTGATTTTTTGACACAAATGATCTCTGCGTTTTTAAGTTAAGTTCAGTGGACTTCATTAGAAATGTCAGTGAGGCGTTGGAATTTCATTTAAATATTGTGGGGTTTTCGCGTTTTGTGTGTTTTAGTAGATTAAAATCATTCCGGATCTGTGAATATGTGGTTTTCTAATTTTAATTGGCTGTAAAGCATTTCGGAACAAGTTCCCTTTCTCACTTTTTTCGAAATGCCCTAAAACCTTATGGAAATGTTCCATTTATGGTCGGAACGACTGAATAAGGTAAAAATAGTTGTCGGAAAGCAATACTTTCCCAAAAATTACCTTGTTTTCGCTTGTTTTAACACCAAAAATTGAAAATTTCCATACAATTTGTGAAAGATAAATCAGCTGTCAAAAATTATTTTTTGAGAAAAGTGAATTTTTCTTAGGAATTCTTTGGTACCGATGTTTAAAAAGTTATTTACCGCACAAATTTCGATTGTACAAAGCAAGGACGATGCGAATAGCCACTCTGAATAATTTTATACCTCGAAAACAGACGTCAATGTCAATTGATTTTTGCAATTTTTGGTGTTAAAACAAGATAATTTTCGGGAAAGTATTGCTTTCCGATAACTATTTTTACCTTATTCAGTCGTTCCGACCATAAATGGAACATTTCCATAAGGTTTTAGGGCATTTCGAAATAAGTGAGAAAGGGAACTTGTTCCAAAATTAATTTCCCGTGTTTACAGCCAAGAAATGCTTTAAATATTTTATAAGTTATATGAATTTTGTTATTTTACAAGATTGCTAATAACCATTCTTTTGTTTCATATCCTACGTTTTCTAGTATTTGACTGCAGAGTGTCAGATGTCTTTCTGCATACAAAGAACTGTCAACAAAATTCAAATTGGATTTGGGTATAGTAGGATTTTAATAAATGTGTGCTATCAGCCGTTGTTGTGAATAATGTTCGCTGAGCCCACTTGCCGATTATGTTTATCAACGGAAGGAGGACTAGATGATATTTTTGCACTTCCAGGGATGGAACAGAAGATATTTGAGTGCACAAGTCTGAAGGTATGAACCATTTCAAGTTCAGTTAACTTTATTCTATAAGCATGCAATGCTCCAGATAACTAATTTGAGGAGTCTTCCGACATGCATATGTGAAATTTGCAAATCTGAGATCATCATATGGTTCAAATTTAAAAGACAATGCCTGACCACTGATGAGTTCCTTCAAAGGAAATTGAGAGAGTTCTCGGCCGATAAAGATGCAAGCGAACATGAGGAGGACGAAGTCGAGGTCATTGATTTGGGAACGGCCACTTTGGGTGAAGTTGAAAGTGAGAGCAAGGAAGAAAACAATGAGGAACTGTTAGACATTAAATTTGAGGCTGTGCAGGAGGACGACTTGCATGAGGAAGTAGAAAGCGAGAAGGCCATAGAAGTTATTCCAGTGGAGGAAGAAGACAGTCAGGTGGATGATTTAGATGATTCTCAGTCAATTCCGGACATTGATGTTACAAGGGTGTGGAAAAAGGCGAAATCAAAACGTTCCGAGGTAAGTTCTATCTACGACTTTTGCATTTTACTAACTTGCTTTTCTGAGGTGTGGGTAACATCTGATGGAAAACGCGTCAAATACCACACTAAATGCCAAGTATGTGGCAAATTTCAGCAGAACCTAAAGCAGCACATGCTCATTCACACAGATGAAATGCCTTTTCGATGCCCGTATTGCGAGCGCGGCTTTCGGCAGAAGAGTAATTTTAAGCACCATGTGTACATCCATACAGGCGAGAAACCATATAAATGCAAGCTTTGCGATAAGGCCTTCTCTGACCCGGCATCCTTGAGATCACATATGATCCAGCACACAGGAGAACGCCGGTATCACTGCGAAATCTGTGGTAAGGCATTTGGCCATTCACACACACTTACCGCTCATCGGCGAATTCATACGCAAGATAGAAGGCACGCCTGTGAATATTGTTCAAAGCGCTTTTTATCGAAGCATGCACTGAAAAAACACGTGCGAACTCATACCGGAGAAAAGCCGTATAAGTGTGAGCAATGCCCCAAAACGTTTTCTACATCTGGTAATTTGTCAACGCATCGAAGGGTCCACACTAGAGAGAGGCCGTACTCATGCACTATTTGCGGATTAGACTTTGCCTACAGGTGCGTCCTGAACACACATATGAAAAGGCACGGCAACAGCCAACCTCCAAACGAAGTCGATAAAGATATTTATAGAGACGAAGAAAAAAAATAACAATGTTAAATTATTTAAAGTCGTTAATTTGGCCATTTTTGTATAAATATTTATTTATAAACATTTGCCTATTACTCATATTTCTGCAAGAACATACCTGAATTTTTCCGGGTATGTCCATTCTTAAATAGTAAAAAACCCGATCACAAATCTAACTTATGCTTTAGTCACCAAACCAGTAAAATTTCCTTGAATTTTTAACCGTGATTCATCCATATTATTATCGAAATTAACATAAAACATCACCAGAAATTTTATTCTTTACTTTAAGAAGCGAACTTCTTGTTATGACCCACCCGGATAAAGGGTGTAAAACGATACCAATGCAGACCCTCCATTCCGTCCAAATCGGTTAAAAAAATTGAGAATTGTCGGTCGCCATATTGGATCCGCAATTTTGCTATGTCAAAAGATTTAGCAGTGATGTTCCATATTCTTTTGATAAGCTTTCGACCATTCCCGACAGGAAGAATCACCATTTAATTATATAGATACGCCAACCTATAAACGTAGATATTGCAAGCATTAATGCACCTTAAATGTAGATTGACTCTTCTCAAATAATAGTTAGGAAATTTATTTGAAACATCTTATTGTTGGCACAAGTCTGTACAATTAGTCTTTGACATTCAGAGTGTGTGTGGTATTCGAAGCGCGAAATTTATTTATACCACCGACGACAGCTAGTGAAATTAGTTTAAAATAATAACGGATTTCTGAGAATTTTAAACTTTATTATAAATAAAAGTATAAATTGGTTAGACCACATAAGGATTCCTCGTGGTGAAGAAGAGAAGAGAATAATAATCGTCTACCATGATGTACGATACCACTGCTGTAAATTTCAGTTAAAATTAGTCGTTCCCAACTGTTGTAAGAAATTTCGTTAATTTGAGGGAAAACTGCGGGAAGATGCCGATTTCTTTTCGAGGAATCCTTTGCGTACCGATGTGAATATCAAGTCCTTCGAAAAGGTAGAGTCAAACCTTATCAATATCGCTCAACTGATTGCTAATTGGCTTCAGACGGAGCAACAACCAAATGGTGAACTTTCTAAACTTATAACTTATCTAATGGACAATAAGCTTTCCGAGGATGTTGTCAAGACCTATGAGTGCATCTCATCGCTAAAGTAGCAATCTCCTAGCACACCATCCATACCGATGCAAGCGGGAAGCTGAGCAGGAAAAACGATATAAAGTAGTAACCCTTTGTCCTTATGCACGCGTTTACCAAGTATGTACGTGTTGCTCCATAACACATTGCGCATTGACGTCCAGCAGCAGGCTCTCAAGGCGAGAATCTCGCTCTTCGGTGCGGGGAATCATGCGGTGGAAAATATGGAGAAAACTCCTGAATATGAGAAGACGAGGTTTGATAGCACCAAAGCCAAACTGAGACCATTCCGTGTAGGTGACTTTGCTTTTGCTTAAAGTCATTGAAGTTTTGGAAGGAGACTAATACTAACCGGGCGTACAAGTCCGTACATGATTACGGGAAATGCCTGATAGTGATTTTGGTGAGTCCAATGATCCTGAACCTTTTACTTGCTTTGGTTAACGCTCGTACAATTGATATGAATGCATTGCTCTCTGTTACATGCTTGAGGCCCATGGTCCCAGCCATTCCAAAACGTAGGTGTGAAATTCATTTTCCGGTGTCTGTGCTATCAGAAGCTATTTGTGACGTTCGTTAGGCTTGCGGTCATAGTGTGTGGATACCGGATGGAGGTTGTCCATCACTGGCATGATAATCGGATAGAGGCTGCCGTTTGTAACCGTATAGAGGTTGCTGAGTGGAAGTCCGCATAGTGAGGCATAGTGTTATTCTTTGGGATTTTCGCCAATCTTGAATGATGATTGAATTTAGTGAGCTATCTTTGATAAATTTTGAGTATTGTTCGCAACTTAACTTAAATTGTTATTATTATGTGTTCACTTATTGAGGATTGAACTTATACTTTTTGTTTATGGGTATTGAAGAAAAATTAATAATTGAGAGTGAATGTTACTCAATGTAATATGCTTTGTCCTCATCAAATAGATGTTGATTGTTGTGCAAATATTTATTAACGCCGTTTTCTTCTCCTGTGATGTCTAGTCAGGCTGGTCGAGTGAAAGCATAGGTACTTTACTCTGTAGAGCTATTTTCTCTTTTAAGGTGTCTCACACGAGGACGTGAATTTTAATATTTTAAGTAGGTATGTACCAACTACGAATTTTATTCAAATTTTTACATTACAGTTAAAGCAGGCGGGACCCTTTGTATTCACAATTTTATAATAATAATAATAATAATAACTTATTTACACAACTGTACTAAGGCCTATTATTACAAAGAACATTAATCAGCTCTTAAACAATTAAAAAAAAAATTGACGAGAAAAAAAATGACCATGCAGTTTAACATTATTTAAAAACAAAGTAGTCATCTAGTTAGTTAGAAAGAGTAAAGATTTTTTTATGATTGCAAGATCTAATTTTCAATGAAAAAATTATAAATATAATTTAAAGTTGTAAGAAATATTAGAGATTAAAACAAGAAATAATTAATAAAGCTATACTTAATTTTACATGTCTTCTTTAATTTGGAGTTCGTTCCATAATTTAGCAGCTTGTACGAAATAGGAAGTTTTAGATTGTGAATATTTATGGAATCAATGTCTTTTGTTTGTAGTGAGCTAAGGAAATTTATGCTTTCAAAGAGATTGCTTGGTATTATTTGATTTATTATTTTAAACATCGTTAAACACTTTCAAAAATTAAAATGATTCTTAGGGACATTCCTAATAGTATACTAATATAGCATGATGTGATACATGTTCATAGTGACGCAAGCGAAAGACGAATCCAGCCCACGTATTAAGGGCGCGCTGAAGATTCGTAAAATTCTCAACGTTTGTAGAAGAATCGGCATGATCGATGTCGTAACCAAATGTTGTCGAACCCTAGCTGTACATGACCACGATTACCTTCCTTAGAATACCGAATATCTTGGATGTTAGCAAATCAATATGGTTAGTCCAAGTCAACGTCTGGTTGAAAACATTACCCAGATTCTTAGCGCTGTTGGCAAACGGAATCGGTTCACCATCTACAAGTAACGGAGAAAAATTCGAAGTTTTTATATAATAGCTTGAGATTTGCTGGGGTTGTTTTTCAGCATACTGCACTTAGCCCAATCAGAAATATATCTAAGGTCGGTATTAATATAACAGATTATACCACAGATTTCATTATTACGAGCTCCACGATAAAGCTGTACCACAGACAAATAACAAATTGTCTGTGGCTGTGTGTCATCAACTTATTTCAAAATATCACAGTTAAAGTTTGCTGCAGAAATATCATCAATACAAATGGAAAAGAGTAGAGGTCCAAGACCACCTGGGGAACACTTGCAGATAGCATGATGGGATGTCGAATGGGTTCCGCCTGCTTTAACTGTAATATTAAAGTTTAAATAAAATTCATAGTTGGTACTTACCTACTTAAAATATGTATTAAAATGACCCCGGCTTTGCAGTCTGTTCTTAATTTTTTTAATTATATATTGTTTAAATACTATATATGATTTGGGGTGATTTCCCTAAGGGAATATTGCAATTTTTAAGCAATTTTCTTTTATTTTGCGAAGGTATGCAACCCATTAATGTTAATGTTAGTTACGTTGGAAACGTAGTCTATAATGTACTCGAGTAGTAGTAGAATAATCAATTTATCGATTTTCCTATTTTTCTCATTGTTATTACTATAGCCTTTTAGTTATAATATAAACATGTCCCGTTTGTATCATCTAGCGGTGAGCAGTAAAATTGTTTAAATTGGCGAAATTCCGAGCAAATATTGAGTGTGGCGACTAATCACCATTGATCGTATTAAAATGCTCGCAAGTACACTTTCAAATATTATTTCGTTCCTTCTCTTTGATATTTTAATAAGACACCCTTTAAGATTTTTACATATTTTATTTTGAAAATTTTTATAATCACTTGTTTTTATTAATAAAGAATGATATAACAAGTTTATCGATGTATACAAAACTATAAAAATATACAGAGCGTAATCAATAATATATACACATTGAATAACTGTTGACGTTGCGTTTCTAGAGCAAAATATTTCCAATATATCTACACAAATAAATATGCCCTGGAGATATTAAGTTGCCTTGCTGCGTGATTATTACTAAGTAAGTAGTCTAAAGTTTCGTGTTGTTCTAATTATTTGTGGTAAATGCAAAATTGAAAAGTTTTACAATTCAAAAAGACTAAAATCGTTTATGAAGACAGTTCTTAACATGAATTAAATGTTAAATAAATAAAGCAAAAAAAATATAAATAAATCTTACTACTGAACCCTTCTACAATAGTAACCAAGGGTTTTGCATTTTTCACAAAGAAGTTGGGGATGTATTTTAGACTGATCAGATACATCCAATCCATCTGGTTTGTCAAGAGGTCGTTGCTTGTTCGGATATACGTTTAGATGGCACTTGATACACTCCTGACCCATGTTGGCCCATGAGTTTCCGGACATCCACTTTCTTTTGCACTTGGGACATTTATACTCTCCAAAGCATCGCTTTTTTCCTTGGTATGGAGTTTTCCCTTCACCTTTTGGTCTCGCCTGAAACGAAATTATATTAGTAAATTTATTACATAACTTTCTCATTTTATGTGTGCCATGAACCAAAAATACTGAAAACAATCATTTTTTATATTTTTATACGATTGCCTACATAGGTAAACGCATAAATAATATTGCGAATGAAGAATAATTAGCCTGTAATTAAAATTTTTCAACTGATACCTGCGGGCAGTCGCGAATAAAGTGTCCTTTTCTGAAGCATAAATGGCATAAATAGTTTAAGGGAGGCTGTCGAAGTGCCTTTGGTTGTTGAAAAGATGGGAACAGGGCGAGGTCGTTCAATTGGTCGCATAGTTCTGTAATTATATCATTCGAAGAGGGGCTCAAAAGTCCACCGGTGTTTGTCTCGTTAATAGATCCATTTGTATTGTAGGTATAGCTTTGAGCGCCTGAATACGGACTCCAAATTGTTGACGCAAAGAGCTTAGATTGCTGTAATGACATTGTATATAGATGGTTTAGTTATTTGACGCATATCAAAATATTTTGTTAAGTTTAAAACCTAAGTATTGTAATAATATTAACCTGTGTAGTGTTTATTGTTTGTATAATAGTATTTTTACATGAACATAACATAATGTGCAGAATGAAAGTATGTGTGTGCATGCGGGGGCAGAAAGCGTATCCTTTACATAAGAGCCTGTTTTGTAACATACTATATGACTAAGGAACTGTGCTTTGGCAGGAAATTCAGGATTCTTATTTCCGAAAGTTCAGATTGGGATGGCAATGGCCCCAGAATGGACTCTAGAAGCTTCAATTGGTTTACAGATGGCTCAAAAACAGAACATGGTACTTAACCATAGTAACAAACAGCCAAGTGTGTTTCAAGCCGAAATCCATGACCTTGAAGCTCAACAAGGGACAGAAAGGTGCTAAAGGAGCTGACCCATTGCCGACGGATCGAACGAAATAAATTTCACTCTAAAATTTAGAGGAATCTTCTATATTTCGTTGGGGCAATCCGGTGTGAGAGAGAGAGCCAGACTCAAGCTCTGTGGCAAAGGCGACGCTTCGTTTGTCGTTGCCGGATTCTATGGGGGCCTGCCTCGGTTTGCTGCGGATTTCCTGGAGGGTGTCGAGTTTTTCCCGAATTCATTAGTCTAGTTGCTTGACGAATTTGTCCTAGATTTATCTGGTTAATTCACCTGCGGAGTATAATCCGCAAGTTGACGGTTGGTCTCGAATTGTCATAAATAGTTGAGCGGGAGCGGATGCGTCGACGGATTCTATGGGTTCGGGTCGCTTTTGCCGGACTCAAAATGCTTTAGCTCTCAAGCTCTGCGGCAAAGGCGACGCTTCGTTTGCCGTTGCCGGATTCTATGCGGGCCTGCCAACTTTGACTGAGCTATGCACTACGACAGCGTAGGCTACTTCATCATGCATTTGCTTCAGTTTAATTGTTTTCCTAAATCCCATGCAAAATTTACTGCGCATCATGCATGATCGAATATAGATTGAATCTGGATTCAATTCCATATATACGCATATTGGATTGAAATTGGATCGAGTGGATCCAAGCTCGCCTAGCCAGCTGGAATGAGTCGAAATAATAATAAGCTACGAAGTACAAACACTGATCGAGTAATCGATTTGACCGTTGCCACTGAGCGTGTTGTGGCAGCATTAATTTCTTTCTGGAATTTGTATTTTCTTGTAAAAATTGTTTTATAAACAAAAAAAATCGAAAGTTTGGGAACACGAGCAGAGATTGGAAATTCTCATTTTACGAGTTATTTAAGCACTTCTGATGTCACTTTAATGCGTATTGGATTCACTTTCGACTCGATGCTTTAATCCAAAGTAGTTAAATAGGCGGATCGAAAACTCAATATAATCTCGATTCGATCCGTCATGTATGTATCTCTTCGTAGTAATTGTATAAAATTTTAATTTTTTGTGATCTGGAAATCGTCACAGAATTGAATATCATTCAAATTAGTGGGACGTTATTATCTACTATTATCATAGATTATTTTTAAACCGTTTAGTTTATGAATTTGTAAAAATTTCTAAATAAAAAAGAGTGATGTCTCCTTGCCTTTTTATAAAACATCAATATCTTAGAAATAGGCTACGACAATTTTTGGTTTATTCCGTTTTTTTATGACAAAATTTGAATTGCATTGCATTGCAAACAGCTGTTCATTTGAAAATCATTCGCCAGAAACAACTATAGAGAGAAGAATGCAATAATGTGTGTAGATTATGCCCTCTACAAATTATTATTATAAATGCAGGGTAATGAAATGAAAATGTATGTGCAATTGGACGTCCAAAATTTTTAATTCATTAAAGAATTATTTTTATAATCACAAATAATACTAATAAATGAAAATTATATTGCATTGCACTGGGGTAGATGTTTAAAATCAGGTAATATTTAGGCATTGGTTTTGTGTGAAGGAATTGAACAATAAATATAAAATGTTTTACTCTCTTATATAAGACTAGTTTGCCCGGACCCGGCGTTTCCCGGGATACTATTAAATTTGTATTCCTTAATTTTACAACCCCTCCCTACTGCACCGCCTCTCCTATATAGCGGGGTGGGGGTGGTCTCATTAAATCAATTCGTATAGAATACACCCCATACATCACTTTCACCTATTCCTAGTATTTTTTTACTATAAATAAATCAATTTCTTTCATTTAATTCCAATCGGCAGGGGTAAATTTTCGCCACCCTCAAAAAGTTTCCAATCACAACAACCACAGTTTCTATATTTATTAATATTTTCATCCCCAATTTGGCATACACATTGCCCCGCGTGTTTTCTATTTTCTAAAATTTTTTTGACAGCCTATACCGCCCCAGCTTTACGCAAAAAAATAAACAGTAAACTCGTACCTCTTTTACACTTTATTCCGTTTTACTAAAAACCTATTATTTATTAAGTAAATTTTCATATATTTACGTAATTATACTACTCTTGAAGGCACTTCAATTGAGCTCACCCACAATAATTACCGAGATATTTCAATTTTACTCTTCATTCTCGACAAAATCCATGCCTTCATTTTCACGGGTAAATATTTTTTTTTTCATTTTTTCCTAATGTTTTTCTATTTTCGTTTTCCATATGTTTTTAGATTTTCCAACAGTATTATTAAATTTAGTTTTTTCACTTTACACCACCTTCCTAATGCACCCCTCTCCTATATATTGATAGCAAATTCGAAATCAGTGATCCCGAAAATTCCCTAGTGCGTATTTTCAGGGAAATCCCTTAAAGTTTAACTTTTCGATCGCCACATTGATCCGCCATCTTAAATTCAAAAATTTTGATGGCGGATTCGAAATCAGTGGCCCCCTAGTTCGGATTTGCAGGGCTATCCCTTGAAGTTTTTCTTCTTGAATTCCAAAATTTCGAATACAGACTCGAGATCAGCGACCCCGAAAACCTCCTATTGCCCTTTTTTATAAAGATTCCTTAAATTTTGAAAATTCGCCTCCTATACAACATGCAAATTTCGATTTGATCGATTTTCCGCCTTTTCGTTTGGGGTTTCCCGAATTTTTGTGTTATAGTGAACAAAAAAAACAAAAAAATATTCAAATCGGTCAAGCCGATTTTGAGAGTTTTAGCGAGACTAACGAACAGCAATTGTTTTTTATATGCATAATAAATGTATAGATAGATATAAAGAATACAGAATGACAGTTGAATGTTTTTTTATTTATTTTTTTACTAAATATAAATACACATTCAAAATACTCGTCTTTGGAAAGCCTCGGTCGGGTTGCGTAGAGGAATTCTCGGAATAGAAAGATTTGCAATCAAAAAATTTAAAAGATTTTTCATCTGCGATATTACGCACCACTATGGCCCGTAGCAGTTATAAACATTTTTAAAAAATTGTCAAAGTGGTGACCATTTAAACTCGAAATATCGAAAATAATCATTTTGTTAAGGTGTTTTTTTACAGGAAATTTTATGCTATGTGACGGAGCCAATAGCGTATAGAATATTGTGTTAAATTTCCAGATCGCCTAGAGCCTAGAGTGTTAGTTTTTTTTGTTTTACCCCGGAATTTCTACAAAAATGTTTCCAGAAAAACGCATTCCGTCGCGCGGCGGGCGAGCCGATTTTGAGAGTCTCCATTATAAAGAATTGCAAATTTCAAATTATGCCGAATTTTAAAGCGAACATTTAACTGCCGAAACTATAAAATACCAGAGTATTATGTTCACATTTTAAAACCCAGAATGACCTCTAAAAGGTAAAGTTATCTAAAAATGGTTTTTTTTTCAAGTATAATAACTCAAGAATTTGTACAAACAATTTTATGTCAAAATTGACAGAAATTCATGGAGACATGCAGTGGAGATCTCATAGAATGAGCCAATACAGATAGAGTGGCTAATGCACCTTGATTGGAACGGTCGACCGCATGTATTTTTAAACTGCTAAATAGGTACATAATGTTTCACGATCATTCTATAATTGCAGTTTCATAGAACTAAAACACATTTTTCTCAAAACTGCTTCTTCAACGCTGGCGAGCCCGCTACAGCTAAGACTAATAGTCTAATTTGAACAATTGTTGCGCCACAATTTTTGTAATCTGAGTGGCTAACGATAAGAATAGCCGTTTTTGTCACTCTATAAAATCATACTTTTTTTCTTAAATATATGTAAAACATCGAACTTTGTCTTCAAATGAGCGCCTTTTTGTGAACAATTTAAAAAAACCGCTATTCTTATAAATTGAAAATAAGGCTTTTCTTTTGTTTTAGACAGTTTTGCTCGATATATTCTGTTTTCCAGTTTAGTCGTTCTACGAATGATCTTGGATATTAAATAAAATAATAAAATCAAATAATAAAAATTGATATTTTAATAACAATTTCACAAATTGTAGATGAAACTGTGTTAGACATAACATTATGTCTATTTCTCTTCAACTTTAAATCTTAAAAATGGATCCCAAGAAAACGCTTTTTTTGGGGTATTACCCTAGTGATCCCCCTTAACACACTACCTACTCTTGTTATTTAAGTGCATATTTAAAAACATCAGGAGAAGGATATGAATACTTGGCCTAAAGCACATTTGCAGCAGTAACATATCTACAGTAAATTACAATTTCATTTAACAAATGTGGTTTTTAGTGCCAGAGAAAGTGAGTAGGGGTTAGTAAAACGGTCCGACTTTGCTCCTACATATAATATAGGTTTCTAATACATCACAACTTAATTAAATGCAACTTTGATTATTAAAATTTTATAATCGGAATTGTATTTGCATTATAAATGTTCCCACACAATTACACTCTTTTAAAAGTTTTGAGCAAAGTATGGCCACTTTACGGTACTTTATTTAAACTATTGACTAAACTAAAGTAATGTTTTTAATGTTGCTTGTAAAAACATACCAAGTAGGGATCCTGCGACTGGTCCACTGAGAGATAACATTGATACCATTGGTAATTTCCTTGTGAACCAAAAGGACTATTTGGAGCTGTATTGCTTGCAGAATTATCACTCAGCATATGCGGAGATTCTGTGGACGTTCGTAAATTAGATCCAATTTTGTGGTAGATTGCTTGTGATGCAATCCCACCACCACTGCTATTCCCAATAATACTAAAAGGCGCTCCACTGGTATTCACCCCAAAATCAGTCTCACTGTCTAACGAAATTGGCGAGATGTGTGTGCCATCGAATCTTGATTTCGAGTATAGATGGATTGGGTCAACGATAGTTGGAGACAGCTGCGAAATAACAGTCGGAGGCATTTCGGTCCACTTTTTCAGCTATTGGAGTCGGCAAGTTTAGCAAAACTGAATTAATATTATGTTTGCAAATTTCAGTATAGAAAAATCGCTTTTGAAAGATTTGAATATTTCTTTGTTTTTCGTAAATTGTTTTATCCCACTCTACACTTGTCAGTCATATGCGTCTATACAGAAATTAATGCCTTAAAATATCTTTTCGTTATTTTTAGAAAACATTTCTTCTTAAGCTTGTACGGCACACACACGAACGTGTTTGAACTGAATATTTATCCGTTTTAGTCTTTTATAGTTACGAGTTAAATGTATTTTCGGTCGTTCGAATAAAATGCAAATTATATCTGCGGAATTAATCGGATAATAAGCCTAAATAAACAAATTGGCTTTAAATGGAAGATCGTTTCGAAAATAATGTGTATCGTATTGGGAGACGATGACTGAAGCGAACCGAAAGCGGGATCTCGCGTCCATCCAGATTGTCGACAACTAACTAACTAAATTAAGATGGGGAGCAGCGACTCAGCGTTTTCATTTTATGCTCACTTTGTGTATGGAACGTTCAGAAAAATGCTGAGATAGTGAAATACCAGCACAAAGTTTGGACGTATCTCGATCCCAATGTGTAGCAGATAATTATTTCTTTGGGCTAGGAATTTATCATTGATTCATAATACGATCAACGTCTGTAAACAAAAAATTAAGCCGAATCAATGAACTAAGATTTCTTTCTATTCCCTTGGAATGAGAATGTGTGCAGCTCATTTTAATTACTGTTTACATCGCCCTATTCTAGGAATTTTGCTTAGTAATTTAATTATCAAGAATATCAAGTATTGGGCAAGAAATAAACTCTAAATTCAGGAAGCACACAAAATACGACCAACGGCTTGTTTTCAAATTATATTAATAATGGTACATGTATAATGTGCATATATGTATGAACGTACATACACTCGCTACGGCAAAACAGCTTGTAGTCATAATAACACTAATTTAACTCATTTTCGCGCAATTCAATCAGAATCTTGAAATATATAGCAAAGACAAACCGTCGAATTTGTGTTAAATGAATGGAATCTAAACAGATTTCGAATAAAACATGTCGATTAGGTATGTGAACTGCTGATATTTGTACCTAATTTAGTCCTACCTTTTAAGCTGCTTTACGAGAGCCTAGCGTAACACCAATCTAATGATTAGGATTGCCTGGAAGCTTCAATTAAATTGCACATCCTACTAATGTGTAGCACGCGCTGTCGCATCGCATTTTTAGTTCAGAGTGACATCATCTCATTTTGCGCCCATGTAGTGGTTTCTTAATTGACATGTGCTCCATATGCCGGCAGCGTTCTATTGTTTTGTATAGCTCAGCTGAGAACTTAGGTCAGTAACACGAGATGAAATTATTGCGACAATCTGTATATTTAAACTATTTGAGCAGTACTGTTTATAGTATGTTTAAGATAATCAATCTCATAATGGTTTGCATTTTACTATTTGAAATTCACCCCTACAAAATTCAAGAATAACTCTCTCCCATCAAAGATTGTGTTGTGGAATTACGGGCAGTAAAAGTTCTCCACTTGAATTGAATAATAAACATTTTGAAACCTTTGAGTCATAGACATTCATATGATTAAATAGCTTTAAAACATTGTGCCGTTGTGAGTCAGAAATATCATATGACTAATTATGGCGAAATTTGATGTTGCCTTGTTTACACTAGACGCCACTGAGAAAACCCCTATAAACCAAATATCACATAAACACTTTACAATGAATATGACTATTTTATTATTATCGAAAATATATTTACCTCAAACGTTATCTGATGACTTCATAGTTGAATAATTAATTTAATTTCCACAAACGCAAGGACTTAAGCATTCTAACGGTTAAATTTGTACAAATTTACACAAATTGCTTTAGATTACGGTAATATAACAGAATGTAATAGGAAATAACAGAAAAAATAAAAATTTTATAGATTCTTGGTATTATATATCATTTAATACTACGATTTCCCAGTTTTAGGGGCTTTATCGACTCTTCTCCTGATTTGATCGTACGTTGCAGATAAAAATTGGGTTTATATCTAAAATCGAAAACCCCTTACATCAGTTATCAAAACCCCAACAGGGCTAACGGAACTTATGCCTTAACGGTCAAAATAAAGGATTCACTGATTCAGAGAGTCACACATAATTATAATTCTCATTTTCTCGTGAACGGAGCTTTCAATCTTGATGAAAATTTTATCAGAGTTAGTCAACATTAATAACTATCTGTCTAAATAAATATAATTCTTATCAAATTTTAAATTTAAATATTATATGTAAATAATTATTAAAATTAAGAAAATTAAAAATGTCTGTCCTACAAAAATGCCCGTTTGTTTTCAGATGTTCGATTTCAGATAGCTAGCTACTGATATTCAGTCATTCTGATAAAATTTTCATCAAGAGTGAATGTTATGTTACATGAATCCATTCATGGAGAAAAGCGGATTGTAATTATACGTGGCTCACTGAATCAGTGATAGCTTTATTTTTACCGTTAAGGCATAAGTTCCGAAAGCCCCATTGGGGTTTTAAAACTGATTTAAGGGATTTTTGGAGGGCTGATTTACTTCCTTCTGCATGTTCTTGCATAAAGAGGATAACATGTTTATTATTTTAACGGAAACCTGGCCAAAAAGATCCCTTTACCGAGATTTTGGACAACGACTTTCAAATATTTAAAAGGGATCAATATAATGACAACAAACAATACCTTTTCTCCGCGTGGTGGAGTTTTCATAGCTGTAAGAAATAATTACAGCTGCATGAAACTTGACATTGATAAGACTATAAAATGGGAACTTTTGTGCGTGTCCAATATACATATGTATGTATATTGGAAACTATAGTAGGTCCGTCCCAGCTGTGCCTGGGCTTTTCCATGCTTGTAAATTTAAACTGTTGCAGAATGAATGTAATTTTTGAATGTGGTGTGCCAGAGCAACTGATGTTACACATTGAATAAAATATACTAGCGTTCGCCTCATAGTCAAACATTGATGATTACGTGAGGAAACATTTTTTTTCTAGTTATTTATTTAATTTCAAATGAAAATCATTGAAGTCACTTCACTTCGAAGAGTTCAAAGGAAGCTAAATTTTTTATTATGGAACAGGTTCACATCACGGAAACCTCTTCGATTCCGAAGAAATTTTGCAGATTCTTTCCATTTACCCTAAAACGGAAGGATCTGAAAAAATATCTTAGCGGTCGGCTTCGTTTGCCAAAATATTCGAATATTCAGAAAGTCGAAACTAAAAGTTGAATATTTCGGAAACTATAGCCGGCCGCCAAGATATTCCTTCAGATCCTTTCGTTTTAGGGCAAATGGAAGGCACCTGCAAAATTTCTTCGAAATCGGAGAAGTTCGCGGGATGTGAACCTTTTCCGTAATATGAAATTTAGCTATCCTATTAGATCAAAGCTCTCAAAAAATCCGAATACAATATTCGAAAATTCGAATTATTAATAATAATATAATTTCGAATATGAATAGCATCAAATGGTCGAATATTCGAATTATCCGAAAATTCTAATTTCATTTTAGCCCTAGTTTGGAATGATGTCACATGGCCTGTCGTATTATACTCATAAAACGCTTTCATTTGATATCCATATCAAGGGGTTTGTGAATAAAATTTGCCGTTTTGATAGCAGATTCGAAATCGGTGACTCTAAAATCCCCATGGCGCGAATTGTCACGGTAATCCCTCGAAGAATGAACTTTTCGGTCGCCATATTATTTTAATTTTTACATACCTTTGTTGTTGTGCACATCTACACTACTTTCAGTTTGTAATGGTAAAAAAATTATTCAAATTCGTGCAAAGGTAAGACACTGAAACGGTACCACATTCGTTTTTTCCTTTCCGTATTTACATATATGTATAGATTCATGTTAGAAGCACAATCTAGTTTTAGAGAGAAAGCCACACGTGTGAGACTGCCCTTATTTGGGTAATTTTTGAATGGATTTTTGGATTTTGGATTTAAAATTTTGTTGTATACCTGTCTTGCCTAATAAGCGCGCATTTGAAATTTTGGACAGAAATATCACAGCAGGAAATGGGATTATCCCAATATGAATCCCGGAGTACTCCACCTTCATTTGACTTGATTTTTGCATTCTGTGTCCGCAGAAGAGAGACCTCCACATACATAGTACATAAAAACCTCTCAAGCGAGCTTGTAACGAGTTCCGTTTAAACTCTTCTGGAATATACTTAATACAATAGAATTTTCTACTTCAATTTGGCATCCCCTGGAAGACATTCAATTCTCAATGCGCCAGTTCAATGGAATTCTCTGTTTCTCTGTGTTTTTCAACTTAAATTTCCTTTTTGTTCATCCATTTGGTCTCCTCTGGAATATATTCAATTCAAATACCTCAATATATATACATGGCATAAACAAGCCTTTTCCATCCTTTTCTAACCGCAGAGACCTTAAGACCCTTAAGAGGTAATGATGACCGAACGAACCCCTTGGAAAAAACAATTGAAATTTAGACTGACGAAAAATCAACAGTTTCTTTGTTATATATATATGTAGATATGACGCAAATGTGTTAACCCTGATAATATCGAAATATCACAACGCGTAGCGAACGCGAAATTTTTTTGCGAAAACATGTCAACTTTTTTAACCTTCTCTCTGTGCATATAAATATTAACGTTAACCGTGTATAGGGATGCGAATGCATTAGTATTCTAGATTTTTCAGATTATTCCGGAATTGCGGAGGGGAGGAAGCTTTAAATTTTGTCTTTATAATTATTTATACGTGTATCAAATAACAGCGCTATGATTCTAATAGGCTTTGAGTAAAATGACTGTGACATACAGACGGACATGGCGAAACTATAAGGGTACCTTATTTTGCTACGGAACCCTAAAGAAACATATTTTAGTAAACATTCCCTATTATATTTTTGGAGCGCAAAATGACATTTATTGCTATATTATTATTTGTTATTTTACTATTTAAATTACATTTCGAACTTCAGATTTGTCTTCACTTAAAATGACAGATTGATACAAGTATCGCTATCTATATTGCTAGTGTCAAATCTTAATTGGCACACCTAGTTCTTTATATAATCAATGACACATCTATATTTACGAAATTCGCACCGGAACCGAAATATTTGTAAAAATGTGAATTTTGCCGCCATTTTGCCAATATGGCGTCGGGGGCGGTAATTTTTCAAATAATTCTTAACAATTATAGCAAATCGCCTTGACTTTTTGTCCCTATTGACTGGACTACTGGTATCATTGCTCGAGTAAAAGCTTGAATCCTAAACTATTGATCTTTAGTAAAATACATCTATAAACTTTACAAGGTGTTTTTACTAAAACATTCTTTCAAGGCTCTGCAACAGACGTTAACTATATTCATTGCAATAAAAAATCCGCATGCGACACAAAAGTGGATTACTTGGATTGCAGAAGAGTTTTGGACTTTTCGTATTTTTATTTCTTTGCATACAGTGCAAATGAACAATTCTTAAAATGATCAACATACGGAATGTCTTCTTTAAACATATGTTTCTTGAAAATGCTAACTAACGCAGCATTTTCGTTTTCTGATTTGTAAATCAACAGAAAAAATCCTTATTAGGCACCATATAACTTGCACGGATGCAGAATAAAAACATTAAAAATGATGCCAAACAGTTAGGGAAACAAAGTACACATTATGGACTGACTCAGGTTTCAAAATATGTATAAACCTGTATACGCCTGCAATAATATTTTTTTTTCACAACATATGTTAATTAGATTACGAGAATGGTTAATAGTTAGGTGTGGTCCCGGTAAGTGGCGCCGTAATCTAATTTCTATACCACTTGACCGATTGACTTCATATTCACATCATATGCATATTAGTTATAGATTGCGAAAATGGTTGTAGAGTAACCATCAGCTTAAATTAATAACAACTGCACTTCGTCTACTATTATAACTATTCCAATCAATGTTTATTTCTAAAACACGAAAAAATAAGAAGACAATTCCATTGTAAGCTAGATTTCATTAACTCCGATGTGACGCAGAGCATGCATTGTTTATTTAAATTATATACATTTGTTCGATTTGAAGTCCTCTATGCTTAAAATCGTGTTTATTCAATGCCAACTGCAAAGATAAAATAACGTCTAAAATGTCCATACCCTTTGAAGGGAGAGCTTAAGATGTATAGGGTTTCCCAACAAGAACGTCTGAAAACACTTTTCAGGAAATAATAAAGAAAATGCTCATTTCCGGTATTAGAGTGTGAACCATTTATTGAGGCTTAACAATAGCAAATATAAAGCTCTCTATATGTACACTATGGTAAATGTTAAGAAAAATATCACTTGTCTAGATTTCATTTTCTTGGTCCGAAGAAGCCGAAATATTTCTCTGCAATAAAAGAGACAGTGTAATAGATACATAAGAGACAAGAAAATGTATGAATTGAACTTACTGGTGTCGGAAAGGTTGAGTGGTCGAGGAACTTGTCTTGGAAGGAAAGTGTCGACATGGGGGACAACTTTTTTTTGCTCCCTTTGTAGGGGCTTGTTGATGGTCCGGGGCAGCTTGGTAATAAAAAATCACACGGCTCTCGAGCCACTGCTTTCCAATCCGTTAAATTTTTCTTTCCTATGGATGGCTTATTTCCCATATTGCCTTTAATATTGGACAGCCAAGGATACGGCGGCAATATTCGCGGGCTTAGCTCCTTTCCTATTTCAGATTGAGCGTTTAGTCCAAGAGATAAAATGTTAACATCCAAAAAGTTGGATCTCGGCGCTTTCGGTAGTATTTGTCTTGTTGGTATTTGGGAATTTTGACTGTAACTGCAATAAATATTATATGAGTTGTTCTAAGAATACCAGAAGTGAGAGTTATACACTTTACCTTTTAGTTCCTTTTTGCTGGGAGACCTGATGTAAGCCCAAAATGTTGCTACTTCGTTTTTGACTGAAATACTCTCCTCCTACAGAGGGATTACTAACTGGAGATAGACGTCTAGACTGAGCATCGGAATTTTGATGCCCCTGCGCTAGTTCAGGTTGCAGAGATTGAAAGTGCACTGGTGATGAAGGCACCTCAGTTTGCGTTTGCGTCGAGTAATGCACTTTTTCTGGCTGACTCTTTTGTAATTTAGCAGATAATACCCGGGGTATCTTTTCGTTTTCGGGAAATACCAAGTTATTTATGCTAATTTGTTTAATTTGCTGCTTTTGTTGTTGTGCGTTCGATAAGTAGTGTCTGAAAGGCGCAAGTTGTTCCTCACTTCCAAAACTTAGTCTGTGGTGATTGAGAGACGAAAGCGAGATTTGTGCGGTTTTTTCTTTGGTGTTGGAAGTCAACTTGGCGGAGGGTTCAGCTTTACTCTTCAATCGGTCGTCTCCACTCTTGTTACCGAATTCAAAATAGTTTGCGCGCTTTAATAGTGGGTTAGACTGAGTTTCTTGGTTTATTTTAGCTCTAAGCTCTGGCAAAAAATTTTCAACAAATTCATCTCGTGTAAAAAGATCATGCTTCAAAAGAGTATCTGTATCTGGACGCAGATCACCATCCATCTGCAGGCACTGAGCTAAAAAGTCTAGACTGTCCCTATTCCAGTCAGGAAACAATTCCACTAAACTGGTATTTTGCTCCTGTTTCATCCCTTTAAACATTGAGTTCTTTGTTAGAAGGAGCTGGTGACGGGCATTCAATTGACCCAGCACCCGTACTATTTGGAAAAGCTGATCTATGTCACTCTCGCCTGGAAAAAGTGGCTCGCCAGTCATCATTTCCGAATAGAGACACCCAACAGCCCATATGTCTACCTCTTTGCCGTAGCGAGGATCACCCACAAGCAGCTCCGGTGACCGATACCATCTGAAGACAGAATATGTACTGGATGCGAGTGAGTTCATGTTGTTAATTTACCTGGTTGCCACATAGTCAGTGAATGCCTCATTTTCTGTATAAAATCTGGCGAATCCGAAATCGCAAAGTTTAATAACCCCAAGTCGGGAAACTAAAACGTTCTCAGGCTTAACGTCTCTGTGAATCACCTTGAAAGTAAGTATTTTTAAATTTCATAAATTCCGTCTGACATTTTACTACGAATAGCCCGTCTAAATACGTGATATGATTTTTTCTAATATAGGAGAAAATAATATGTTCAAATTAATTTAAATTAATTTATATAGGCATATTATACCGGGTGCTCCAAAAGTTAGTTCATACCCTGGTTATTTGAGCGCTTCGTAAATTTTGAACGGGCAGCGCTTTTGAATTGTAACCAAAATGGTTCTTTCCGCAAGCGGAAAGAATCGGGAGACTGAGCTCTCTCTCAAACTGTGACCCTCATAACTTTTGAAGGGGATCGGAAATAGTTTTTTTTTTACGAAAATATTTGTATTAAAAGTACCTTCCATTGATCTATCGTTTGTTTCTCTGTGCCATTAAACAATATTCCAATTCCTCTCCCCCTTCACAGAAGGGTGATCCTAAAAATGTTTCCCTCTTCAAATAATTTTGATGGTTTTGACCGTTTTGAAAATAATTATGAATTAACTTATGGGACACCCAGTATAAGTTTCACAATTGTTTTAGGTAGTAAAAAAGGTGAGAAGGAGTAAATTAAAAAATATAAACGAATTCGTTGCATTAAATTATAAATTACTTACATTATGAGAGTGAATAAAATCCAGTGCTCTTAGAACCTGAAAAATGTATTTACGGGAAGTAAGAAATCCCAATCCACCAGCTCTCACTTCAAGTTCTTCTAAAACAGTGTGCTCCAGATATTCAAAAACGAGAAAAAATCTCTTCTTCCGACGAAAAACTTCAAGCATATTGACTAAATTATCGTGGCGCAGTTTCTGAAAATATTTAACGATTAGTCTACAATGGACAATGTATTTTGTAAATATATGTATTACAGTGAGAGTATACAAGATTTTCACATTTTAACATAAATAAATTAAAAAAATTAATTTTCGATTTTAAAGCTGCAAGATAGCATTTTGAGTGAAAATGTCTCAACTCCGAATTGAATGTTTTTTTATAGAAATTCGGAAGTCCTGACTCCTGAGCACACCCAAAAGATTCTCTACAATATTTCTCCAAAATTCAAATTCAATTTTTGTTAACTGATGTTTAAAGTTTTATGCCTTCAGGTAATAAATCTAGAATAGTTTCATATTGGGTAAACTTACCACCTATCTATCTATGATACATATAAAAATGTAAGTGTGTTTGTTTGTTACTCAATCACGCCTAAACGGTTGCTTCGATAGACTTCATTTTTTCACACAAGGTAGTACATAGTCCAACTTAACATATAGGTTAGTTTCAATATGGCTACCGAAATTCCTCAATTTTAAGCAATTTGATGAAATGAAGACATCTTTTGTGTTACAGAATTCCAATCTACCAAAATTCAAGATGGCGGGCAAAATGAAAACCCAAAAAGTTAAACTTCAAGGAATTGTCTTGAAAATCCGCATTATGAGGTTGTCGAAGCCGCTAATTTCGACTCTGCTAAAACTAAAATGACCAATTTCAAAATGGTGGATCTAATATGGCTACTGAAAAAGTCAAACTTCAAGAAATCATCCTGAAAACCCTCTCACTCAGGGGTTTCCGGGGTCGCTGCTGTCGCATCTTCTGTCAAAATTTCCAAATTTTAAATGGTGGTTCATACATATATGGCTACCGAAAAAGTTAAATTTCAGGGGATTTCCTTGAAAATCCGCACTAAGTGGTCTTCGCGGTCGTTGATCTTAATTCTGCCACAAAAAATTCCACATTCAAAATAGCTGATCCAATATGGCGACTGAAATTCCTCAATTTTAAGCAGCTTTGATGCAATTTAATATGAAGATGTCTTTAGAGTTACAGAACTCAAATCCACAAAAATTAAAGATGGCGGACCCAAAATGACCACCGAAAAAGTTAAACTTCAAGGTATTGCCCTGAAATTGCGCACTAGGGGGTTCTCGGGGTTATTGGTTTCAAACCTGCCATCAAAATTTCCAAACTCAAAATGGCGGACACAATATGGCTATCGAATCTCCTCTACTTTAAGCAATGTTAGTGAATATGAATATAGAAAAAACTAAGGACATATGAATTTCAAACTTCCTATAATTCAAGAAAGCGGGCCCATAATGACTACTAAAGTTCTTAAACTTCAACGGATTGCCATGAGATTCAATGCTACGGGGTCTTGGTGATCCAACTTTGGGGAATTTCAATGAAAATGAGTACAAACAAAACTTTGGCGCCACTGATTTCAAATCTACAAAAATTTCAAAATTCAAAATGGCAGACCACCTAATGACAAACCAAAATTTTAAACCTTTTTGCCAAATTTTACAGATGGCCAACGTATATAAGGGACTGTCAATTTTGATGAGATGGAAAATGTATAAGGCCTTTTAGAGGGATCGCTGAACTTGTATATTGTAGTCCATGATTAACTGATGAGTTTGTATCTACTTTGAAAAATATCACCATTTTTCAAGAAAATTATCCTTGATTTTTTAATATATTATTATATATTTTAATATTTCGATTTTTTTTCGAGAAACTTTCTTTTTGGAAATCTAAATTTCGAAGAACTATGGGCATAATTAGTGTACAGCAACGAATGAATTAAGGTTTTATATGGAAACCCTTTTATGTTGACTCGATCGTATTGCTAAATTATTAATTTCATAAAAATCCACAATTCCAAAACCGTGAGTCGAGATACAAATACGGGCGCTGTTTAAACGGCTTTAGGTTGAAGTTTTAGCTTTTAGTTTACGCATTAGGCATCGATAGATACATATAGAACATTGATTTTCTCGATGCAGAACAGAACAGGAAACTTTTTAGAATTAAAACCTCGAAATCGAATTCTTGTCAAATTTCCAATTTCAATTTGACCGGCCTTGGCCTTAAATTAACTAAAAGCGCAATGGTATGGCTTGAATTTCATACCTACTTAGTGCCAGTGAAACAATAGTAATAATAATGAAATACAGTAAAATTGACACGTAATATGAGTATAAACTTACCTTAAGCATACGTATTTCACGAATTGCCATCTTTCGTACGGTTGGATCGTCTTCAGTTTCAAGGAATTTTTTTATAGCAACATATTGACCAGACTCTCTGTGACGGCATCTCATAACTAGTCCATAAGAGCCCTCTCCGACGACGTTAATTACGTCGTATTTTTCCATGCTTTCTGAAGAAAAACAACACACACACACATAGGATTATTGTAAGCTTAAAAACATGCTTAAATGTGAATTTTAAATAAATCTATTAGGTATGAGAATAATTCAGTTCCTTTTTCTAAAGATGGCATAACTCTTATGGTATGTATCACGTCTGAACCGGTTGGACATGCTTTTACAGGTCTAATGTCTGTATGTCTAGTGTCAGAATCCATTGTATCTCGATCAGTTAAAGTGTTACAATAGAGTTTTTTTTTTTGCCGAACGGCAAGAAGAAAACCTAAAAACCATTTCTGAAATACTGCTGCAAAGGCAATCAAGAAAGGGTTTTTTACACACGATTGTTACTGGGGATGAAAAGAAAGGCTGAACTGGGAAGTGTTATACAACCCTTCGTACTCTCCGGACATTGCACCGTCCGATTACTAACATCTTTATTCCGGTCGATGCAGTCAGCCCTTAGTGGAGAACGGTTTCATTCTTTTGAAAGTATCCAAATTTGGCTCAATAATTCGATGGCTTTGAAGAACGAGCAATTCTTTAGGGATGGACTCCGCAAGTTACCGGAAAGATGGGCAAACGTTGTAGCTTCCGATGGAGCATACTTTCAATGATGTTCAAAAAAGATATTAATATTTTATAAATAAAGATTTCTTTTCACCAAAAAAACGGAACTTACTTTTGCTCCCCCTGGAAGCAACCTCAAATCGACTTAGCGCTGCTCAAATTGTAGCTAAGTTGGAGTTACCAGTTAGTAAAAGACGTGTCCAGCAGATTTTAAAAAGCTCTCCTTACCTTACAAAAAACCAGCAAGAAAACCTTTATTAAAGAACCATCATAAGGAGGCTTGTTTGAAATTTGCCAAAGCCCATATGCATTGGAAGAAAGAATGGGAAATAGTTATATTCTCAGATGAGATGAAATTTAATTTAGATGGGCCCGATGGTTGTGCATCATTCTGGCATGACTTAAGAAAGGACAACCCAGTAAAATTTTCCCGAAATTTTCAAGGCGGAAGTGTAATGGTGTGGGGAGCATTTTGCTCAGACGGAAAACTAAAGTTATGCTTTATTCCAACGAAAACTAACTCCGTTACTTACACAGAAATGTTGGAAGAGGTTTTGATATCTTATTTGGAAGATGTCGAAGAAGATCAGCGTCTTATATTCCAACAGGATAATGCACCTATTCATGTGTCTCGTTATTCTAGGGAATGGTTTCGAAGCAAGGACATTCCATTACTAGAGTGGCCAGCCTGCAGCCCCGATCTTAACCCTGCAGAGGCGGCTCATATGGAATAACTGCATTAACTTTAAAGGACTAATTGTCAGGGAAGGTGAAAGTAATGCAGTTTTTTTCATTAGACTGCGTACAACAAAATTACCATTTAACAAACGCAATACAGGGTGCATCTTAGTAGTAATATTATATTTCATGAAAAATTGCTAGAGCGCTTATGAGAATTTCGCTCATTGTATTATTATACATATGCAAAGTAGGGAAATTTCAGTCATCTTAAGGTATGATGAGAGCAGAAAAGTTTGTCCTCTAAGTTGCTCTTATATTAAATTTGCTGACAATTATTTAACACTTCGGATTTTTTCAATTTATGTTTATAATACATATGTTAGCAAGATACGAGCACTTTTATTTAACCATTGCATTGCATTTGCCGTTACTATGCATACCATCAGTCCATCAATACGAGTTTCACCACCGAAGTAATTAAATGAAAACATTCAAACCACGAATGGCTTTAATCACCCCTTGTAACTTTATTTTCCTCTTAAGGAGCTACACACTTTCTACTTCACCTCCCCCCTTTCGTAATAAATCCATCTTTTGAAGGCCCTCCCACTTCAACGGCACTATGGAAAGCTGGCTCCTTCGCCGACCGTTGCATAGTTTGGGTTAACTACGTGTAACTCACCTTTTGATTGTCGGGGTTAACTACGTTGTAGCTTACCCTGTTCAAAAATAACTTCGGGAGTTATTTCAAGGTAATCGATTTGTGAGCATAGACGTCATTTATTTTTAACGATGCATCTGAAACGTTCTATTTTCTAAGCGAAGAAGGGGATTTTGCAGAGAGGTAGAAAATAATGAAAGTTGAAGGTTGATACCTTCTTTATGAAAGCTAACTAACCGAGGAATCAGCCTGAATAGTGAGATAGGCGGTTTTGGCAGAAACCTTAAGCTTGAAACTTCTATTTTTATTTGCTACTTCGTGACCTTTAAAAGTTCCGTACAGGTAACTTTAGAAACTACGCTTTTGTTCATCATCAAGCGTTTCTTTATTTTGCAAGTAAATGGTAATTGGACTTTTTCGTCACGGGATATTACCATGGATGTATTTATAAAATCAATTAACAACGCTCTCTACAATTTGCACCACGCAGGTCGTTGTGTAAACATATTTCGCGTGTATGGTTCAGTTTGGTGCGTTGCGCATCTGGTTGATGAATTTCAAACGCGTTTGAAAACTATTGTGCAGCGTCTGGCGTTGCGCAACTAACTTCACCGTATATTGCGATGTTGGCGCAATGAGAATGTCATCGCGTTTTAATTGCGAAGTGTTGTGCACCGTTCAAGCTATGTAAATGCATATAGTTTTTTTATAATTAAGAGCTGAACTGGAGTTAAGGATTTAACAATGGCATTGAAAAAAGCCGATCAAGACTTTTGGAAAGAATTCATTGAAATGTACGGCGAACCTCCAGAACTACGGAAAGTGAAAAGTGATTTAAGAAGAAAATTTAAAGTTTTGCATTTCATATCATGCCACAGTTTGAGAAAGTCTGCACAAACAACGAGTTCTTAGATTGCAAATATTTAAATCTAGAGATAATAATGTTACGGTCTCGTTGGAAGTTTAGCACGCGGTGTGTACCGGTGTCATGGTATTATAACTTTATATAAAGACGAACATTTTCTAAATTCTTTAAATATGTTATGTACTTAAAACGATCATCCCATGGACTGTGCCGGATATGAGGAGATCAAAACGGTAAATAAGGCATAATAGATAACAACGCTATATATGCATGTAGGTTCCTTCTCGTTTTGGTTGAAATATGTCTACCACTATCTTCTGCTACTTTGTCCACGTCGATATTTTTTTAAATCTTTTGAGATGCCCCAAATATATTAGAATGTATTTTAATATTCCCCGTAATATTATTCTCAATAGGTTTTGACGAACCTATACTTGGTATTGTTTCTACGACGCCAACACCATATCAGGACCACGTTGTACCTTTTTTAAATAACGAAATTGTTAATATTTCGCAAAATGTATAGTTATGGTATAGAATTTAAGTTTTTTGTCCTTCGATGTACAAATTAACGCATGCCAAAATGATAGGGGTGATAGATGTCACCTAGCTAAACCATGAAAATATAAACTAAACACGGAACGGATGTAAGCCAGATTTGGCGTACCACAATACCTGATATGTTAGAATTGGCTGTGTTCGTATTGGTCGCTCAGTGCAGGCGTAAATATGAAGACATACAGAAGGGAGCTAACAATTCAAAATTTTCCGAAGTTCCTGTCTATGCCTTCCTTATAATCTATTTACACGCTGCCATTCACTGACAAGCTATAATGCTTTTGTGCTTCCCTCATACACGCTGTTGCTGTACTCCTCTCCGTAGCTATCTTTAGGTGGTACAGGATTTATACACAAAATTCGTATGGCGGGTGGGGGGGAATCCCAAACATATCGAATTACAAGGGGATTCATAAATTCGGGATTAACATCACTATTTTATTATTATCTTTTGATCTATTCACGCAGTGACATCAAACACATGCCACACAACAACTATCATAATGTGGTTTCCAAAAATACCACCAATGTTGATCTACCTCTACCACAGCAGGTACAGTCACTTGCGAAATTAAAAACACACTCCAAAATTTCCTATATTTCACGTTTGCCACCTTGGTGGCATTTTTGGAAAGCACATTAAGATACATAGTAGTTGTTTGGTGTGAGTTGCATCCCAAATTTATGAATCACCCTGTAACACGAAAACGGTTGAGATTTCTGCCACCAGCCGTACGATTTTTTGTTTGCCTATGTAAGATCTAGCACCCCTATCATTTTGGCTTGAGTTAACTGACACACCCTGTACTGGAAATTAATATTTCCTGGTACTTTAAGAAGATACATATAAAAATATTGAAGATATGAATTTTATACAAGCTAAATCTTTGCATAGACCCTTAGTTTAGTATTGAGGTTCGTGAGAGTTTCTCATCGTTTTGACCTTGGCGCGCTTCAAATGAACTAATTAAATTCAATTACAGCACCATCTATAAAGATTCGCAAAATATGTTTCAAATACAATACGTGTTTATTCTTGTAGAATCTGAATCTGCAATAAAAAAGTCCACCACATCCCAAGTTCAAAAGGGTAGTGGCGGCGGGCGATTTTTTTATAACAGGTGGATGGTCCCTGGGATAATATTGAAAGTATATTATATATATATATTGCCAAGCTAAGTGAAACACCCTGTAGTGTAGTCAGTAGTGTTACACTCGCAATTCTTTGAAGCATTATATCCCGGGAACGATTATGCGTATGGAATATTTTGGAAATTGTCGCAGGCCCTTGCTTCGCATTTTTCCTTTTGGAATTAAAAACAATACATTCAAATAAAATAAGAAAATACAGGCAATATGCAGATATTATTATTCTCATGCAGATGCATATCACTGATTTTGTGAACATAGTAGGACATAGCCAAATAAACATCAAATTAAGAATGTATAAAATCAAGGCATCTACCACCGTCTTTTTCTGTAGAAAGTTGATTTATGCCCCTTTGTTTTTCATCCCCTAATATTCTTTATTTTGATTGCATACTTTGCTAACCAAATAATTAGTGCACGTACTGCTCAATGAGTCAGTCTGCAAGCCTAAGCAGTGGGAAGTGCAGCCGGAATTTGTTCAGCTTCACCCTTCAATGAACTCAATCGATAAAGCATAAGCATAAGACATAAACTCGAAAAATAAAAGTCAGCACAAATAGCTTGCTAATGATGGTTTATCGTTTATCATCTAACAAAATTCAATAGGCAAGTCAGAGTCGTGTTTTAATGCTATTATTCTAATGAGTGTTCCTTATTAAGGAGGAGAACGCGAGGAGTATTTAGGGATATGCTTCGTGTACAATATTTTGCATTTCAACCTCACTTCGTGGTATATATGTAGCTACAGGGCTTTTACTACAGCTGTGTCACTTGTTTGATATTAGAATAAGTAAAAAATGTTGGCAAAAGGCATATGAATGCAAATTTAAAAATGTTCCTTTATGACGAAACTTTTTTCTAAAGAATCATGTGACGGGGTACGTCTAACACCGCTGTAAATGCTATATTGAAAATATTGTGGAAATCATGTCGGCACATACTCGTATGTACATACTATATCTCAGCTTTCTAGTGGGCGGCTGCCCGGTTATTTTCCCCCTTCTAATTTTCCCCGAACCCCGGGGACCTTTTTTTTTACGTGTCATTTCAACAATTTATTCAACTATTATACACCCAATAAATAAACATAAAAAAAATCATTTTGTATTCGTCATGAATGTATTTATTTATAAAAAAAAAAATCGGACCGATTAGTTTATTTCAACATTAAAAAAAAAATCGCGAAAATCAGTGATTTTTCGGAAAGTCGGTCACACTGAGACGATCCCACAACTCATTATTTCCACACTGTTTATTAAAGAAGGACTAAAGTTTCGATTACGTTTTAACGGATAACGACATTAAATTAAGGAAGTGTCTATTTGCACCCAACTATGTCCATGTGTGGGTGTATCCGTACGACCGAAATCCGCGAAATGCATGGCCTATTGAGTGAATATGCCTTTTTCAAAATATCTACGCACTGAAATGTTTTCGCATTGCCATTGTACCCGTGTATTTACACGGCAAAATCGGGTGCGAATAGACACGGCCTTAAATTAATTGGAACTATGAAAAGCTTAAGTCGATAATTTCCGATTCACAATTATAAGGTAAATTCAAAAATGCATAAAAACCGCCTCGATGTACAATTCAGTTAAGTCTTTCAATCAGGACGCTCGACTTTTAAATGTAAATAAAACATGTTGTGTGTGATCTACTATATTTTTATTTTATTTGAAATAATATTTATATATATTTTAGGGCATTAAGTATGGAATATAACGTTGTTCAAATGTCCGCCGTTACTTTGCTTGGTGGCACGTATTCGTGAGGTCCAATTATCGATAACTTTGTCGCATAAATCTGGCTGAATTTGCTGGATGGCCTTCGTTATGTTGACTTTTAGGGTACCAATTGTTAGCGGTTGATTCGCATAGACCTGTGATTTAAGATAGTCCCAAAGGAAGAAGCCTAATGGCGGTAAATCGCACGATCTCGGTAACCCGTTAACGTCGCCGCCGTGCGAGGTTACCATGCCCTCAAATCGCTCGTGCAGAATGTCCATCGTGGCATGCGCTGTGTGGCACCTAGCTTCATCATGTTGGAACCACATGTCGTCGGTATCCATATCATCTAGTTTAGGCTACAAGGAGTTGCTTATCATCTGTAGCGCTCGCCGTTGATGATTATGGCAATGCCAGTTTCGTTTTGAAAGAAGTACGGACCGATGAATTCGACAGATCAAAATCCGCACAAGACACTGATTTCTTGGGATTCATTTGGTGCTGGTGTATCTCGTGTGGATTGGTATCGCCCAAAATAAGACAATTTTTCCTGTTCACATATCCATTCATTCAAAAATGAGCTAAGGATAAAAATCACGTAACGCGCGGAACATTTCTCGAACGAATTTGATGATTTGCACACGTTTTTCAACGCTATAACCTTTCATGGTGATTTGCCACATACTACTGAACAATTCACAATAAATTTGCCAGATGTTGCTTTAACAATATGGCCGCTATAACCTAAAAAATTTCGAACGTCCATATTGATAGACAAGTAGTTTTTGAAGCAGAAATTGGGCATCGATGCAGCTTTAATGATGCTTTTCGCGATTATCGTTCCTCCAGAGTTCGTAATTCTGTCCGTGTCATATGTAAATATGTCCAATGGCAACGTTTTTCAGAGTGACCTTCTTTACAACATATTTCAATTACAGCGAAATCAGGTGAGGGAAGTCCCTTAACCGAATTATTTCCACGGCTTATATATATACAAAAGCACGTGTTTTTTTCCTACAAATTTCCGTACCACCAGTGCAGGACAAAATTTACTCAGAACAACCTACTTTATGAGACACTTCATCAAAATCAGATGGATAGGACTATTTTCCGATAAAATACCTACCTTAAAATAAAACGGTTATATAAAATAGATTTCTTAGGTAGGAATTGCTTAGGTCTGCCTCATTTAGCGCAGGTTTAGCTCAGGCAGACCATACTATTCGTTGATAATATACAGTTTTAGCCTTTTATACTATACAACACACGGGCAAACCCTGCGCCTGTGACTCCCGAGTGCTCCTCAGGTAGGATTTTTTGACTCCCGGTGCCCACCTCATTGCTACTGCAAGTGCAAGTGAGAAATGCATACTCCTGTCGTGAAAAATTACTTATGCGGCACACAGGACATAGACAATGCTCCGAGTGCAAGCGAGAAATATTTTTTTGGTGGCGAGAAATATTTTTTTGGTGCCTCCTGCAAGTGCAAGCGAGAAATGCATACTCCTGTCCTGAATCAGTGATTGTGGATATGTACTCACTCCTCATTGCGTTAATGGAGCGACCCGAAATGCGAAAGGTTTATGGAGGTGTTTATGGAGGTATACTGCTCCCTTGAAGTCAAACTCTGCCCAGCTATGCTATAACATATAACTAATACAGGTAACCGTGTTCGACATTGTTGACATACGAACTTCCAGCATTTTAATTACCTTCATTAGAGTACGCTGTCCAGGAATTTTAAAAGTGTGCCACCGGTTTGTGAGTTTTGTGTTGATGCGCTTATTTGTATTTCACACCCATTTTAACATCAGTAGACATAAATTTATTATCAGTTTAGAGCTGAGGAAGATTTTTTTGAAGTATTAAATTATTTCCAATGGAGCATATCATATACATATGATTATCCAGCTAGAACTGAAATTTTAAAATTCTTTTTATGAAATAAAAGATATTTGTTGGAAAATCGTTTAGTTCCGTGCAAATTACAAACTCCTCGATTAGTCATGGAATACAATATCTGCCAAGTGGTCTCCTCGAGCGCTCTTACATACGGCCAATCTTTTGTGGAAATTTTCATTACGTTACCGCAAAGTGAGGCTCAATTTCTCCAATAACATCTACAATATTCCTTTGAATGCTTCAATTCTTCGTGAAGAAACAAGTCTAGGGGTTAGTGCCTCAAAAATGATAATTTACACGTCCAAGAAATTGGACTAACACTACACTAACACACACGCACTATCTCCATTGTTTCATGGCTTGTGTGGGACATAGCGGGATCAGGCTGGAAATAAGCATTATATCCAAGTCCAATGCATTTGTTATAAGCTATAAATAATTAGTTAGCATAGCTCTGGAAGGCTATCCAATCAGTGTAACGGTGGCACCACTCTCTTTTCGAAAAAATATGGTTCGATTCAATCATGCCTCCAGTCCAATAACCGTATTAAACTCAGTCTTGTGAATAGTTGAGGTTTTTTGACAACATCTCTTTTTTTCCGTACTCCAGAGGCAACAGTTTTGTTTGTTGTTTCAATCACTTCTTACTTTGCTTTAAACTACTATCAGACAGACCTGTTGATTGCACTAAATATGAATATATGTATAAAGTATGGCACCAATTCATTTTAATCCTAGATCGTAAGAATCGAGATTCTATTTATCCAACCGCTTTTGCGAAGTAGTTAGGTCTCGCCATTATAAAACACGTAAGCTCTATCTTCATGATAATAAACGAAATCGCCTTAAACTTAAGTTAGACTTAATCATATATTATGATCTGTTAAATTTATATTGTATAAAATGTCACTGAGTCAAAATTATTTTTTAGGTTTATGATATTTATTTGTTATTTCTTCAGACTCCACAACCTCACAACATTAATTAATTATTAAGGCGACAACGTCTTTTAAGGTAGATTTTATTTTTAACGATTTGTCCTACAATTAGTTTCTTTGCAGATCTAAGGGTATAGTCTTATAATTGCACATATATCCTTTTTAACTAAAGTTCACTGAAATTATAAGGAAAAATCAATAACACTCACATGTTTCCATTAAATTGTATGTTGATTGACAATTGCTTTTCGGTTGGTGTAATGAATGCAATCAAAACGGCATGGTTTCGCACTTTTAGGTTTATTTAATTTTATTTTATTTTACATGTAAATATGTGATGCGATTGCATTCGTATATATGGTCATTTTTCAACTTTCTTAACTTCGATTTAGTTCCGATAAGTAAATTTTAAATGAGAAGTAAATAAGCATACAGTTATTAAGAGAGAGAGCTTTTGCTCTATATTCTTATTAGTAAATTCAATCCAGTCACCTTACGAGTGTTTCCACCGATTGCTTCGCGTTAACTGAATTTCCCAGCGTGAACAAGGTTACCAAACAAATGTTTATGGCAACAGACAGGAAACACCGTAGCTAGTACAAACACTACTGAAGAATAAAGGAGCATAGTAGGTATTATGCTGTGTTTATTTTTGACTTCATCCACACATGCATGATTAAAGGAAAACGAATTTATGTATTGTGAGGAGTTGTGGTGGGCAAATCATCCATAATTTGTTTCAATTAAAATTCAAAATGTGTCAGTGCCATGACAAATAGTACCTACTGCAAAATTAAAAGTTTTGGGTAAGGGATTTTCATAACTAGGTTGCCGTCGTTAAACACCATTAACATACCTTTCATGATACAATTGACAGTGTAATTGATATTTATGCGGAAACATTATTCATTAGACTAACAGTTGTAAGTGCACAGTAGCGTGTTCCGTATTTATAGCTTCAGATATTTCTACTATAGCTTTTTATAATTTATAAAAGACTTAAAAGAGTTTGCGTATTATCCTAATATAAATATGTGTTCGTTCAAGTCAGTGAATGCAGTTACATATGACCTTTAGTTATTTTAGTACAAAAATAGATTCATTCAGCTGCATTTAGATATGATTTTAAGACAAGAGGGAACAATTCACTTGATTGTATTTCATAACTTAATACAACTAGACTTCAGACAGTACCCAATAAACAAGGGAAGTTTTTCACATGCTATACCTACTGCCAGCAGATATTTTATTTTTAGGAATTATGGTTGTTTATCCTTGCACTATCGTATCTGGCTAAAGAAAAAAGCTAAGTGAAATCGCCTTAGTCAGTTTATTTGCATATATGTATAGCCATACATTAACTAAATGAACCCATTGACCTTTTAACATTTTATTGTTTGTTAGTATTTTGAGCTTTATGTGGAGAGTTGTTAAAACAGTTGCTGAGGTAGTTCTAAATATACGAGCTCGAACTTTTGATTTTGTTCTTTTCTATTAACTTATAATGCATAAAATCACTGCCCCGTTCTCGGTTACAAGTACTACCTAGTTCTGAAAACATTTTGAAAAAGCTTGTGCATAAGAATTAATTTTCCAAGGTGTTATATCAAATAATCTTGTCATCATCTCCTAGCAATTGTACTTTTAATTTTAAAAAGACTGATTACCCCAAGCTAAATAATTTGTTATGAAATTGTGATTGGAATAATCTGCTGACGCAACGGGATGTCGATGCGGTAGTCTTTGCTTTTTATAATTATATGTTTGCGTGTATTTATCTTTGTGCCCCTAGGTCGAAAGATTCTTTAACTGGTCTACCTTGGCTAAACAAACGTAAAGCATTTTAAGAAATTTAAAAACGAAAGCTTGGAAGCACTTTTGTAACCAAGGAGCGAGGACGACGAATTTTCAAGTTGACGGCTGTCGGATCTCCATCTTTGTTTGTCAATTGGGTTCATTCTCATGTGTCGGGTCGTACTCAGAGAGACTCGTTTCGTGGCTCCCTCTTCAGAGATATATGTATGTAATACCTCTGTTGTTCCTCAGGGCAGCCATTAAGATCCACTCCTATTCATTATTTATATAAATGATCTCAATACGACACAATAGAATATTCTGTGTTACGCTGACCATGCCAAGATTTTTCGTCTTGTGTTTTCCGTAAGTGACTGTGAAATTCTAAATTCTGACTCCGCCATCGTCTTTGTTAATTCCAAATTTAAAAATCAATATATGATTGCAATTAACAAAACCCCACAAATTTAATTTTGAACTTGCACTTTTTTCCGCTTTTAACTTCTCTGCTCTGCCATGAGAGTCGCGCCAAGAGTTCGAAAAGCCTTGGTATTTCTTTGGACTGGAATTCCTCTTAAAATTCTCAATTCAATTACTAATAGGATATTTCCCGAGACATTTGTTGCGTAATTCAAACTAAATAAACGAAAAAATAGAACCGCGTTATTAGATCTAAAATATAATAAAAAAATCCTTTATATGTAGTAGACAAATTCAACTAAAATTATTGCGTTTAGTTTCTGAAAAATTATTTGACAAATTGCAAAATTTATAAATTGGTTTTATTCTTCTTAATCAACATTTTAAGCTTCACGCTCTTTATATAATCTTCTTTAATCTTTTTACATTTAAAATAATTCCTGGTGATTAAATTCGGAAATGTTTAATCTGTTACATTACAATAAGATGCTACTACGGATTGCTACCTATCATGGTCTCATTTTAGGAGGAAGAAACAAATATATTTTCCAATGGCATGAATCAACAGTTATGGCAAAGGCAACTATTGAATAAGTTCAAATCTTCGAGTACGTGTTTCAACAAGAAAAACAAAACATTTGGTATAATAAGGCATATCGTCTAATTTTAAAAATATTTGCTAACAACATTTCCTTGAGCACCAAATCTTTTATTATGCGTGCTGTTATCTTTCTATGAAAATTCTTAAATATCTCTATAATCACAATAAAAGTTCTATGATCGAATTTCAGCAATAGCATCTAAAAAAGTTAAGTCGGACACTATAAAATTAATCAGTCAGAACCTCAAAGCAGTCCATTCAACACTGGAGGAACATCGAATTTTGAGTGGCAAGGTCGCTGCAGCAGTTCGCATCCAAGAATTGTAATGGGGACTACGGTGTGGTATTTTACTAAGTCACCTGAAGCAAGACTAATTAGAAAATGTGTTAAAAATACAAGGCAATTACCTAAGCTGTCGTGCTGCAGTTGATTTTGACCTAAAAATTGATATTTCATATTGCTTGCATCTACGAGGTAATGCTTACAGCGATCGCTGTCCTTGTAAGAAATAGCATATCCCCAAATTTTTTCTGAAATTCTTACTAAGAAGGTCCCTTGTATTTCATTAGCCAAAAGGGTTTCCGCTTCTGTTCTCGTGAGTAGCCCATGAAACCATTTTTCGGGCTGTCCAATTACACTAAGGCCAGCCTTTTTTTGAAATTCTGTGTTTCGATACCATTGGACCACAGCTTCTTGGTTCGCCGGTCTTGGTATCATTGGATCTAAACTAAGTGGGGGTGAGACGTTTTGAGATTGTTCTTCTTTAATCAGCGACTTTCTGTGTTCTTCCCGGGCTCTACGAGCTATTTCTCGCATTTGAAGTTCAACCTGCTTAGCTTTGCGCTCTGAAAAAAGATAGGTACATTAATGTTTCTGTTAAAAATGTCATGACATTTTTTAATTACGTTGCTGCTGCCAAAGTTCTTCTTCCTTTCTTGCAACTTCCTCAGCTTGTTTGGAAACTTCTTGTTTCTTCTTTTGTATCTGCTTAAATATTTCTGATGTCCGTTGCCCTATGGTTCGCTGCTCCCATTGTGCAATTCGTGTCGACACTTTTTGGGTTGGTTTGTTGTAGCAAATCTCTTGTAGAACATTTTGCATGTGCACATAATTATTTAAAGCGGTGTGTGGTTGCGGCATAATTCGATCGCGTAATTCATCAACAGAGCAATAAATTTCCATGTCTTCTATTTTTGGCGAGACCATGTCAGTGTCCTCTATGCTTTTTCTTCTATCATATTCTAACATGTCCGTAAAACGCACCTCCACACTTTTTCGAAATTCAGTCTCAGCAAGTTCACGCGCTTTATGCTTTGCTTCTTCTTCGAGAATTTGTTCGATCGTCAAGTCGTCTGGGTGCTCGCCCATAACCCAAACCCATGGCTCACCATCTGGACCGAGTTTAAAATCTACATATTTCGTATTTTTATTTTTACTGGCACTTTTATTTGTCATATGATCCGACTCAAGAGTTTTTTGCTTCTCATCCCATATCCGCCACCGTCTTATTTGTTCTTCCCTCATCCGGCAGAAAAGAGTTTGTTTGTATGTCTCATCCAAAGCTGCCAGAATCTCTGGATCCACATACATATCACGCAATATTTGCTTCAACATCATGTACTATCTCTAAATAGATAAGAAGAATATAATTATAAATATATATACATCATTATATGTAGTATCAACTTTAATTGATATTTGAAACGGTTTAATTTAGCTTCACTCCGTATATTTCTTTGTTTCAAATTTTGCAATCGATTTTTCAACTATTTCTACTCAACCGATTCTCATGAAACTTTGCACATCCATTCAGTCTGCATAACAATACAACAATATGTTCACAATTATTTTTTGTTCTGAAATGGCGGATCCAACCTGGCGACAGAAAGCTTCAATTTCTATGGATATACATGAAAATGAGTACCCTCAAGTTTTCACGGTCGTTGATTTCGAATCTGCTATCAACATTTGGAAAAATAAGATGGGGGATCCAATATTACGATGGGAAATTCTCAACTTGAATGAATTTCTGTTTTATTGAATATATAGGGTTTCTCAATAAGAACGTCCGAACTTTAAATATCAATAAAACACACAATTTTCGAGCAAAACTGGTTCTGATTGCTTTATTTGAAAGATAATTTTATGCGATTTATGATTTAAATAAAATATCGGCGAAATGGCCACCGCGGCTCCTCTTGCACACGTTCATCCGCTCACGCCAATTTTCGATGACTCTGTGCAACATTTCGGCTGGTATCCCAGCTATGGGCTGACGAATATTGGCTTCCAATGCTTCAGGAGTTGTAGGATGGTTCCTGTAAACCTTCGACTTAATGTGGCCCCGAAGGAAATAATCCAAAGGCGTTAGATCACACGATCTAGGCGGGCAAGCGATGGGACCATTTCTGGAAATTGACGACTCACCGAACTTACCGCGCAATAAGTCCATGTAGAGTCGGGAAGTGTGAGGCGGCGGTGCACCGTATTGTTGGAAATAAAGGTCATCCGCATCAATTTCATCAAATTCCGGGTAAAAAAAGACCATTTTATAAATTATTTTCAAGGAAGGAGAACAACCTTTGTTTTAAGCCCATTTTCCACAAACTTAAAACACATGGCATTAAGCGAAAAATTCGAAAATATTTTGAATATCGAATATTTAGAGTAAACATTTTGTATTTATTTCGTGAAATTTATTTCGAAAATTTTGATAACGGATTCGTGATTAGGAATATGAAAAATCTCTGTAACCAAAATTTCAAATACTTCTGCATTATGCCAGAACAATTAATCTGAAAATGATGTTCCACATTTGTGTTTGTGGCCTCCTAAATGAGAATGAATTCTACATTCACCCTATTGACGTATGTAGTTTGAAAATGCTGTTGCTACATTGCCTGCACATTTATGGTTCTGACACCAGAAAGATTCATCACACCAACTAATAAGTACAGCCAGTAACAGAAATTTTCGATTGTATGACGATTTTTCTATTCTATTTTTGCCATTCTGAAATTTCCATTCCATTTTTATCATGGAATTGATTATTGATGGAAAAAATCCACTAGTGGAAAATTTAGAATGGGAAAAGTGGCCCCTTTCCAAAATGTTAACATTTATCATGTTAAAAAATTAGGACCACAATTGGTTTTTCGCATTTATCTCGTTTTGGGTAACTCGTAATAAAAAATATGTTCATACAAAAGCTGTAGAGCACAAAATTGGCCATTGCTCTTAAATGCTGTATTTTTCGCTGCGATAAAACGTTAAGCCTCAAGAGGCGCAAAGTTACAAAATTGTGGTCATAAATGGTGCCGATTTGGCCCATTGCACCCCATAATGACGGAAAAGTTAAAATACTACACAATATAGAGTGCACCCAGTTGGTGGATAATATTTTCAGGAAAGACCCTAATCCGCCCCCCCCACACACACACACACACACACACACACACACACACACACACACACACACACACACACTTCCGGCGTTCTGATGAGGGTTGTAAAAGTTATATTTTTGTCTGAAAGTAGAAAATTTCACCTTTCATTTGAGTCCTATTGCAATGCTTTTATTCAAAGTATTTTTTTTTTTCAATTTAAAAAATCAACCAAGAATTTGGGGTTTCCAAAATTATCCCTTGCTTGACGCGTGTGTCAATCACCTTTATCCCCTGATAAATATAAACGGAGAGATACACAAGTATCTTGTCTTGTTAAGTTAAAGGTTTCCTGGCAATTAACTTGCGCGCCGAACTAGTTTACAGGTCATTCCAACTGCATTGCTTTGTTACGGAGATCCGAATTACTTGAAATCCAGCTAATGAATCAGTCAGCGAAAGTGTTTGAGAAGACAAGGCAGAGTAATCCAGTAATTTGTGAAATTATTGCTTTAAAAATACAGATATTAATCTTATTATATACTTATGTATGTACGGAGCATTTAATCGGCAATTATATTTCTCTCTGAATTTTCGATTAAAAATACGCGCATTCAGTTTTCTCACTGAACTAATAAACTTTCTGCGGACTGCAAATTCGTCTACTTTTTACAATTTTTAAGGAAAAGGAAAACTAAGATAAGAGTGAAAAGTGGCATTCATTAAATTGTGACTCTTCAGTCTTCAGACATCTAGTGGCTTTTTACTTCCTCGTCAGTTTTCCGCACTACATTGCCCACATCAAATTTATTTGAAACTGAATCTGATTTGATAATTAATGTTTCGACAATCAACCTGAGCCAGATTTATAGACCAACCGAGGCATTTGCGCAAATCCGTATCCTAATTAACTACAATTAATACTGCTAAGATTCATTGCACATTACACACATTCCGGTAGTGCATCCAAGTGAAGATTCCTACGTGAGTCTTCATACAAATGCCCCTCGCTTTCGCGCGTTTAATCGAAAGCAGAGGGACGGAAACTGCAATTCAACAATTCCTCATGCTTCAGTTGTCCTATTACAATTCCAAAGAGAAGGCATTAAAAAGCATGTCTACTGCGACTAACGCAGAAACTTGGAAGATAATCATTTAAGAATAAAAATTGTATTACATCGCAAAGGACACTGTTTTACCTCATTAGCCATTTAATATCTACTTTGAGTATTAATAATATGCCTAAGGTTAAGCCAATTATTCTTAAACTTATAATTGCAACAATTACGATTTATACCTTAAAGAACTTTAAATCCACAATGCGCTGTCATGATACTAATTTTATGTTGCTTTATGCATTGGAATTCTTACTTTTCTATAGTAGAATTTCCTAACATTAATTACTTTCTAAATTAAGTTTGTGTTTATGTTGGAAAATCACAGCAACTCAAATACGCTCCTACAACTAAATTGTTTAAATTTTATTTTCTTTAAGTCTTAAGTCCTCTTTTATTGAAACCATTTCCGTTTGATGACTTTTCCCAAAATGTCATAACTTTATGTCTTCCTGTTGACGATAAATATTTGCAACTTGTTTTGTGGACCATATAAAGAAAGTTGTTGTAAGTGGGAAGTCCTCCACAGATTATTACATTATTTAATTATTTTCCTTAGAGATCTAAAATTTCTCTGAAAAATAGAACCTGTTTATTAAAATAAAAGTGCAATCGTGCAAAATATTGTTAAATGAGGGTATTAGAAATGAAATAGCAATTTGAGACGCAAATTGTTTTAAGCTTTTTTGGTGGCGTTTTAGTCGCAGTCGTTTAATCTTTGTAAAAAAACAATTTGGTGACCCTGATATTTGTTAAACTATGTATTATTAACTTAGATTTTGTAATCTAACCTATAAGTTTCGGGAAATTAAAATAACCAAATTGGTAACTCTTGTATTGCTAGGAAGACATCCTATCCTCTATACTATGTATATTAATATATAAAAAAAAATTAAAAATCTCTTTGTTTGTCCCTCAATCATACATGAACGCCAGCTTCGATTCTTTTGTTTCCAAAATGGCGGATCCAGTATGGCGACGGCAAAGGTTCAACTTCAAGGAAAACTCATGAAAACAGGTGCTTTTAGGTTTTTGGAGTAGCAGATTTCGAATTTGCTATAAAAATTTAAAAATTCAATTCAATACAATTCAATTCGGTTAAAATTTCGCAACTTGAACAGATTTCTTGACTTAATGGGGAATATTTTAAAAACTGTTAATAGCTGTTTTCAGTGACATTGATATTCGAACCCACAATTTAAGTTAACAGACTCGATATGGCGAATTTAAAAAGCTACATATGTGTGTAAGGTTCATGTTTTCTAAAATTGTCAACAATCTCAGTTTTCATATTTACTACACCGAAATGTAGAGTCATTGTAAGCAGATTTAGTCAAAAAAAGAATGAAATACATTTTTAGTTATATATATTTGTATAATTTCCCTCACCTTTAAACAAGTTTATAAGAATGACAAAACTTATGGAAGGACTAGGTATATACATAACATATGTACATATAAGAATATACACCCAATTCTGCTGCAGTAAAGCGACCACGACTATACACTGAATATCACCGTACCGATGTGTCGATTTAAATTAAGTAAAGGAAGAATAAATATTTTCTTGTTCCATACTTCTCGTTCCTTCATTGTCGGGTTTTTTGCTTTTTATAAATTTTTCTATTTACTTCTTTTTAGTTTCAGATAATATGTAGTAGGTAAGTAATGTCATAGTCAAGCAGACAGTTGATACTTGAAATTTTACATAAAATCACGATGATAGTATCATATCTACGTCCAGAAATATCTTTTTATCCCATAATAATGACGTCACGCAGCTTGCCCCATTCGTCAAACCCTTTCATTTGATACCCATGTCAAGGGGTTGTGAAGAAAAATATGATCCATTATCTTGGGATGTAGTCCATTTTGTGTCTAGAATGACGTTACATATCTCGTTGTGTTCTGCTCGTCAGGCCATTTAATTTGCTACCCATATCGAGGGGGTTGTGAAGAAAAATGTTATCTGTCATTTCGCGGCATGCGCCATATTTAGTTTAGAATGACGTCACATACATATCTTGTTATATTCTGTTCGTTAAATCCATTCATTTGTTACCCATATCGAGAAAGTTGTGAAGAGAGAAGAAGAAAACACCTATAAGATTGTTGTTGATTTTTTAACATCAAAAGTTAAAGCAGGTGAACGCGGACTTTTTCTAGCAAGTGTATATTTGTTGTCTTATGTTTGAATTATTGTATATTTGAATTGTTAACAATGAATTATTTGCCACCAAAAGCATTAAATAAAATCTTGTTTTTGAGCTATCTAAAAAATAGGTTTGTTTATACTTTCTGGGACTTCTGGAAAATCGGGACCGAAAGGAACGAGTAGAATTTTTACAACTAACTGATGGTAAAAAGTACAACTGACCGCTGTAATTTTTGGTGTAGTAGCTCCAATAATGCAGAAATCAGTTGTACTTTCTACGACAGTGTACAATTTCGGGCCTTCAATACGTCTAAATACGATTTGGTTTCCCGGGTAAATAACCCAATCGGTTCAAAACTTATTTTATTTTTAGGCATAAGCTAAATGCGGAATGAAAACAAAAATTCGAACTTCTCGAACGATTTGATTTTGTTTTCGTCGGTTATCACACTGTTAGATATACATATATAACTATGTACTACAGCTTCCGGTTTACAGTACTTTTATGTTGTGTATTTAATAAGCGCATGCTAACTTGAAACTGATGGAAGAATGAATCACAAGATGACAAAGAAATTGTTTAAAAAAACTATAGGAATAAAATGAAAATGCACGTTGAAATGACTACATATACTTTAATTCCAGAAGAAACTAAATTTCATTAAAAAAATTAACTGAAGTGTGTCTGGTCGCAATCCTATTACATAGTTAGGAAAGACCAAAGACGCATAGATTTCTCTCCGGTTTCATACATCAAACATCTGAATTAATAACAAATTATGCGCATAAGTATTCACCTCAAATTCATATATAGTTAAAATATATAAAATCGTTTGACCTATTTATTCAAAGAACTCCCTTAATTTCATAAAATATTAAACACGACACTCTTTTTTTAAGGGATATTCTGGTATGTTGTAGATGTTTGAAACAAAATGAATATAATCATCCAGTGTAACTAATTTTTTTTAGATGTTAATTATTAAGCGGAACGAAGCGAAAGCATGTAGCGTAAGGTAAATATATATCAGAAAATAGACGGATATTCATGCGTGCCTCCGTCAGGGTAAGTGTGTGTGGTAGATTTATTAGAAAACATTAAAAGTTCACAGCCTCGCGGAGAGATACGGCATGTGTACAAACAAAAGTTGATAATGATAAAAACTAACAATGAGATTATTCAGTCATTGGAGTTAGCAAAATTGTACTTCTTGCTTAACCCAGTATTTGCTCTTTTTGATATGACGAAAAGTAATAATATCTTATTCGATTATACCCGATAGATAAAAAATATATGACTCAAAATGAAGAACACATGTGGTGAAATTTAAAATTTTAAAGACCGGGAAAAGGTAACAGGCATAATTATTCCTTTTTATCAAAGCGCGACAATTCTCAGAACTTTTTCAACAAATTTGCAAGCAACCAACTTAGCTCTCATTCAACCGGACATCAACGACTCATTCATTACCTTGGGCTACCAAAATATAACGCGAATTACACGCGTAACACAATGCATGCCATTGAAACCAGGCATGTCATGCATGTACTCTGCCGTGTATTTTATAGCATTCCAAGACCAGCCACACTTACAATTACTGGAGTTATGAGTCATGTCGCATAAGGTTTGTGCTGAAGTCTCCGCTCATTTGCTGAAATTTGAATCATAATCGCGACAGCTAAAAAGCTGCTGCGATCCAAATGACTGAGTTCGGAACTTCTTGCTAAGTGATCGTGCTTGGCCTCCAAAACTTACACTACCGTTGTCATCTACACAATTCTTGGGAACACCTCTTTTTATTTTTTTTGACTTCTTCCTGTCCAGATTGCAGTTAACTCTGACATAAATTCTAGCGTTTTAAGTATTCATGCGATCGCAGGAATTTGAAGGAGTGTACTTCTTATATCACAAAAAACCTTAAAACTGGTTCTTACTCAGTTAGTATCAAAGCCAAAGAGACAAAAGATTTAGCAATCACTGACACAAATTCCAATATCTAAGAAACTTGGCTTAATGCCACATCTTCACCTTTTCTCCACTATTATTTTCATAACACATTTAACTTATTCACTGGAATATTGTAGGTATCTCTTCAATCTTGTATCGATTACAACGGGTTTCCTTTTCAGAAATGGTTCTAAAAATGCCGGGACTCGGAGTCGCTAACTATAGACCTCCTCTCCCAGTTAGCAGCGCACAAAGACTGACTGAAGCTGCAAAGGAATGCCGATCGATGTATAAACGACGAACCACTTCTACTCGAGAGATTAACAGCTTAACCAGTTTAGTTCTCTGCACACCCCGATCAAATTTGTAGTCTTGTAAATTTCAGAAAGCAGAGTAGTCATTTATCCAGTTCACTATACTAAAGCTCTATGGTGCTTCAGACGTTTTTTTTTCTCAAAGGTAAACAAAGTTCATACTCGTATGTAGATAAAACCATCTTCAGAGAAAATTTAGGTTCTTGAATACTAAAAAGCTTAAGATGAAAGTAACATTTGCACCAGTTGCATGAACTCATCATTTTTAACACGTTCCACGGAAATTTACGTACACTCCAAATAAGGTAAAAGTATTAACAAAAATTTAAAGCTTGCTGTTAAAAATAGATTCAATGATACGAAGTAAATAGCTACTACATAGTTATACATACATATGTACATTGAATTTTGAATAACATTTTTGAGAAAGTAAGCTTTTGTATTTGACTATACAATTTTCTTTCAGAAATGTAGTCTACGTGTGTCCCCGCATCGGCGTGAGAAAAGGCTAAATGCATATCTTCCAAACTGAGAAATGATAAATTTAGTTTAAGTGACTTCATTGAAGAGAAAATGTACTAAGTGGAAGTAGATTACCAAGTAAGGAACGGCAATGCAAAAAGCGAGGCGTAAAACCCGATTCGACATACGAGATTTTTATAAGGTATAGATTTCCTACTTGATTAGATTAGATCTTTAAAGAAGGTAAGAATTCCTTGAGAGGAAGTTGGGAAACGACATTTCAGGGACGGACACAAAACTTGGAATAGATTTTGCAATTACAATAATACCTTGTATTGCTAATCTTTGATTGGCTTAAATATTTATTAGCTTACTAACTGAGCTACCCGGCTCGCACGGCGGGTCGTGATAGTATTGAGTTTGACATCAAGATGATTCTATTTCTTGCAATCCATTATTTGTACAGAAATTTTGATATCTGTGTACGTTACTTCTTCACCGAATAATATCTGATCAAATCTGCTCAATCTTTCTTATTAATATACTATAAGTTAAGAAATTCTAGATGCCTTATTGAAGTCGTAATAAAGAAATTCTTTTCAACAGATTATTCTATATCAGCTTTTAAAGAAATTTATATAGACATTCATATGCATCTTGTTTCCCACGGAAATCGGAAAAATTCGTTCGCTCTGTAGGTCTTTCATACCATATTCAGAAATTGTGATAAGCCCCCATTTATTTTTTTAATGGAAATCTATTATAAATATGTAACTATAAATTTTCGTGGTATTCCTTTAAAGTTTAAAATTTTTGTTTGTCATTATGTGGTCCATGGCCATTTTGAAATTTGAAATTTTGGTGGATTTGAAATCAATGGCCCTAAAGTTTTGTTTGCATTCATTTTCATTCAAATTCCTCGAAGTTGAGTTACCAAGACCTCCTAGCTTTGGATTTCAAGGCAATCCATTAAAATTTAAGAATTTTGGTAGCCATTATGGATCCGCCATCTTACATTTTAGTAAGCATGAAATCCATATCCCTCTAATCTACTTTATGATAAAAATGAATTTCATTAAAATTGCCTAAAGTGAAGGAGTTTCAGTAGCCATATTAGATCCGCCATTTTGAATTTGGAAAATTTGATGGCAGATTTGAAACCAGCAACCCGGGGAACCCCCTAGTGCGGATTTTCAGGGCAATCCATTGAAGTTTGACTTTTTAGGTAGCCATTTTGGGTCCCCCATCTAGAATTTTCATAGATTTGAGTTCTGTGACTCCGCGTTTTTATCTTAAAATTCATCAAAATTGCTTAAAATTGAAGAATCTCGGTAGCGATATTGGATCAGGCATTTTGAGATTGCTGATTCGAAATCAGCGACCCTGAAAACCCCCTAGTGAGAATTTTCAGGGTATCTCTTGAAGTGTGACTTTTTCAGTTGCTATATTGGATCCACCATTTTGAATTTAGAAATGTTGGTTCCAGATTCGAATTCAGCCACCCCAAAAACCCCTTAGTGCGATTTTTAGGTGCAATTCCTTGAGGTTTAACTATTTTAATAACATAACTAACCTGTAGCCATCTTGGACCCGCCATTTTGAAACCTTGGACTTCATCACAATAATAAATAGCCTATACATATGTTAAGTTGAACCATGTACTACCTTGTGTCGAAAATAAAGTCTATCGAAGCAAGTGTTTAGGCGTGATTGAAGTAACAAACAAACAAACACATTCATTTTTATATACCTACATACATACATATATGTATCATACATCATAGACAGACTAAACATGGTGCTCAATCAGGAGATTGGAAAAAGTTATTTGGTAAAAGGTCCTTTCTCCCAAAGGCTATTAGCTATTTCTTGAAAACAGTTTACTTATATTTAAAAACATAATATATTCAATGAACATTCGAAAAGAAATATTGACAAAAAAGATGTCATAATTTCTTCGGACGTCGTCTAAATAATATGTTCATGGTGATCGAATGCTGTTCAAATCTGAATCACCAAAAATTAAAAAAATGGAAAAGCCTTATTTTATACATATCTATACCAATATATAATATAAAACTCTTTTGGCTCGTCAATGGGTGTACGCGTATATATAGTAAGTGGGTAAGCTAAAAAACTACTGAAGAATTCTAAAATGGAGGGACCCTTTAATCGAGTTTTCCCAAACATGTTTTCAATTGACTCTTGGTTAAGGTCAGCTGTGAGCAAAAAAGAAATTAAAGATTCTGTTGCTATTAACTCAGTTTGGAGCAAAAGGATACCAGAGATTGTTTGCAAAAGTCCATCAATGCAATATCTTGTGGAAGTTTAGGTCCACGTAAGAAAAATTGAATTTCTATCGACTATATACAGCATTATTTAATAGGCCTTTATACATATTAACTTCGTTTACAGGCCTGCTTTTCAAGCAATCAAATAATTTATAAATTGTTACGATAAATTCTTGGTTGCGTTTGCGGTATCTAAATGCTTATTATCATCAAAACTATTTGTATCAATAAAAGTTTGGATTACCGCAGCTACTGTTGGGCTAAATATCTGGGTGGCATACTTAAGGCACATTTTATGGAAAGTATTTGGTACTGTATGTTTTTTTGTGATTTTGGGACACATTTTTGTTATTACAGAAGAGTGAAGAGAGTTATGCCATTACATCAGCAACTCTGCATGCACACCTGTTCCTAAAAAAACTTGACTGCCTGACTCAGTTTCCCAGGTACAGCTTTCCCAGATATCACTTTTCCTGGAACTACATTGATACACTTGTCGCTAAACAATTAATCTTTGTACGTTTGTGAAGTCAATTCTGCCCGTCGACTCAATAAAGTAACACGCTTCAAGAATAAAGAGCTCTTTTATTTCCGAATCGACCCTACGTACCTACATATAATTGGCGCAGCCGTGTCACACCAAAATCTATCGTATCGTAGATAACTTGTCTATTTTCAAATAGTTTGGCACGAACCAAAATCACATTAATTTTTCTTAACAACTAAATGGATGACGGAACTCAAACGTCCGCAGCGAACTTTAATAATCGGAACAATATCCATTTTCTCAACAAACAAGGAAGTTTTTGTGTTTTGTGATCGCTTCAACGAATACAAGAATGCAACCGGAAAACCTAAAAAAACGAAACCGTTTCCTGATCAACGAGGTGCAGTGGGTGAAATTCTCACAAAAATCGATCGTCTCAAAGGAGTACAAACGGAAAATTTGCTGTTTATGTATAAATACTCTCATCTTGTCATGTCAGATTCCTCTGGGTCCTCTCATTCCTTTAGAGAAAAAGAAAATCTAGAGTCTTCTACTGATTTTTCAATAAAAAAGTACAAGCGGAAACCATCCCCGAATTTAACGGGGACGTTAACTAGTACAGTTTTTTTTTTGGAAAACCTTAATAGTGTAGTGGCCCACTTCTATGATGTAGAAAATCCGGGTAACTACCAGAATATTGTTATTTATGGCACTATAATCAGAAAAATAAAAGGGCCAGCGAGAAAAGTTATTAATATTAGCTGCGTTAGGTCCGCGCCCTTAGAATCCGGCACCGTCGACTTGAACCTCACCGTTGCCGCACAACTATTGAAATTCATGCTATCATATGGGACCTGGCGCGTAAACCGACGGATGACGGTGAGGTTCAACGGATGGAAAAGTTGGAAAATGTTTAAGGGGTCTACCCTCTTTATAAATCGATTTTTTTGTTATTGCATTTGCAAGTATATATATACAGAAATATTATATTAAAATTTTATAAAGATCGGAGCAGTGTAACTGTATTTTTGTCTCAAAATTAGTCGAGTTTAAAATTTTGATATAACATCATCTCTGCGCGTTTGTTTATAATCAAGAAGTGCGGCGTGCAGCCGACGCAGCACTAATGCCTCCAAGAAAGCCAGAACATATCGCAGGAACGCTACTTTGGATGAATATGTACATTTTGAGGAAGAAAAAGGCATAGTGTATGATCCAGGCATCGCTGATTAGGCTTAGGTGAAATTTTTTACGATGCCATTAACAAAACTATAATCGCGTTTTTCACAAAATAACTTTTTCGACACCGCGTTGCTGAAATCTCGGAAACTACCGAACCGATTCCCACCAAATTTTTACCAAACATTCTTTATGACTGCAGCTATAGCGCATCGAGGGGGTTTTTCAAAATTTTGATTTTAAAATTTTTTTTGGCCAAAAACGTTGAAAAAAAACATGTTTTTTTCGTAGTTTTTCAAACAATGTCCGCCATTTTCTCAATTTTGCAAAAATCAAAAATCGCCCCCGATGCGCTATAGCTATTAATATATTGAACCTAAAACTCTTTGCTTTTTTTCCCCCGACCATGCATCTCGGAGATTTCATCAACGCCGCACACCCCTCTCGTTTTTTGGATCATTTTTCGACCAGCTATTTTGTGATATAGTTCGAGAGTGTATTTATTGAGTGTAACAATTTTTTTTTCCATTTTCATAATTTAAACCTATCGAAAACTTTATTGAAATCAACCTTTTTTTTCCCTCCGAAAAGAGGGTAGACCCCTTAACATTTCGTTGCGGTAATCTGGCGTGAGAGAGGTTTTTTAAGCTCTGTGGCAACGGCGAGGCCAAGTTCGGAACAAGTTCCCTTTCTCACTTTTTTCGAAATGCCCTAAAACTAAAACCTTATGGAAATGTTCCATTTATGGTCGGAACGACTGAATAAGGTAAAAATAGTTGTCGGAAAGCAATACTTTCCCAAAAATTAGCTTGTTTTCGCTTGTTTTAACACCAAAAATTGAAAATGTCCATACAATTTGTAAAAGGTAAATCATCTGTCAAAAATTATTTTTTGAGAAAAGTGAATTTTTATTAGGAATTCTTTCGTACCGATGTTTAAAAAGTTATTTACCGCACAAATTTCGACTGTACAAAGCAAGGACGATGCGAATAGCCACTCTGAATAATTTTATATCTCGAAAACAGACGTCAAAGTCAATTGATTTTTGCAATTTTTGGTGTTAAAACAAGATAATTTTCGGGAAAGTATTGCTTTCCGACAACTATTTTTACCTTATTCAGTCGTTCCGACCATAAATGGAACATTTCCATAAGGTTTTAGGGCATTTCGAAAAAAGTGAGAAAGGGAACTTAAGCCCCAAGTTCAAGTCGCCAGTGTCGCATTCTATGGAGGCGGGCTATAAAGGCCAAACTATAATAGCCTTACGGGACCTTAAAGCAGCTTAATAATTTGTAACATTATATGAAGTGCTATACTGACAACCATAATAGTCTTATCCAATCTTTCGCTAACTTTGAATATATTTCGGCAAGTCTTAAAGGTACGGTCCTGAGCGTAGAAATCTTAAGGGAACTTGACAGAAGCGACGTTTGTGTAAAAATTGGCTGATATATCGAGATAAATTCTTTACTAGCTCTATAAACTCATCATTAAAATGTGCGGACATGGTACACAACTTGATTTAAGATCCCATTGACACCTCACTTTTTGCAACTGTCCAAAATACATTAAGGCTTGAGCTTAAGATTCATTACGATTTGACAGAAACTTGACCAACCTTAGGAAAATTTGACGGAAAATCTTAGGGAGCCTTAAGGCCATTATACTCGTATATGGGCGATTGCACACAAAACATATCCCCAAAAACACAATGAGAATAGTCGTTCGTTGAGGTATAGGTGAGACCTATAGCAAAATCTCGAAATATAAGCCAGCAGAGGCGGGTTTTTTGCATCTGCACACCTAGTGGGCCCACTAAGGGCCGATATACGTGAACATATTCGCGGAAGAGCCCTTAATTGAGAAGATAATTTTTTAAATATTTATTTTGGCAGCTCGGTACTGGAGTGAGACCTATAGCAAAATCTCGAAATATAACCCAGCAGAGGCGGGTTTTTTGTGTCTGCCTAGTGGGCCCACTAAGGGTCGATATACGTAAACAGATATATATATTTAAATTAAATATAAGTATGCAGTAATTAAAAAACCAAAAATTAAAGCTTACCCGAGATATTCTTCCCAACACCCTCAAATACAAAACATTTAAATTATAATTAATCAATTTCACAAAACCCGAATTAAAAAACCCCTTAAAATGCAAATTAACCCAAGCCCCCTAAAATACATAAAGATTTAATAAATATGTAAATTAAGTCAAGCTAATTCAAATTCAAAATTTGCGCCAAGATTTATAAAACTTCCTCAAGAAATTCTACATCTGGTACTCCTAAATTACTTTGACATCGTCCGCCGTTCGATCAAGCATTGCCAACTGCATTAAAGCGTCCTCACGTCTATCGAAATTTTACCTCATTCATATGCATTTGTATGGGATGTAGTCTCCTTTAGTTTTCTCTTTAGTTTCTCTCTTTAGTTTCGGAACGGCTGTATATAGTAAAAACCCTGTATATGAACGACCACCTAAAGGTAGCTGCTCAGAGGAGTACAGTAACAGCGTGTATGAGGGAAAGCTAAATAAGAATTATAGCTATTAGTGAATGGCAGCGTGTAAATAGATGTTAAGGGGGGCATAGACATTATGGAAGGAACTTCGGAAAATTTTGAATTGTAAGCCTCCTTCTAAATATGGCTTCATATTTACGCCTGTACTGAGCGAACATCTGGCTTACAGCCGTTCCGTTATAGTATAGTTAATTTATATTTCCATGTTGCCGACGCGCTGCCGCTGCCATTGTTCTTTATCCGCCATTATAAAAGCATTGTCTTTAAATAATGAGCTGCCTCTGCCGGCTGTTCTGTTCTGGCTTAATATCGGAGCCACCCGATATATCGATTTGAATTGCGTGGTGTCGATATCGATGTGTACGCCAACAATATTACATCCCTTGCTTAGGTTGGTTTTTCCAGTTTGCTGCTTTTTCTGAGTCGCACTTGTTGGTATCAGCTGTTGCGGTGTTCTTGGTTGCAAGTTAGTATAGTACCTTGTAACATGAGATAAAAAAACAAGAACCTTGTTGGTTTCTATAATTCAGTATTAGTTTCGCATGGTTCCGTTTGGCATTTATACAAAAGTTTAAAACTGTGTGCCTTACAGTATAGTGTGTCAATAGGTAATATGCATTTAAAGTATTTCGTAAAAGAATAATCGAGTGCGTGTAAAACAGGTGTTGGGTTGATAGTTAGTTCGTGCCACGCTTAAAAATCTTAAGCGAAATAAAAATAAACCTTGTTTATTAAATGTAACAAATAATGTTATATACACCTATGCTGTGTTTTTAGTAACAATACCTGTATTATGCTTGAGAAGTTTTTACATACAAACCTTTTAAGAGTATTAATTAAAGTTGTGTTTCTTCATTCATGGGTGTCTTACTCTACGTCTGCGAAGCTATCAAATTTTAGTCTGCATAAATTTGTCTGAAAGCTGGTGATTTGTGTAGAGTATGTATTTAGCTTACTTTACTATAATAGCTCTTACTGAGATTTAACTTTTAAAAATATTTACTGGCTGAACATTTGCCTTTTAAAAAAAATATCTATGCAGACTGAAATTTGACAAGTCCGTAGACTAAAGATTTACCCTTTCTTCATTGACCAATAGACCTCTTTTATTCATTCCACGGAAGGAATAAAACTAATGGAATTTTTGCGGAATACTCAGAGTAGAATAAATAAACGGCTCGGATGGAATATAATTTGGCAGTTATTACTAGTAACAGAATATATGTATAAATATATAGAATATATATTGTGAGCTTGCATTCGTACAACAGCGGAGAGAATCTTGGTCATACTCATATACCATAGCTGGACGCCAGGACCAAATAGTCACTGCTGTCGAACGAATGGGGCACGATTTTGCATTCGAACGAGACTACCTACTTAAAAACCCTCGAAGGAGAAAATTTATGTTCCACCTGTTTTCCAGGGTGCTGAACCAGTAAACATTAAAACAAAATAATTTTGGGAAAATTATTGCTTGCCATAAACAATACTTCCCTAATACACTAGTTCCGACCATAAACGGAACATTTCCATAAGGTTTTAGGGTACCTAAAAACAGCGCCGGTCGAGAACTTAAGCCAAGAAACGTATAGTTGCAGTGAAAATAGTACATGAAAAAACACGTCGATTGAATAATGGAGACATAAAATTTATTTTATTACAACAAAACTTAAAATATTTATATCGCCATAATTTTTATTTTCCTCGTTGTCATCTTCAAAAGGAATATTATTATAATACAATTCTCTCCACAGCAATATGTACCAAAATTATTGCATTTCAATCCCAACGCGACAATAAAACAGGCGACAATGCGTTTTACACAACCCATATTTCCATGCAACCCAAGGGATGTGTGACGTTAGCTAAATTATTGTAATAAATTTTCTTATTTATATGCAAAAAAATTCATCCATTTAGAGATTGTTTTCCGGCCGGTTGGGAGGTTTGCGGGGTGCAAGGGAAGCTTTCACTGCCAGCACCGTACTCAGCACCTTCGAAAATCGGAGGTACATGCATTTTTTCCTTTATGTAAAAAAGAAAAATGTCACCCTTTTCAAGGGTGGTTCTTGCCCGTTTGGCGGGGGGCTTGGTGGGGTACAAGGTGGATTTCTACTATTACTGTTATCGTCAGCATTCCCAAAAACGGAAGATCCGGTAGGTCGGGCCAGTGGAAACTATATTATCAGCGTTTTACCCTCCGCACCCCTAAAAAGAAATTATGAGACCACCACCGTACTCAGCACCCTCGAAAACGGGAGGGAGAGAAAGTCTCGTTGACTGCAAAATAGTGTCCATTTTCGACAGTTTTTCTGACTCACAAACTCAACATCAGGGAAAAGGAAAATTAAAACACAAAACAAGAATATATATGCGTATATAATGTTGTTGTTTTCAAATTATAACCCTCCAGGAGGGCCTCACCTTCGTGACTTAATGATCGGGATTTGACCCACAAGACCGTGTATCTCTGTCGCTGATATTCTCCAATTGTAAAAGTTGTTGTGGAGTGACTCTACGATCATAGGATGTCCCAGCAACAGTTCACTTCAGCCAGATCTCGGAAGTGTCGTTTCCAGTCGTTCATAATCCTCTCCCTAATATTGAGAATAGCCATAAAACTACCCCTCAAACTTAGCCTCCCCAGTCACTCTGTCCGCCCAGATATTCTCATAAATCAGTCATGAAAAAAACCGGAAATTTTTAACTTTTACTTTTCAGTCAAATAATAAAAGTCAACAAATGATTTTTATTTTCCAGTCAATCAAGAAAAGTCAACAAATGACGTTTTTCAGTCAAATAGTGACTTATTTTTCAGTCAAATAATAAAAATCAAATTATGACTTTTATTTTTCAGTACAAAAATAAAAGTCATTTTATAGTTTTATTTTTCAGTGAACTTAAAAAGTGTTTTTTTTCCTTTGTAGTTGTTCAGTCATTTGTTAAAGAAATCCTCATTTTAGGGTATTGAAGACAAAGATAGAGTAAATAAAGTGCAAAATGAAAAATTCTTTAAGAAATGGCTTTTATTATTAGATTGATAAAATAATAGTCACTATTTGACTGAAAAATAAAAGTCATTTGCACTTTGCATTTGCAATTTTTGTAAGGCACATAAAAGCTCTGCCCGTCTATCCGATTTTTACCGCGTACTTTTCGAGTTATATATCATAGTACGCGAACACCATCAAGTAAATTCAAACGTTTTCAATTGTCAAATACTTGTCAATTAACGTAAAGGGTTTTTTTATGTGCATAGGAAAGACCAACCAGCGTTCAAAGGTGTTTGATGTCTGCTGATTGACCTTTTTGTTGCAAAGCTCTAGCATTACATGAGTTTTCGTGGCGCCAAGATTTAGCGACGGTTTTCATAGCGGAAAGGACGAGAAAAATGGAAAAATTCCCCTCCGCTTAGTTTATTTAGCAAATAGAGCGACTTTTAAATTTCAAAATGTATGAAATGATAAAATTTTATATTTTCAACAAAAAATCGCACGATCGCCTTAATCTTGGCCACACGGAAATGGTAAAACACAAATACTCGCTCTCACAAACATTCACTCTCTCAATGGTAAAACACACTCTCTTCCGACGACACCGCACATCAAACGAACTGTCCCAACTTTCCAACAACAAAGAAAAGGAGAATTTAGTACTGCCGTCTGCTAAAACTTAAACTAAAACAATGTACCAAAAGCGAAATTTGCCTTTTACAAAATGTTTGCTGACTGAAATGTATCTTTTGCAAAATCTGTGTACAATTTTAAATTAGTATGCCCTATTGCTCTTTCAGAAATGTCTCGCTTTTTGTAGTGGATACAGCTCCAGACTTCTAAGTTCACATGGTTGATTATTATACAGTACCTACATTTCGCTGAGACGGCTATTTATCTTTCTAAAAGAAATTCCTCATGCTCCTTATTTAACTTTCATTAGAAAAGGCATTGACCCGAATATAACAAATTAGTGAATTAAAATGTTAATTGAATAACATAACTATCATAAATTCTGCTGTAATTAAAATGTTAATTGAATAACATAACTATCATAAATTCTGCTGTAAAGTGATAAAGAGGTTATCTTTTCTTTTACACTTTTCAACACATAGGTAAACAGATTATTAGAAATCGGAAGTGTTTTAAGAAAGTTATCAACGGTTATACACTAAATAAAAAATTTGAAATAACCAATACCAAAAAACGTGTTCCTTTAAAACCTTGAATATGAATAACTTTAATGTTTGGGTGAAGCCTTTCGCGATTAATAATAGGAAATGGCAAAGCAGGCAGTGTAATCTCTGACCCGAGCACGCAAAAGTCTGTTACCATGTGATTATATGCAAAATATACACAACAAATTGATAATCTCGTGCTTTTCTGAATCTTTGCGTCTATCGCTTCTGTATTTTCTGTTCTACGAATTAATCTAAAACATCACTCTCGCTCATTATATGTGTCTTTGCAGTGACGCAATCTCCTATCAGTACGGCTCGTATGGAAAATATGAATATTCTTTAATGGAACAAGTTCGAGGCAATTCTGTTTTCGGTAGTTTGGAAAATATGCCCCAATGAAAAATACGTCACATGTCTTATCAGTATTTGAACTCATTTGTAGACTTATATAAAAGCATGAAGCTGGGCAGGCCTCTTTACAGTTTTGCTCGTCGAAGCTTTTATTTGTCTACTCCTAGCATCCAATCGCGATTGACACCTGTAGCTTTATATTTCGATAGTGAACATACTCGTCAACTGCGGAAAAAAATGAAGATTGAAGATTTATGTGCGGCTGAAAAGATTAATTCCGCATATAAGGAACGCAAAGAATCTTTCTCATCCAATGAAAGGTAAGAGTTTCATTGTAGTGTTTACTTTCGATATTGTTTTTGAAATTCCAACTGGATGCTTTTCTGCTTTTGCTGTTTTACGTAGAATTGTCACATTTGTTGTTTGTTCGATATTTTTTTAACTTCTGGATTTTAATAGCTTTTGTTATTTCAGATGTTTAGAATATTCATGGTATATTTACATTTTGAAGTGCCAACAAATATTTTAGTTTTGAATTTCAGTTTGGTTTATTTTACTAATAATAATAAAATAATGGCAACAAATATCCTTGGTGTCATAACGTTTCTAGTCGGTTATTATCGGTAATAATTATTATAGTTATAAACAGGCCCGCCGAAATGAGAATGTCAACAGATTGCCGCATTTTCAAATGTCGCTAACACGCCACTCGAGTTGAGATGGTTAGTTGCATTGGGTGTCTTTGAATATACGGAGCAGTACGAAGTCAGCTCCACAAATTTGCCTGAAGGCTTGTTCAAGTACGTAGCTTAACTTACTATAATTGGCAACCAAAGTTCTCCTTCCTGGAATTTACCTTTTACAAAATTTTTGCCGACAGAACTTCGTTTGTTTGTTCAGAGCCAACTTTGACTGTTTATCATTGCATTAGCTGTGTAGCAGGTACAAATTGTTTCTAATACACTTTTACACATTTCTATTAAATCGTACCTTACTGCGGTGCATCAAAAATTAGTAATTCAAGTGCGATGATCAAATTATCAAAAATATCAAAATACAACAAAGAATTACGTTAAATCAAAAGAAACTCGAGATAAGATAAGAAAACAAACCAGAACCGAACCAGCCAACATAACTGCAGCTCTATCATTTGTATTGAAATGTTTTTCACCTATTGCATAATCTTCATAAGAAACCAAACCACAACTGAACAAACCAACAGCCTGATAGTTTTTTGGTTCGGCCGTGGTTTGGTTTCTTATGGAGATTAGGCATATGTATGCATAATCAGTTTATTACCATTTACCAGGGTTGCATGCAGAGTTGAAGCCGGATTTAAGGCGACTAGAAATTCATGTAACGGCTTGATTCAAGTCGATCCGAAAATTTGTCGGATTACCGACTTAAACTTATCAAATTGAACTCTCTTCAACGTAGGCGAGACATTTCCATGATTGGCTTTGCTTTCGAGTGTGTTTAGGGAAACATTGATTCTCCTAGATTGGCTTCCTTGTTTGTGATAGTAGTTCCGGTTCGTTTCCTTTGAATTTCGAAGCATACAACTAATTATGGATCGCACGAGACGATTGTATCAATGCCTTGTTGCTTTAATGAATTATGAAGCCTTTATGTATTTCCAATGTATTGAATTAGTAATTAGTCTTTTGACGAATTGTATATAAATAAACCACATCATCTTCGTCTATATAGTATAGCATGCTATCATTTGCATATATTATACTTATAGCTGAATTGCGTAGTTTTCATACAATGCCCGCTTTTACACCTCAAATTATGCCCGGATTCCACTAGTGTAATCAAAACTCCTCATTAAATGAGTTACTGATACCAAATCAAAATATGAGTACAAAAGCGCACTATGTAAACATTTTTTGTCAGCTTGATAGAAACCAAAAAGTTATAACAAGTAGTTCATTTATTTATAGGCGATATTTTTAATCAAATCTTTGGAAACTAAGTTGGACTCCAACTTATATAAATTAAGAATGATTGTGTTATTCCCCGAGTATCTATGAGGAGAAGTTTGTTAATTCCATTGATACCGACTCCGTATGGTATTTCATAGTAACTGTAACCCAACCCCTATTGTGATTTCTAAAATGTATAGCATTTGCTATTGTTAAATACAATATACAACAGGCACATGAGTAACTTTGTCGAGCAATACCGTAGGTTTGGTTCGTGTTAAATCAATTTGATTATGATCTTCGAATGGCTCGCCAACTGCACACAGCCGGGAAAAAATCTATCCAAATAAGACCGTGCGGTGTATTTTGTCTGAATTCTTTGTGTGCCTGTGGGGAAATCTAATACAAATAACGCTACCTGAAATGTAAATTACTAAGCTAAATTACACTTCACACTTTCTAATATAACAAATTAAACTGAATTGCAACTAATACTAATTTAAGTCGCTAATCAGTATTTCAATCAATACTTTTTGAAATAAAATGACTCTTATAAAACGCAATGGAATCTTTCTGAAATACAATTAGAAAAGATGTAGTTTTGTAGTAATTATTAAAGCACATATTTACATACTTTTCATTCTTATGGGAAAACCCACAGTCATCTAAAATAGCCTACGTCCATATTTGAAGAGAAATAATCTGAAATAACTTTATTTACACGTAGAGTTTCAAATCATGATACAGTAAATCCTACCATTATCCCGTATCAGGTCCAGTGTTTTACTTGTCTTATGGTTACTGACCATATTCTTCCAATACAAACAAGAGTTAAATTAATTTAGCAATTCTTTTATTAAAACAAAGCAGTATTTCCACCCTCCCCTCTATTCAAAACCGAATGGTAGTAAGATTCAGTTATTTTACGCGTCGCTAAATTCATTAATATGAGTAATATATTACAGAATAAAGAAAATGGCGAAATTAATTGATGGCAAACAAATTGCTAGCGAAATTCGATGCGAGTTACGACAGCAGATTGAGGAATGGATGGCTCAAGGCCATAGGCAACCTCAACTGACGGCAGTCCTAATTGGATCAGATCCCGCAAGTTGCACATATGTTCGTAACAAAATGAAGGTAATAAAGAATTCCATTTCTCCTTAACTGTAGTAAGTATGTAATTGCATTTATTTAATTGTACTGTTAGGCTGCAGAAGATGTGGGAATCAACAGTCAAACAATGAATATATCGCCTGATATCACGGAAGAGGATCTCTTAAAACTAATTGATGAGCTTAATAACAACGACAATGTAGATGGGATATTGGTACAGCTTCCAGTGCCCGACCACATCGATGAAAGGAAGGTGTGCAACGCAGTATCATGTGACAAGGACGTCGACGGATTCAATGAAAGAAATATTGGCAGATTGTGCTTAGATATGAAAACATTAATCCCATGTACTCCCCTTGGGGTTCAAGAACTTCTAAAGCGTACAGGAATTGAGACTTTCGGCAAAAATGCTGTTGTTGTTGGACGATCTAAGAACGTTGGAATGCCTATTGCAATGCTACTGCACGCTGATGGTAGAAATGATACATGTGCTATGGATGCAACCGTTACCATTTGTCACAGATTCACACCTCCTGAACAATTGGAAAAATTCTGTCGCCTTGCTGATATTATTGTTACAGCCACTGGAGTTCCAGGACTTATCCGAGCAGATATGGTTAAACCAGGCGCTTGTATTATAGATGTGGGCATCACTCGAGTTACAGATTCAGCTGGTAAAACTAAACTTGTAGGAGATATCGACTTTGATGGTACGTTATCAGAATGTAAGAGTAGGTGGATATTTTCAAATTTTTGTTTCTTTCAGCTGTGAAAGAAGTTGCCGGTCATATAACACCGGTGCCTGGAGGAGTGGGACCCATGACAGTGGCCATGCTTATGCGAAACACATTTGTGGCTGCTAAAAATCTTTCGAAAAAAAAGTAAGACTAGGCTAGTCGAAGCTTTGAAAGTATTATTGTGAATGACATTTAAAATGTAACTAAATTAGCTAAAAATCTTTCACATCTTATTTTATTCTGTTACGTTTAATGATATTTAATAATTATATGCCTGCATATAAAACGACATTAAATAAAATTATGATAGCTTTTTAAAAATCAATTTTTTTATTTCATCGATGACATAAAAATAGCTTATTCCGCTACCCCGCTTGCATATGTCTTTTTTTAATGTTTGGAATATTAATATATCCGCAAATCAGTTTAACACATTTTTGAACTGTTTCCAATTTGTTGCAAGAGTTATACCAAAGAACTTCCAATAACAAGAAGCTTCATCCAGACCCAAAAATTATGTATTCTCTTCATTCAGTTATGGTAGCAGGCGGGTTGTTACAGAGAAGGCCTTAGTGAATGAGAATGAGAGAATTCTCATATGCCTGTGTATGTAAAGTTCTCGACGCACCCATAGACGCTGCGCAGCGTTTTTGTTATTTTTACAAATACATTACTGAGACGTGGGTTTGTGTGGGGAAAAAGATCTTATGAAGTGCACCAGCAGAATATTAATCGCTTCTCATTGTGGTTTTGTCTTTCAAGAAAATAACAGTTGTTCATGCGTTATATCGAATAAAAACAATTGTGTTTTTGGTCTGAAAAATAGCGTCATATGCTGCAACAAATTCAGGCGTAATAAAGCAAATTTAAAAATATGTATTTAAATCCCGGAATCCGCTTACACTAAAAACTATAAATGTGTGATCAGCACTTTAATTCAGATGATATAGATAAAAAATAATTGAAATCTAAGGCTATTCCTATGTGCTTTCTTGCAAGCTTTCTGTATAGTTCCGTTATTTCAATAAATTCCTGCGATATACGGGACCCTCTATAAGTTACTAATTAATGCCTCATTTTTGCATTCCCAATTTTTATATAAATTCCCTAAAACAACTTCGACGGTGTTACCTTATTTGAAAATAATAATTTATGGAAAATAGTCTTCTCCCACTTCTTAGCCTTACACTACGCAGATTTGGACCCCTGGTGCGGAGTCAACTCCATTAAAAACATATAAAATTATGTGCATATTGTAGCATACAGTTAATATCGCTCATTTAAAATTTTATCTCCACACCCTCACCTCTTATGAGCACAAATAGATCTCAGAAAGTGATTCAATGTCTGCAAAAATATATTGAAGCAGTTTAAATACTTTTATAGGCATATAAAAACAACAAACCCCTTATCTTTATCTTTATAATTTTTATCTCTTCACACCTAAGTCAAAGTATTGAATGCTCTCGAATACTCTTGGATAGAATATTTATTTACACGACGTTAACTAAACTAATCGCATTTCATAGTAAACCACAGAGCAGCCCAGTTTCCAAAGAATTAAAAAATCCTGTTAAAAATTTCCTTGTTCTCATGATAAGAAAAAAGCCGGTCAAGTGCGAGTCGGGCTTGCACATGAAGGGTTCAGTACCATCGTACAAGATATAACGCTATGTACTTTTTAAATACTTTTGTAAAATAAACAAGAGAGGCGCTATAACATAATCGAAAATTTTTTTTTCTAATTTGCATGGCAGCCGTTTTGAAATTCGCCATCTTAGTTTTTCATTATTTATTGTTATCGGTCAGGATTCGGCCCATCGACGGAAACATGCTCTGGGTGAGTTGGCAACCCTTTTTCGCTGACAGAGGAGCCTACCTTTCATAAGGGTTCCTCTACCAGCGAGAAGGGGTGGGTGAATCAGCCCAAGACTCTTCGACCTCTCAGTGTAGAGCGTGGGACCAGACGTGAGTCGAGCACACATTAGGCACCTGAGAAGTGGACCATTTTCCAGCCCCTTGGTCCGCGGGAACAAAGCCAACGGACCTACCCTGTTATGATCCACCTGAAATTAGCTGTGCTGGCGATATCAACGGTTAAGGAATTAAGTCGCTAACTATTGATGTCGCCAATACAAAGCTATTCCTCAGAAAAAAATTCTCAAACGTAGAAAATTTTAAAATAAACAGAATCAAGAAGACGGCCCTCAAATTTAAATAAGGTACCATATTAATTACATTTTTAATGTAAGGAGTGCCATCACTGTAATGGCGAGATCGTTTTACATTGCAAATTTCAAAATTTACTTCGAGAGAAAATTTGTAATACTGTTTTTTTGCATTTAAATAACTTCTTTCAGACAAAATTTATCTTTGTACGCGTGATTGACCTTTGGATGATGAAATATCTAGTCTAGTCACAATATGTTTAGAAGTTCGTAAATATCAACACAAACGGATTTTTGTCAGGGTTTGCATCCAGATTTGCAGGTGCAGAGATCGTTAGGTGTTATCAAAAGGTGCTCCATTCCTATCACACCCGAAAACCACGGTAAACAGACTCAGAGTAATATCAGAATTCTTTTCATAAACTATGCGGTAACCATGCATACATGCCCGTAAAGGTTTCGGAAGCTACCAGATGTTTTTGCACCTCGCCCTATTCAATACATTTACCAAGACGGCATAGTACAAGAATAAAAGAATTTAATACTGAAAAACCTGAATGCATTTCTCTGTCACTTAAACTACAATTAGATTAATGAGGAAAGTGAACGGCATAAGTTACTTTCCGCTCGTGAACTTGAATAGGCTCTCCAAAAGGCCAATATACGATGAGTGCTCGTAGGCTGTGCTTACTTCAGATAGCTTCTCCACGAACTCATTGCTGATCCCCTTTTCTTCCAACACGTTCATCAGAAGGTCATACAGGTACTAGAGAGGAGTTTGATTAAAGAAAATGTTTTAATTTTTTATAGTATAATACTAAGTACTTACCCCATCTAACACATCACCAGCTACTGCATAAATTTTGTCATTCCAGTCTCCTTTGAAAATTGTGAGTTCATCAATACCAAACACGTCATCTGAATAAAATAATTTCCATATATCACTTTTTTAAGAAACTGTAAGATACGTACTGTATTCTCCTTCCTGCGCTACTCCTTGCAAAAAGGAACAGGTGAATGACAGAGTAGTGTCCCCCTTTATGATGTCCACTTCGAATTGTGGTTTGCTCTTCATTTCAGCAAAATCCGACTTATCTGCAGTCGGTTCTATTTCTGCTTCATCGGCATCTACTGTATGGTTCACGTTAAAGGATATTACAACCCTGCAAGCGATCGTATTGTGTGGTTATTTGACTTCATTATGACAAAGGTTATGTTTTGCGCTTCATAAGTCTCATTCAAATGCCTTACTTTTCTTTGTCCATCTGCTTTGTTAACTCGACTTCAGCTCCATTGAGTGTTACTTTGAATCCATCTACTTCAGTTGGAACCGTCTTAATCTTTTGAGCCTTCTTTTCAGCAGAAATTTCCTCTGTTAAAAACTCCACAAGTTCCCGCTCCCCTGGAATCCAGTAATTTAAATTCTCTGTAAACATGTCATTTATAATTACCTTTCGTGTGCACCTTTCTCGATCCGCAACCACAGCTACAAGCCAAACTGGGAGTCTCCAGTTTTAATTGTGTTTTTGTAGATTGGGGTACATATTCAGGAGTCTTGCACATGTGCCAGAGGCTGCGGGTTAAATCGCGTTTTCCGAAAATATTTTTAATTGATTTATACCCACTCAGCGTGGAAGTACGAAAGCAGTATTTAGCCAAAACGTTCATTATGGTAATTATTATAGAATCGCAGGAATTCACAAAAATACTCGTATGGAAAATTACCCAACCGGCAACCTCATGGAATCTACTGACATAATAAGTACGTCAAGAATTGCGAAAAAAATGAAAGACAGGCACGTTCGAAAGGTATCATTTCAGCCCCAAAAAAATTAACATTCCGAACCCTCCCTTAAAAATAAACAAATTGTGTTCAAGCCAAATTATAGAAGAATTAACAAAATTTGGGACGATAATGTTTTCCGAAGGAAACCGTAGTAGAAAAAACTCCCCTCCGCTTAGTTTGGAAATTATAGCGATTTAAAAATTTCAAAATGTTACTGGTTTCCATATATAGGATAGAGTTTTCGTTGAGTTTCATAAGTTTTAATATTAGGATATTGGGAGTATAATTTAAGGACCAACTGGAAGAAAATGAAATGTATCAATTTTTGAAAGCTCTATTTTCGATAATGGGTACATGGCCAATTGAAACATATACTCTAGTTGCATCTTGCAAAATGCCAAGAGTGGTGGCTGGTTTTGTTGATACAAAAAACAATCATACAGAAAAAGTAACAGATGACTTTGACTTTGAGAGCGTTTTTCTCTTGGTAAATTGTCACATTTCACCTTTACCCACTTACCCCTTCAAATCTGTTTCGCACAGGTAAACCCCAAGGTATTCTACTCCGCTTTTTGGCAAATTTGACACTAATCAGGCGGGTCGGGGAGATTCCGAACTTTTCTGTTGTTGTTAGGTGCGTTCGACTTGCCACTGCCTCAGTGAGCCGGCTCACTTTGAAATCAGCTGTCAAATTGACTTGCTCAGTTTCGGCTCAGTGAGCATGGCTGTGCAAGAAAAACGCTTTGAAGTGATTTGATATTTCAATTGTCTTCTCAAAATGGTTAGAGGGGTTGATTCTGAACAACGAATCTGATACAGATCCTTCAGATTAGAATTACTGCACTCATTTCATGTCATGTCAAAATCTATCAATCCATCATGTATAAATGTGAGAGGAACTGAGCTGAGCCAACTGAGAACAGAATTTGCTGGCTCAGATGACTCACTTCTGGCTCAGAAAACACTAGCGACACCATCCGGAAAATAGGGACATTAGGAGTGAGAAAAACGCTGCGGCTCAGTGAGCAACTGAGCAAACTGAGCCGGCTCACTGAGGCAGTGGCAAGTCGAACGCACCTGTTGTTTTTAATGTCACCCTCTCAAAAAAGGGTGTCAAATTCGTGACTTAGTCCGGTAAAAACCAATAAGATCATACTCCAAAAAATGTGGCCAGCGCCACTAAAACCAGATAAAATGACAAACCACAATGCATTACATAAAAATACTGAAAATTTCAAACTTGAATTTAGGTAGTGAGCCGGGCTTACATCTATCAATCGTTAAATCTTAGCATCATCTAAAATCACTCTTTAAATCTAGTAATGAAGCCATTCCATAATACATAATACAGTCACAACTCTACGACACCAAAATACCTACCAATAACTCAAGTAAGGATATCTGCAAAAACACTGGAGGTCTCAATATCGCGAATGATTGTCAATTTCAAATAATGATTCTGATATTCAGCCAGGATCTATATTCTGTCACTTGACAGAGGAGTGAAAAATTCCTTCAAGGAGGCCGCCGAGGTCAGTGACGGATAACCAGCCCTTATCTCCTCATATCTCCTACTGTGAAGGAGAACGTACTAAAAAAGCCTTAAATTGTTTTCTAGTGAGTTAACTCTGCATAGAAACACAGTAATGGACTCTAATTCGAGTTTGCTCTGAGTAACTCTGTATGGAAACACTGTAATAATAGAATATGGATTATTAAAAAAATACGTTAAGATTCAACCATTGCACGTACAGTTAAAGGTAAAAGTTTAGTGTTGGACTGGTTTACAGGAAATTCGATTGACAAACAGAGAGACTTCGATCATAACCTCTAGTTTATCACTGGAACTTGAGTTGAGTGAGTGCAACAGAAAAGTGGCTTGATGTAGATTTTTCGTTTGTTGCAGAATTTCCTAATGTTTAAATCGAAACTATTCCAATATATTAAAGGTACGAAGTACATAGAAATTAAAATCCTGGAAATTGGAACATATTACTCCTTTGTAAAGTTGTAATGTGACGTCGAGAATGGAAATCTTCGCTGATTGAATCCTTATCAGAATTTCTTTAAATAACCTGCTGGTGGCGATAAGGTTTGATAATTTAGTATAAATCTCGTGTTACATGGGGAAGTCATGAATTTATGGCACATCACTAAAAAGTGTGTCAAGTTTGATTACCGTTTAATTGATGCAGCCGATAGTGCAAGATATTACAGTACTATTTAGCATAGTGTTGAAAACCTCAGAATGCGTAGGGAAAGTAGGCATTGCGTTTAGATTTAACGCACATTTCATTCTTATCAGTCAAAAAACTTGAGAAAATACGAGCTGCATAACACGTAATTATAGTGCGCATCCATTATTCAAAACAAAAACAAATCAGTAAGCATACCAATAAAAGAAAACTTTTGCGGTTAAGCTCTGATTATACATAAATATAGGCAGCTCAACCATATGGAGTGCCCCTAAATTTAAGAGTGGGCTTCGAAACAGTTTGTAAAAGGTAAATAATCAGTCTGTAGGCATCAATTTGTAAAAGGTAAATAATTTCAGCCAGTAGGCAGTTTGTAAAAGGTAAATAGTCAGTTGACATTTTTAATACTACAAAAGTACTAACTATTTTATTAAATATCTCGAAAACGGGAAGAGCACGAATATTTTCAATGATTTTCCGTTTATTAAGATAAAGTGCCTCCAGCCCACTGGGATTTAGGGGCACTTCTTATGAATGAGTTCCCTAAATATGTACTAGTTATTGCTCGGTTCCTTATGGCGCAGATCCCGATTGAGCCTATTGTACATCGTTGGTATATTTGAGCCCCAATAATAAAAACCAGTTAAAGTGCTTAACACAAAAATAATGCTCATAATGTTTTTATTGCGTTGAAGTAATTACATTGTGTCCAAGAAGATATGCAGCTTCTAATTGTTTTGTGTTATGCGCCAACAGACTTGGTATTTAGGACAAGGCGATTATTGACTAGCTCTCCCGCACCATAAATTCGGTAAACGCGGCCTAGCTTTTATGAAGTTGACAATGATTGCTTGTCAAAGATTCAAAAAGTTAACAACTGTATTCTTTACCTTTTACAAAATATATACTGATTGAATATTTGCTTTTTACAAAATGTCTACTAACTGAATATTTTCCTTTCGCCAAGAATTGTAAGATTCCTACTAAATTTATCAATCGTTGTCAACTTCACTGGCTCATAGCCACGGATAATGAAGTTTTACCACCAAGCATACAGTATATAGAGAACTCATCTCTAACAAAAATTTGTCCGCTGTGCTTATGAACATTTTGTCTTCGATTGGCTGCCACCGTGTTCATTTCACCAGAAATGAATCCAAGAATTCACCCGACTTCAGAGCTCGGCACCGAGACTACGCTGGCCCGTGATCTGCGGCCTGGGCGCTGTTGTGACTCATCTGTATGCGTTGGAATATTTACATCTGAGCAAGCAAGTGTTTGTGCCCATTGCGCTCGTTCTTAACTGATGAATGCAATTTCGGGTGTGCGGGGCATAAAGGGCAACAGAGATCGACGGGTTGGGTTGGTTTTTCACCCGACTTCAGAGCTCGGCACCGAGACTACGTTGGCCCGTGATCTGCGGCCTGGGCGTTGTTGTGATTCATCTGTATATGAATGGGACTACCTCGGGACTATGCCCGTCGTTCTCTGTTTCAAGACTTTCAAGTCGGCTGGAAGCAGGTTTCAAGTCTGCGATAACGGATTCGGAAAGCATTAAAATGTATTTTTTAGAGCCGGACAGGCCCATATCTCTAATCAATGTAATTTTGAAACTAGTGAGCTTCTTCATTAAGGAAAAGATAGAAAGGATATCGCGAGTCAGGGGGACCCTCTTTCTTAACTCGTTTGCATATAGGAAGGGATCCTCGCCATCCATTATGACAGGGTTGACCTTGGCAAGTTGTACATAACTCTTTTGGTGTGTGAGATCCCGAAGAACATCATCAACTGGATAACTAATTTCTTACTAACTACCTACACAGACTAACAAAATATATATATAATATGCGTAGCCTTCGACCGCCAACTAGTTGTACTTTGTCAGTTTATTACTAATATTGACCAGATAGATCAATTTTAATAGTACTGATTTATTTATAGATTTAATTATGAATGTGTCTTGTTTACATCTTTTTAGTCCTTTTTTTTTACTGTCAGTCGGGTTTTTTAAATTAACTTTTTTATTTAAAATACAGAAAACTAAATGGAAAATCGTCGTTTTACCCAAGAACGCTTGAAAAATTATTCGTTTTAGCAAAACAGTCACAACTGTTTTACTTTAGTGAACTTTTAATACCTTGAGGCTCAAGCGAAAGTTTAAAACCCGTTTTCAAAACGAGATTTAGCTGTAAGCAGGATATTGTGAACATCCCGAGATAGTTTCCTTAAAACGTAATTTTTTGTGGAAGCAAAAGCTGTAAAATTTCATCTTAAAAGACGAGAGAAAATGGAAAATTTGAGCGAAATTTTTCAGGCTCTCTGAGTATTCGCGCGCCTTCCTGAATTTAGCGTGACTGTAGCGTGGATATAACAGACTGATTTGTATTTTTCATTTTTTCAAAGAAAATATTCAGTCCGTAAGAATATTATATGCTCATTAAAGTCAAGCTAAAATACACAGCGGCGAAGGAATAGTCACATCCTTTTTGAGGAGGAAGATAATTTTATAAATGTTTACAATTTCTGAGTGCAAGGGCACCAACATTGAAAACAAAAATGTTTGTTCTGTTCACTGTTCTGAATCGTTCTTTTGTGCCGCGCTTGTTCTGCTCTGGATAATGGCCACAAAAGAATACAGCTATTGAGTCAACTTAGTGTGGGGCTGCCTGTCAACGTTAAAAACACTTACAAAACGCAATATGCTTACTATAGCCTGGGTACCAGGCTATGAAGGAATAAAACGAAATAAAAAGGCGGATGATCTCGCCAGAAGGGGAACAGAATTACTATTCATTTAACGATGATTAACAAGCAGGGACTGAAGACCAAGACCGATTTACTTACGGGGCACTGTTGCCTCAAGTACCACCTTTAAAATATAGGCGTGGCGGTCGATGATACATGTTGCTTCTGCCTTGAAGAAGAAGAAACAACGGAGCACTTACTCTGGCGCTAACACACTTCGGAGCACCCATTATATTATAAGACCGATGGATGTGTCAAATCCGGTTCCCCAGGACACTATGGTCTACTTTAAAGGTCTTGACATAGATGGGGTTTAAGAAGAAGGGACAGAACAATAGATCTTATAGGTCGCGTTGCTTTCGAGAGACACCAGAGGGCCTTCACGATCCGCTTATATAATATATTAATAAAATAATAATAATAACATATTTCGCCCGTGTGTAACAAAAGGACATACACACAGTTTTTTTTACTCCAGGCTAAATAATGAATTCAATAGAATAAATGAAATTTTCAGGTGGTGTTTTCTTACGGAAATATGGATTCGAGCATAAACCTATAGAGAATTTCGAATTAAAGAGAGCCTTACTTGTTACAAAATTATCAAGGTATGAATCAGAGAAACAAAAATACCCTCACCTTAGTGATAACCAGTTGGAGGAGCTTATTAGAAATCGAGGTACGGACTATGACGCCCTTCTACATTCCCATAACATGCAGAAGGAATTTGAGAAAAAGATAGCGAAAAGTTTCAAAAAGGTTGGCGTTGAGATAAGGATTACAAACAGGTATACTGATCTTCTTGTTTTTAATATTTATTGCAATAAATGTTTTAGAGTTGAATTTAGAACTTCCCCGAGCAAGGATATGCTAAGATGGGCTAATTTACTAGTGCCTGTTGGCGGGGATGGAACATTTTTGTTGACCGCTGGAAGGGCAAGTCCGTTAGTTGCTTCTAAGCAGCATAGATTACCAATTGTGGGATTCAATTCAGATCCGGCTCGTTCTGAAGGGCGTTTAATGTTGCCTACGCAATATTCCGAAAATCCTGATGATGCAGTTCGAAGAATTGTTGGCGTATGATATGATTTGTATGAAAAAACAAATGATTTATAAAAGCTAATTTAGGGCCACTTTCGGTGGATGCACCGCACGAGAATAAGGACAAGTCTGCTGACTAACAATGGAAAAACGCCGGAGTCAATAGATCTTCACGGGCATACAATTTCGCGCATGGAGCAGGAGCAAACGGCGCCAGAAATGTTGAGCGTAAAAAATGCCAAGAAATACAAGGCAGTCATGAAAAGAGTACTCCCGTACTTAGCCCTTAATGAAGTAGGTTCCCTTTGTGAAGAGTTTCGGTGTAATGTATTTATGTTTTTCAAGGTTTTTATAGGAGAGACCCTATCTGCTCGAGTGTCCCTCCTACAACTGATGGTTGATGATCACGATATAGTAAATAAAACGAAGTGTTCAGGCTTATGTGTGAGCACTGGAACCGGTTCAACATCATGGCATCACAGGTATGCTGTATGATTGATTTAAAAATTACAACTTCAATGTTATATCCGCAGCATAAATTCGTTATCGACTCAGCATGTTGAGGATCTTTTGAATATTTTGGGGGAAAAACAAGAAAGTTTATCTAACGTCAACGCAGAGGAAGTAGCGGAGCAATATAATCAGAATTTATTGTTTCCATCAGGTATGATTGTTAATAAAACATAAAAAAATCTAACTCCATATTTTTTTTACAGATGATTCTCGCTTATGCTACTCGATAAGGGAGCAAATATGTGTGGGAGTTTGGCCCATTCCAAAAGGATTTCCATCAAGAAATTTTGTGAAAAAACTCTATGTGAAGTCCAAGTGCATTGATGCAAGTAAGTAAAATTTTAATAAAACAAATTAATGCGCTTAATTTTAATTCATATTCACTACGAAGTATTTTATCACTGATCTAAAAGAACATTCATACTTTAAAAAGCATCTCCGCCCGCCGAAAATCCCATCGGTGAATTTTTAATTGTTGTGTTGTCTCGTAAGCATGTACTAGAGCCCCGAAAATTTTCTTCAATCTCCCAAATCGTAAAGTCAGCATTATCTTTTGGTACGTAGTTAAGGCGATCGTAAAACAAAATGGTTTCCATCAAAAGCAATATATGCAACGAGGCAGTGAACGAGCCCGTTAGAAATAAGTTGAACGCCACAGAAGGATGTCCTGATAATGTGAAGAGGTCATAAGTCAATTCCAGGATATTGTTGCAATGAGCAGTTACTGTGTATATATTCCAAATTATAGAAGGAAGCAAGTAGTTTCGAAACTCAGGAGTCTAGAAAGTCAAATTATAAATTATAGTCCTGTGAAGTGATGGAATTACGTACTTACAGGAATAACGATGGGCATTATTATGCAGAGGCTGAAGAAAAAATTCAGAGAACCCGATAGCAAATTGAATTTAGATGTAAACGTAGGTGCCGTTAATGCGATACCAAGTTGATTAGCATAATTACCTTCTGCGCTCCATAACAAAAAAAAGGAACGTTAGTAGAAGGACCTTATGTTTTTAGAATTGATATCGTACCGGCTAAAGAGAAATCCCAGCTCAAATCGTCGGAAAATAGAGAGACATAAGTCATTAATAAATTGTAAATACAGAAAGTCGCCGCTTGTATCCTAAGATCATTAATCTTTGTGTTCTGAAAAGAAGCGACATTAGAAGGCATTTGTTCACTGTTCTCATCCACGTTGGTTAATAACTTACGTATGCTTTTGAAGTTTCGAGAAATTCTTCAAGCATTTTGGGTTTTGGCGACTGGTTTTTATAAAATACTAGGTCACACCCTTCAAACTATTCCTAGAAAGCGGTAGCATTTACGTATAACTTGAACAACTTGGGTAAATTAATATAAATAAATATTTTCGAATAATTATCGAAGCTTGTCACTACTTGTTAAATGTTTCAAAACGTCAATTACGCCAAGGTACGTAGTTCATGGTTGACTACCTATATAAAATTTAGAAATATTTCTACTGACGTTTATGCGCGAAACTATTAACTGAATTGGTGCGTACTCTACCTTTTCGAGTAAAAAAGCAAAAAAGAGCCAATAGAACTCAAAAAATATTGTGCGATGGGTCACTAAAAAAGTTTTTTTTGTAAAGTTAATTGTATCGGATCAGGTTAGAGAATTTGCCATTGGGGGATGTAGATTGTAGATTAAGGTTAGGTTAGGTTGCCATGTTATATTGCCCATTGTAATATTACAAAAAGGTGTTAATACCCAAGGAACCCAAGTAGAACCATTCAGTGTCTTTAATGAATCATATGAGGTCATATATGACCGCGGATCCTAGTTCGGTAGGGGCATTATATCTTTTAGTATCTGTGTTAAAATTTATCTTTGTCCATCATGAACCTGTCATTTCCTGCTTTTCCTATTGTCCTTTTTTGATAATGTAATGTCCTGCCTGAAAAGCTTCAGCCTTCACACTTTATGTAAGGAGAGAATCAGGTCAGGGCTGTTTGTACCCAGCTCATTTACAATTTATACTGCCACTCTCTCACTCTGCCTCGACACCAAAAATCGTTACCGGTCTTGGAGTCCTGCAGCTGGGACCAGATAAATCACAGTCGTGACGCCCTTCGAGGAAGGGCAAACCCAACAACAAGAAGGATTTCCGTGTAATTATATATATAATAGGGGGTTTGGAGTCGCTGATCTTAAATCGGAATATCTCGGGAATATTTTGGGCTCCCTTAGCAGAAATTTAAAACCGTGGGGAGAATAAAACAATATGTATATACAAATGCATAAACAGGTATAACTCAGGATTCTGTTGGAATTTTTACCAAGTGTTCCTAAGAGTTATAGTATCAAAAATATATATATATAAAAAAAGGGTTTTTGAAGGAAAATGGAGAAAGACCCCAAACCAGAAACGCTTCGAAGTAAGGAATTGCATATAAAATTTCTATAAAGGACATACACATGAAATTCCACAATTTTGAATTATGTCAAGTCGACGCCACCTCTGCATTTTAAATTTTTGTGAGAAAGAACAAAATTGCGAAAACCCAATTCTTCCAATATTATTTCGTTAAGGGTCCAGATCGGTGTGCTACAAAAAATAAGGACACAGAAACACCATATAGTTTTAGAATCCTCAGATCACCGTTCTTCATCGAAACGGGGGAGATTCTTGTTTCCTTGGCCCCGCTGTTTGGAAACGGGGTCCCAATTTTTGGGAACAGGGTTCGAAACATTTTGCTGTGTTAATTAACGGAAAAATAATGAAAAAATTCTATCTCGACCTGTTTTCGAGATATAGGGCAAAATAGTTCATACTTGACGAGCCACCTTAATTGGGAAAACTTTAACTTTTAGGAAAATTCTATTATATTATTATAATTTCCCTTGCTGTGCTAATTAACTGAATATGACTCCCAGCAAAATTCTGGGCTTTTCCAAGAAGCTAGACCTGGGATGAAATGTGGATGGGGATTCACAATAGATCCTAGCGGTCGCGGTGATCAAAAGGCCTCTCGCCTTAACGCCCCCTTTCCAACTAAATTAGTACACTCAACACAGATAGACACTAGACAGCGCAAGTGGGTTTGGCTACTTGTGACACCGTCGGTGGTCCGGAGAGAACTGCGTGCGGTGACGAGATTATGAATTTCTAATTTGCACCACGGCACCAATTCGCATGAACAACCTAATATCGGCAAGGCCTCCACAACTGTTTGCACCAAAGAATAACAATAAAAAGGACACTTTCTATACGCCTGCAAATCCTTAACCCATATGCAATATCTGCAACTACACCGAGACAAATTTCCCACTAGCTAAAACACAATCGAACGAGTACCATTGAATACCTGTAAGAAATTAAGAGAGAGCCATAGTCGGAAAAAATTTCTGACGTATGGGATGTGAAATGTGAGATATAAAAGCAGCATTTTGTCACTCTGCATTTCGCAGGCGATATTTAAAGACTGGATGCGGCTGGTTTCTGTACTACCATGACATCTCAATTCTACCTCCCCTGGCAATGATAACGTATAGGACGTTTGCGAAGGGAAAAAGGGGGAACGCAGGTAGCGCACACTCAGTTGATAAATACGTACACTGTTTACATTTTTTCACTCTGCATTTCGCAGGCAACAATCAAAGAATGTGTGAGGCGCTTAATCGGCGTACAGGGTTGTTCTATTTTATTAAGGCATATAAAAGACATGAAAAATTCTTGAAAATTTTAAAATTTCTTAATTGTTCCTTTCATTTCGATCAACTATATCCTATTCGCCCACAACCGGCTACCGCACCTCCGACCTCCTTTAGTCGCTGCGTACAACTAGTACATATATTATTACTACTGATAAACAAAAATTAACACATTCCCCATTTACATTCTAGGCCTTGTGATTGATGGAAGCATTGCTTATCCGTTTAATGACGGAGCGAAGGTTTTGTTGGAGGTACACCCAGAGGATGCCCTAGTAACTATTGTACTGGATTAATTATAGGCCCTCGTCGGAGTTAACTATTTTTTGGATTTTTTAAAAATATGAAATTGTTTCTCTTCCGACGATTGCGCTGAATATTTAGCTTTATATTCTAGAAATGCTAGTGTAACTTAGGTTAAAGTACTTTTTTAAAAAATGTGGAAATAGCTTTATTTATTAATAAAACAATTTTTACACCTTTACTTCACCGTTTTTCTCATGAATTTACTCTTCGTTTCAAGTGACGTCTTGAGCAACTTTTTTTTCTGCTTATCCTGACTTGATGCGGATTTTTTTAGGGGTGGTTCAATGTTTTTAAAACGATCATCATTCAGCAAAACATGTGCCTCTTTTTCCCTTTCACGTTCTCTTTGTTTACGAGCATGACGTCTTTCTTTGAACTTTTTCTTTTGTTCCGTTTCATACCTAAGCAAGATTTAAGATAATTTTAATAACCTCTCTGTAATTCAACTTACTTTTTTTCCATTTCGTCCGGATCTAAACCTTGAAGGATCCACTTTTTGCGTCGATAATTACGGGTGCGTTCGTCGAAATCTTTGTCGTCCATCAATAATTCGGACTCTCTACGCGATACATTAACTTGCATAAATATACGTTCGACCATTCGTTCTAAAAAAATAATAAGTTCAAACCAAATCCTGTGTGAAGTAAGATCTATATTTACGGTCAATTGTGTGCTCCGTAAGCTTAGTATTTATTGCGGCTTCGATTTCTGCAAGGAACTCTAGATCTCGTGGAAAACGGAATATTGAGATAGCTAGACCCTTCCGCCCGGCTCGAGCTGTTCGTCCAACCCTTGTACATACTTTATTACGAAACAATACTTTGAAAGTAGGAAGAACTTACCTGTGAATGTAATCCTTTGGACTTCTTGGCAATATATGATTAATTACAAGCTGCACACTGTGAATGTCTAGTCCCCTAGCAGCGACATCGGTGGCAATAAGTATTCTGACGTGTTTTGACTTGAATTTATTTAAAGCCATAACCCTCTCTTTATTCCTCATGAAGCCATGCAAGCACACGTTTTCGAAGCCGATAGAATTAAGTGTCAGGGAGAGTAACTTACAATACCTAGAGAGATATTATAATAATCAGTAATGTAAGGGATGTTTTCCTAGAGGTTTGTTTTTCGAATTGACATTATTGTTTGTAGTGACACAGCCAATTTGATAGCTGATAGATGATTTGTTTTCAGTATGTTTTGCCATTTCACTATGAACTGGCTTACACATTCATTCATTCATTCAGTATGTTTTGCCATTTCACTATGAACAATGCTTGCAAATTTATTTGAAAACCGTGGTTCAGTTCGCGAAACTTACCGTGCGTGAATGAATGGATTCGCTATCGTGCTCAGCAATTGGAGATGTGTCCATCTATTTTATAGACAACTAGCTGATACCCGCAACTTTGCTTCGTATCCTTTTATTTGATTCCCATGTCAAGGGGTTGTGAAGAAAAATGTATTCCACCATCTTGGGGCGTCTGGTTGAGAATGACGTCACTTATCTTGTGTAGTGATCATGCAATAAATGTAACGATCACATAATAGCGGACAATATGTAACACTACCCCGACCAAATGTCGCACAGGTGAATTGACCAAAACATAAACAGAAATGTTACGTCACACGGAATCCCCATGACGATGACTCGATCAGCGCAGCAATATGTGCGGATACGGCAACGTGCAATATGAAACCCTTCGAGTTCATCGCACTGGGTAAAGCAAAGCACCTTAGTGCAGCGCCATGCACTTATGACGTATGCCAGTGCATCGTGTGACCAGTAGATTAGAATTGGGTCAATTCACTGCGATTATAAATTTTGGCTACGAGTAATATTAAGATTATCAAAGTAGATGTGTATGTATTACATATGTATAGAAATAAGATTTAGTATTTAAACCATTGTAAAATTGAAGAATACAGACAGTCTTTTATCAGAACTTAACGCTGCCATTCGGCGTATTGTTTTCATTTTTGACTGTTCTCCACTTAGAAATAGCGGCGTATCCACCTCTGGTGTGACGCCATTATACAGCGTGTATCCACTTTTGTGTGACGCGCTACGCTAGGCTTTCAGCTTCCCTTCGGCTTCCAACATACATTACACTTGTTGTATTCTGCTCGTTAAGCCCTTTCATTTGAAGAGGTTGTATAGAAGAAGGTAATCTGCAATCTTGGGCTGTCCGCCATATTGGATTTGGAATGACGTAACATGGCCTATCATATTCTACTCATCAAACCCTTTCATTTGGTATCCATATCAAGGGGGTTGGGAAGAAAACGGTAGGCCGCCATATTGGATTTGGGATGACGTCACATAGTTCATTGTATTCCACACGTCAAATCCTTTCGTTTGACATCCATATCAAGGGGGTTGTGAAGAAAAAGGTAATCTGCCATATTAGGTGTCCGCCATATTGGGGTTTTCCTCGAGATAACACCTATCTAGATCAATTTATCATCCACAAAAACCCCCGTATACCAAATTTCATTGAAATTGTTAGATCTAGATTTAGATCAATACAGGAAATTCAGCCATAAGCTCACCCCACGGAATGTGAGCTGATGGCACAGGAGAAACAAATTTCTTTGAAAGCAGAATTGCTCATTAATGTGAAATATTATGTTATCAAACAGCCCAGGCGCATCCCAGTCGAAAAGCTATTTTCCACTGATAATAATGCGTCGAAGATGATTTAAGGGAAATTTTTCTTGACTTGACCAAACTCATCTGACATTTTGACTAATTTCTAAGCTATCTAGTGTCGGAGCATTATCTTTGTAGCCTATGTTGATGCTGAGATTTTAGGGATGATAATAGTGAAGATTTCATCAAATTCTATCCGGTAGTTTTTGCATGATGAGCGCACATCGTCGGAGATCTATTATTTTATTTATATAGATTTTGCGGAAAGATCTTGGTTTACGAGCTTACACGATCCAACTTCTGCAAGAATTGAAGCCGTGTGATCATGTGGCATACGTTTGGTGAATGGGCCGGAAACAATATTACGCTTGATCCTTATTTTTAACTACGTCAGTAGTGCAATCATTGCTCCATATTTCTTCTAAGATGATGCCGGCCAGAACGTTACAGTCCATAGAGCGCCATATATCCATAATTACTGATTTTTTTCGATCTCCAGTTGAATGGCTTTAATATGGAAGAGCTTTGGTTTCAACAAGGCGGCGCTACATGTCACACAGCGCGCGACACAATCAATTTATTGCGGGAAACATTTGATGAGCGCATAATTTCGCGTGTGACCTGTGAATTGGTCTTCATGATCGTGTGATATCGCATCAATGGATTATTTTCTGGGGGGATATGAAAAGTCGTTAGTCTGAAGCCGATAAACCACACACGTTGGATCACTTGGAAGTAACATTGACCGCGTTATTGCCGATATGCGACCCCACATATGCTCGAAAAAGTAGTTGAAATTTGACATCCAGAATTCGCTTCATTCGAGGCAGTCGCGGCGCCAAATATACCCGAAATTATATTTAAACACTAATAGCATAAAATGATCTTTCCCTTAAAGCCAAAAAATGGCCATTATCATGATTTTCATTTCATTTTAAAGTTATATACATATGTATATCCAAAAATAACCCTATATATGGCTATGTTCAATGTGAAGAACAGTTGTTAACTTCCACAATGACTGACTAGAGAACTTATATTCAGGATTTTGTTGGCTTACCGAAGTAAACCGAGAGAAAAAATCGGTCAAGTGCTGGTCGGACTCGCACACGAAGGGTTCCGTACCATCGTACAAGATATAACACTATGTACGCATGCTCAATATCAGCTTAATCGGAGTTTTTTTTCTAATTGACATGGCGACCATTTTGAAATTCGCTATCTTGGGTTTTCATTATTTGTTGTTAAAGCGGCAATAGAAATACACACTCTGCGAAAATTTCATCTCTCTACCTTTTAGGGTTCATGAGATGCAGCCCGCTGACAGACAGACGGACAGCGGAGGCTTAGTAATACGGTCCCGTAGGGCACCCTTCGGGTACGGCACCTTAAAAATTCGAGTGTTTCGATCAAGTTTTCCACCCGAGTGTCTGTGGCAGAGTTGCTGAGCTTAGCTGCACTGACGAGATCGGCTCAGTAACTAGATCGAAACACTTGCATTTTTTCTAGGTTTACTTCGGTAAGCCAGCAAAATCCTGAAAGTAAATTCTCTAGTCAGTCATTGTGGAAGTTAACAAGTGGTCTTCACATTGAGTAATCGTGCTTCCACCAAGCGTTTAATGAACAAAAAATTCTTGATATCTATGTTGCTTACTTTTTAGTATTTGTGAAGATCATTATGTTTGCCCCCTCGTTTTCTTCACGGTATTTTCTAATAGCCTCAATTAAAACCATATCTCGATCATAATCGGCACAGAGTATATACCTTTGATCAAGTGTTTCTACGGTAGCTATTTCAGCTTCCTCACACCATTCAAACACCTGTGGAAAATATATATTAAGACAATTCTTGCTAAACTTAAAATATCCTACATTATCTGATTTCGGGAATATGCTCGAATTTTTCAATTCGCCTTTCATTGTCGCTGAAAACAGTAAGGTTTGCCTCTCTTTGGGAAGATAGCGTTGAATGACTGCAAGATCTTCATCAAAATCTCCATTTAGCATCCTTTAAAATAAGACGTGATAACATATTATTTGGTTTTGTTACAAAACTCGTTTCATATTAGAGGTAATCCTAAGGGCTACTCAGAATTTTGTAAATTTTATATATAAGATACAATTTGGGTATATCATGCTGCATATCATAACTTTTCACGTTGTATTGTAGGAAAATTACACTGGTTAACGTTTTTCAGGTTTTTACTTTTCCCAAAGGAAATGATAGATGATTTGCTTAGTATTTTGTCCATAGATTTAAACCCTGAAAGAAAAAAATTTCCATCACGTATAATTTTCAAGAAAATTAAAGTTAAAAAGTGGAAAAGTGAAAAAAACACCATTTTTCCATATTAAAAAAAAATTAATCAAATATCGTACAAAGTCTACATATACCGTAAAGAAAAGCTTGAAACATCAACTATTGCCTAAAAATGCAATAGACTGAAGAGCTTTAAGAAATTTTTCTAAATCTTGAATTTTCGTCAGCATATACTTTTCCCTTGCAGGGAATATGGAAAGTTACGCTTCATTTGGCGCATGTACATATATGAAAATATGCTCTACTAAAGAAATGGAACAACTTAAAAATGTTTCCTGAATTAACGAAAATCACCCAAAAGCGGATTTTTTCACTTTTTGACACCGATTTTCTCAACAACTATACGTGATGCAACGTTTTCATTTTCAGATTCGTAATCTACAGAAAAAATACATTGATGTCACCTATTTATATTTCTGGGGCAAAATACTGTAAAAGTGGCAAAAATTGGTAACAAAGTAATACATTAATTTAATAGATTTTTTATTATAAATTACAGATGTTTATTAGTATACAGTAAACATTTTATGAAAGATATTAGTGTGGGAGTTATGGACCCTCCCGAAGAACACCACGAGTCGTGAAACGGTGTATGATATCTCGGGTTTTAATTAACCAATTAATTTCAAATTTAGTACACATATTCACTGATATAACAATTGTATGCCTAAGACGGAATTTTAATATTTGTATTTTTTTGCATATTATTTTGATTACTGCAAATTATTTTCATTTATTTTGCATATTATTTTCTTTATAGCAAAAAAAAATTTGGACAAAAAATATCGTGCAAATATTTTGCAAAATAATGCAAATATTGAAATTTCCGGACGTAGGCAGATAAGTATAATACTACTGAATATGTGTATCAAATTTGAATTTAACTCGTTAATCAGAACCCGAAATATCATGTACTACTTCACAGCTTGCGGTGTTCATCCATCGGGAGGGTTCTTAACAGCCACATATGTTAATATTTTTTATAAAATGTTTACTGCATGCTAATAAATATGTGTAATTTATAATAAAAAAAATCGAATAAATGAATGTATTACTTTTTTATTTTATTATTATATATTAATTTATGGTAATACCCCAATATTTTTCCCGCTGTTACAGTAGGAACCCCTGATATGATATCAAAATCGATCATACCCAAGATCAGCTGGGCTCTCTTTCCAGTTAAAAGCGAAAATTAGCTTTAGTGCAAAAGTAGAGTTACCATTGCGACTGGTTAGCAGCGCAACCAAACAGCCACAACGATGTAACAGGCAATTCAATGAGGGTGCCCAGAAAGCCTTTCTTTGCGGAGGAATGGACTTTCTGGAATGAGTATATTTATAAGTTAGCACTGGGTGGATGATAATAAATTTATTCTTTATTGTGATATTAAAAATATTAATTGTGTGTGAAGTGTTTCTTTCATATGTCTATTTTCTTGTCTATTTCAATTATATTCCATTTATATATACATATCACAATACACAATACTAGTTGGTCCGGGTGAAATATCGTAGCAACTAAAGAGGTCGGAGATGCGGTAGCCAATTGTGGTCGATAAGAATATTAATACACGCCATAAATATGATTGGACCAGAACTTCTGCCATAAAACTTTACCTTACCCTATAGTAGAATTACCCCGAATGAGTTACTAGTGTAAAAACCTACAGCATGTTTTGAATTTGGCCCAATATATATAGGTAATATATATGAGAGGAGACACGTATTACCTGTCTGCTTCATCTACAACTAGGAATTTTAGGGTGTCGAATGAAAAGGTGTCACATCCGGTCAAATGACTAGCCAATCGTCCAGGCAGAGCTATCAGTATATGCGGCCGTTTCTGCAAACTTTGACTTTCAATCATCTGATCCGTACCTCCAGCCACTACACATACTCGTACCCCCATCGGCTGGCCGGCCACTAAAAATTGCTCAGAGATCTATGGAAATCACGATACTATTCTTAGATCATCAGTACCTGGTAAGCCAATTCATGAGTAGGCGTAAGAATCAGTGCAAAAAAGCTGACAGGTTCTTCGCTCAATTTTTGTAGAATTGGCAGGGCAAAAGCAAAAGTCTTCCCCGAGCCAGTCTTTGCGGCTCCAATGCAATCTCGCCCAGCAAGGATCTCTGCGATACAATTCTTCTGGATGTCAGTCGGCTCCTTCAGTCCTGAAAACCCCTGTTGTATTAATCTTGCACTCTTCTGATCCTTTCTTACCAAGATGGTCAACTTGTTTCACAATCCATGGGACAAGCTTTAAAGATTTAAACTGCGCACTTGCCATTTTATAGAATGAAAATACTTCAAATAAAACAAATTCATTTACTTTGACAAATGTCACGGACCAAGTGAACAGTGCACTGAAATTATTGAACACATGGTGTTGACAGGTGTGATTTCGATGCGAAATAAAATTTATATTTCGCCTATAAGTAGACAAATTAATGAAATTAAAAGTTAATTGTTTTATGATTGTTTTCCAAAGACCATAAAATATTTAGTGGGATTCACTCACTGATCTATACAATCACTGGATAATGAACGCGCTCGATTCAGCCATACTGTTGGAGGTCACAATTCAGGATTGCCGGTAACGTATGTGTACACTTTTATCGGATTTTCGAGCGGGAATAAATAAAAATTCCTTAAGCCCTTTATATGCTCCTCCAATTTTAAAACATGAGGCCTCAAAGTGGTCAGAGCACAATCTGTATGATGCAGTAATTGCATGTTAATATTTACCTGTAAAATTTTCGATGATTTTTCGAAACCTTGCGCTCAACGAATACACACACGTATGCACCATTGCTAATATTACATTACATTAAAGAATGTAATTAAAATTACACTGCACTTGCTTCAATAATGAAAATCACCGACTCGCAAAAAGAGTAAACAAACGCTGCTCTTATGACGGCTGTCATTCTTGCTGGAATTCTGCCCTCTCAAACAACAAGTCAAGCCCATTCGCTATCCAGTTATAGTATAGATCAGTGGATTCACTACAGGAACATTTTTTGGGGAGCAATCCGTTCGGGGTGCCCCTAAATTTAATAGCGGGCTTCGATGCACTTTTTAATGCCAATCAAGGGAAAATGATTGAAAACATTCCTACTTGCTCCGTTTTCGAGATATTTAATAAAATTGTTAGTACTAAGGCAGCATTAAAAATGAACTGATTTTTTTTCTTTTACTCGTTGAAATTATTTACTTTTTACAAATCGATACCTACAGACTGATTATAATTTACCTTTTACAAATTGTTTCGAAGCCTGCTCTGAAATATATAAAATTAGGGACACCTCGTATGGAAGGAAGTGCTGCCAATTTTTTTGGACCTACCGCAACCCCTAAATATTTTGTCTTTCAAAAATTAATTTAATGAAGATGCAAATACCCATTTTCCTGCAATTGTGCTTCTACCTTTAACAGATACAAATGGTTGCTAGAGAATTCTCGTGATGTGCATAGTGTCACTGTCAAATATCACTTATCAGCTGGTCCTGGAAATGTAAACAAAACTATCTAAGAAAACCTAAGAAGAGTTGCTCTACGCCAGCGATATTTTACGCACAAGGCCTCTAAGCTCCATAGTTCCATGGTCTTTTAGCCTTGCAGCTGGACCAGATAAGCCACAGACGTGACGCCTTCCATTAGGAGCAATTAAAACAGCAACAACCACAAGGATATTAGTTAGTCGCAATGGAAATAGATGGCAGCGTTCTAGAAGGGGTAATTCCAAAAAAAGAATTTAAAAAAAAATTAAACTTCTTTTCTGCAGGGAGGGCAAATTCTAAGGATTGCACTGAGTTTAAGTTGCATTCTCAAAACAAAGATCCGAATTTATAACATCCGCGCAGGTAGACAGAAACCGGGACTAGCAGCGCAACATTTAAAAGGTTTGTAAAATTTATCCTTGTGCGCTACCTTGTGTTATATTTTTACGCTACCTCACGATCGATAAGGTAGGAGTGTTAGTGGGTTCGCCTCGTAAGAAAATTAACGACGCGCATGTAGTGCGCTGTGATTTTGGTAATACCCGGTCTGGATCGGTGTGACGAGAAGCGGTCGTTCTTGTTCTTCCTTGCGGTTGTGGAAGGTACTTTGTGATTTTTGAATGCAACACATTCAAAAAAATTCAGGAAACAATGCCAGTGTGTTTGTACACACATATTAAAGCATTGCAGATTAATAATTAGTAAACCATGTTTGCAAAGTAATAAAAGTATAGCAGTCCGAATCTACAGCGATTATTTCTTCAAGCCAATTTTTCCCATACAATACAATATCTCTTTCTAAATATCAGATCCCTTTTCCCTACAGTTATTTGTGCGACTGGTAATACTTCACGTGTTTTTATTTAAGGTTTTGACATAGACAAACTACTAGATGTCCAGTCGATATATACATTTTCTTGTCAAAAAGCCTAAAAGCACCGAATTTAAGTAAAGCTCTTTGCGATTGCTTAATTTTATTAATTAACATCTTGCTTTTTAAAGAGAAAGTAGGTACGCTCGTTTCTCTTTGTTTCTTAAAAAAGCCGTTGTAACTTGCATGCAGCTTTTCATTTATCGCAATCAGTCGCAGTCGTAAACATAACCAATTCCTCTTTGTTTGCTGCACATCAAAGAGAATCAAGTGCATTTTCTCTTCTCTTATGAAAAGAACTTTATTTAGAATGCGTACAGCTTTCCTTTAAACGCGTTTTTTCGATTTTCTGTGGCACGAAGTTTTATATAGCGACTGCACGTCTAATAGGTTAAGTTTGTGTATGGTTTTGTTACTACTCGTATGCAGTTAAAAACAAAATTAATTTGTCAAATTAGGTGTTGAACTATTGAGAGACATGACAAAGGCTCAAGTTAATGGAGCTGCATTGGGGTCAACTGTGATCGAATTTCAACCCGGTTGTATTCAAGGCGGAAAGTATTTAGCTGACACTGGGACTGCAGGGTGAAAAAACTACATAACATATATAACGTATTTATATTTATATCACCTTAACAGGAGCGTTGCATTGCTGCTTCAAGTATCTCTTCCTGTCGCACACTTTAGCAATTCTCCAACGGTTCTTGATCTGAAAGGAGGAACGAACGCTGCCATGGCACCTCAGGTATTTTCTTTTTCTAAATGTTACGCCAGGTATTGAGCTGAATGTCATTTTCATTATATAAAATTATTATTTTCCTTATGTTATTATTGTGCAAGACCTATTGTAGCAACGTTTGTCGGTTTTCTTGATAACCTCTTGACTCATATTTTAGCTAAATCCATTGGTATCCCGTTTTCATCCTTAGATCCCTAAAATAGTATTAGGACTTCGAAATATTATCTCTTTGTATGACTTTATAGAAGAAAGCACTTTAATATTTACCTCTTAAGAATATTGTTTTTGACAAAGTTTTATTATGCATATTTAAAAAAAACGGGGTGTGCCTGTATCACGGATAATATTTTCTTTGAGAGGATCGTATTAGTATGCCCGATAAGACACATACACTGACAAGTGACATATAAACTACTGGACTGATTATGTTGCTATCTCACGTGCGTCAAGTTTTCTCTGCCTTCTTCTTATTGAATAATGCTTATTGTAATGTCAACATTAAGAATTCAACTTAAAGTAATAATTTTATTTTATGTGAAAAATTTATAATATCCCATCCGCTGAATTTTTTTTTGCGCTGCTCGTACTTCAAAATTTGTCTTTTCAAGTATACAACAGATTTCTGCTGGTCATCATCAAACTATTGTAACAGCTGATTGTATTCAGGGCATTTCTGTTGAAGAAACTAATTATTTAGCGTAACATATCGGAATTGTGACAATGTAATTTTTTATTATTTAGTTTTGTTTAAAAATAAATGTGGCATTTTTTAACAAATTAAATGGGATGATGTGGATGGCATGTTGTCTGCCTGCAACATCCTGGTGGGAGCGATATAGTTAGAATTCGGTCAAAATTAGATTTCATTTTTGAAGTGCCAGTCCAGTTGTTATATGTCAGTGGCTAAGAATCACTTCCCAGCCCTGACACCCTTTCTTCTCTTCTATCGATCAGAAAACGTTTTTAGGTGGCAAATTAGGCTCATGCAACTTCTTTATGTTATATATTCTTTGGTCATAGATAGCGCATTGCCAATCGCCATGACTATTTTACGTTGCTGGCACCGCTTCATTCGATCATATGGAGTGTTGTGGTCACTAGGTTGCCAATGAGAAGCTCTTTCGAACCGCATACGATATCTATATTTCGACTTGGCTTTTCGACGAGTGTATGCCGACATTGTGTTAAATCTTTAATTTTAATTTTAACTTTAACCACTTCACACTAATGTTTTTACACACAAAATCCATAGATCTTCAAGAGAGCTGTTGAAACTTGAATGAGCGCCGTCACTTCTCCGAGCTAAAAGTTATACCTAACGGAAATCATACGACGTGGCAAAAATAAGTCAAAATGGCGGCGCGCCTAACCCCGCGCGCGCGGCGCGTAGCAGTTCTCATTTGACGTACCAAATTTTTTGATCCCTTGGCTATCCAATGGTGTAATTGAATTTTGAATGTAGACGATAGATTCGGAGCTGCAACGCCAAACTGTATCTCCCGATTTTGTTATTATTAATTCAAAGACATATTCACGTCAAAAATGTCATTAACGAAGAAGAGAGATGATTTCTCACATACAGATATTTTTTGGAGGGTGAGCTATCCAGGTTTCTACAGGTCTTTTCCGCTTTTTGATTATTTAGTATGTTTCATATTTATTAATTTTGCTTATTATGATCATTAATAATATTAACTTCCTTACTTGTAGTTTTCACTATCATATTTGCCATACTTAAGAGGGAAGACCACCGTGAAGGGTTGGAATTAATTAATTATTTAGGGGAAAGAGATATGTTACTGAGCATACATTGAACTTATTGAATTTTTGTTCAAAAAAATTAAATATTTACAAAGTTATTATATTAAAATTAAGCTTCTGTATAATAATAGTGGTCTAACGGTCGGATCGCTTATTTTAGAATGGTTGGCCGAAAAAAAAGGAAAATCATCTTTGTAATCCATATATGTAAATTTAGTTTTCGTTACATGTAACCTTTTTTTTTTATCATAATGGCGCGTATTAAAAGAAAAAAAACCTCATTTTGGCAAGATGTTTACTCATATCCGGGGGCTAAAAAGTACTAATTTTCACAATAAAAAAGCGGATACGTATAACTTTAGCTACTACAGTTATTATAATGATCATTATTTAAAATCGAACAATTGTAGCTAGAGTTATATTTCTGGACAGATCAAGAAAAGTCGTTTCGACTAAAATGCGATTCAAATACACGAAGAAAAGTTTTTGGTGAATATTATCTTGTAAATTGTACTAAGCCGCTTGTAGTGATAATGTTAAAAGCTTTTCTACTTTACTTGTAAGTATGTATGAAAGGAATCGGACAATCAAAATGGGACCGGATTATCCCTATGTCATTAAGCGCTCGAGGCAGGGATGGCCGTGCTAGTGACTTTGAGGTAAATTTCGTTATTTAGTTGATTTTTGACTTCTTTTTTTAAAAGTATATTTCTGAAGATAACGCAATAAAAAAAAACATTTTTCAGAGCGTTGTCCCCTTAATAGGACAAAGGGTTTTAGTATATAGCATTTCATAATTTATGAAAGAATAAACAAAAATGTTAGTTCGAAAATGTTTATGATAATGTAATGTTGAAACGGACAAAAATGAATCCATCGAAACCTCAGTCTTGCTGAAAACTTTGTATTAAAACGGTCTAACTCACATGAGGGCCTCCCCTGGGACTAAGTAAGCGTGAGATACACGCATTAGAGTTGGATCATCTGCCATATTGTAAGCGCTGATTGTTACTGGGGCTTGCTTATAGATAACTCGAAAAAAAAGATGTTTGACACTTAGACCCTTTTTATTTTCAACGCTTTATGTTCAATTGCCTCGCTTAGCCTATCTTACGAGCCATTCGAACATCAAAATCAATTTGGTTTTGCACGAGCCAAGCCGATGGTATTGCTCGTGTGGTTATGAAGAATTTAAATTTCAGACTTAACATTTTTCTTTTCATAGGTAGATTTCCTGACAGAAATATTTCGTCCAAACCTTGAAAAATTCGGTGCTTCGTTTGACTTCCATTTATTTAAGAGGGGGTACTTCCCCAAAGGTGGAGGTCATTGCGAAGTTCAAATTCAGCCAGTAAGACAAATTCAAGGTTTTAGTCTTACTGAATTTGGAGAGATGCAAAAATTCTTTGGATGGAGTTTCGTTGCTGGGACTTTGCCTATGAAAGTAATTAGCAATTTATATGTACATATATTGCTATTTTAACATGTATTTTCCAAGCTCGCTTATGAAATGGCTGATGGTGCTAAGGGTTCCTTGGATAGCTTTAATGTGCCAATCGACATAGAGTCGTACAAAGAAAGTGCAGAAGTAGCTAATACGAATTGCTCTGGTATAATGTAACCTAGTTAACTTTATAAATTGTGTACATATTCCTAATATTAATATTATTCAGACTGGGCTGTGAGACCTCGACTGGCTGCATCATTGGTGGTTCTGCTTTAGGTAATCGACAAGAAAGACCTTTTGAAACTGGTAAAAAGGCAGCTGCGGAAGTTGCCGACTGTGTGCGGCAAAGCGGGTGCATTGACTCCTTTGTACAAGACCAGCTAATTATTTACATGGCTCTAGCTAGTGGTATTAGCCGGTTTAGGACAACTAAAGTAACGCTACATACTAAAACAGCTATACATGTTGTACAACTCATGACTCAGGTGGGTATCTCGAGATTATATGTAGTAAGTTTTTACCATCTTATTTTACAGGCAAGATTTAATATAACCGAAAACGGAAATGACGGTTCCGTCACAGTGGAGTGCCAGGGAATTGGTTTTACGAATAAATCACTGTAAAATGTTTGCTTACTATTCATAAGGCGTGGTAACCACTATTAAATCAACAATTCAATTTAAAAAATTTTCATTACTTCCTCTTGACAACTCTTTAAACTTAAATTTATTCTTCGATAAAATCCGACGGTTTAAAGTGGTTGACGACATTTATTGTCCAATCCGATTCACTGCCTTGTGTAAACTCCTTGATGAAGCGATAGTTGCATATTGATATTCTATTCCGGTACTCTGGGAGCATTCTGTAAGGTTGGGCAATATACCTTCATATCCAAGTGACCCATATCGTTGTTATTTGCTTACCCCATATTAACTGGTGGTACTGTTCCTTTCTCCTGCAATTCCTTCTGACCGCGTAGGACGTGGAAAACCATTGTAATTTCTACCCAACGTTTTTGAACCTTCTCGTTGGACTCATCGAACATTATTCCAACCTGTGGGAAGGGTGGTTTCCTAAATGTTTTAATATGATACTCCGGATGTCACCTGATATGGGAAAGTGAAGTATACGTCTTCCTTGAGCACTCGCAACTCAGTTCTTTGGGCTACGGACATTTTCGTGAGGACGTTCTTAATCTCGCTTATGGTCTCAGACGCAACAAGGCCAGAAAGAGAAGCCAAGTCTCCTTCGGAAAGTTTAGTCGATACCATCTGTTAAGGTAAATGAGTAAGATTCAACCTATAGCTTATAAGTTACCTGTAGAGCCTGCTTGCTCCCAATGACGAAGTCAGGCAGGTTAAACTCATTGTCAAAATAAGGCCTGATTATGAAATTAACCAGTATCCAATTCTTGACAGATTTTAAAATCGAAGGCCACACTAACTCGGGAAACTGCATTAGCTGCGGCAGACTCCTCTTTGGGACATTCGAGACATTCTGTTCGTCGTTCGGACCGCTGGAGTAAGCTCTACATTTGTTTATTTGAATCGAATTGTAGGTTAGATTGCTCGATTTGCCGCTATATGCAAAATAACTACTGCACTCCAGAAAATGTCTTTCTCTTGTTGTACCTTCACTTAGACGTGAGAAGTTACGACTTAAAAACACAACTTTGCTTGAATTTTTTACGGCATATATTCCCCGAAGTCCTTGACATATTGATGACAGCGCCATGACTGCGTTCAATGCGAGGTTTTAAAAATTGGTTCAGCCCAGCTTATGTTCGAAAATTACGCGTTCTTATTTTGAAATTAAAATCGATGTCACAAAAACTTCGTTTTTCAGATCGTTAAAACCGTTGGTTAAAAACACGGTACAGTGGAAGTCGGTTATATCGACTAACGGACCAGCAAATTCCCGTCTTTTTAAAATGACGTCATTATATGTCGCCGATTTTCTATAGTAATAAAATGTGGCGTATCTATAGGTGGTCAAAGGCCCTGGTGCGAAGAAGAAATTAGGCCCTCGTCACCCATCTTACTAGTACTTAAACCAAATTGATTTCTTCGTACAATAGTTATATGGCACTTTTGTATGGACCTACATACATATGTACATTGATTGATATGTCGCATAGCTTATATGAGTATATAGAATTTAGATACTACCTACATGCTATAATAAAGAAAAAAAATGGAAATGAATTAAAGTGTTTTATTATTAGTAGAAATGGCTGGCTGAACCAATCATTATTAATTGGGCACATACAATCAAATAAAAATCGAAGCATATAAATAACAAGCCATTAATATCAACCCAAGTAGCGAAGGCAGGAGGCTCCTGCAGAAACAGTGTTCTTTTAATGTTCCATATATAACTTGCCACTATTCTCCCCATAGAAAATCGGAAACAGTGGAAAGATTTTGTATGGGGAGAGTAGTGACACATTATATATATGGAATATTAACAAAATACGATTATACGAAATTAATGCACCTGATGACCCGAGTTCTACATACAAATTCCAATGCTATGCCAAAATTCGCTAACAGTGCAACATGGTCTGACAGAGTATTCCAGGGCGAGAAACCATTCTGAACCCCTTGGATCCCAGGGATTTATAGAAAACACAAGATACTAGTTGAAATTGAATAATAATAAAATTAATAGTTATATGTAAGTGTAAAACTCACACCAGAAAAAATTTATAGTTCTCATGATATGTGACACACCGAAAGTGTTAAAAAAAATTTACACTACACTACACCGAGACCAAAATTTGTTTAGTGCCCAGGAAAAAACTAACAAACTTAAAAAATGTCACGACATTTTTGTATAAATAAAATTTATGAAGGTTTTAAAGACTTTTCACATTTGGGAGTGTGTTTTCAAACTATTTTTCTCAATTTCTTTATATTCTCGTCGGATTAATGATATTAGCTGCGATCGACTTGCCACTGCTTCAGTGAGCCGGCTCACTTTGAAATGAGCTGTCAAATTGATTTGCTCAGTTTCGGCTCATTGAGCGAGACTATGCAAGAATAACGCTTAGAAGTAATTTGATTTTTCAATTGTGTTCCCAAAATGGTTAGAGGGCATGATTCTGAACAGCGAATCTGATACAGACTCATCAGATAAGAATTACTGTACTAATCTCATGTGATGTCAATATTTAATAACTCATCATGTATTTATAAATTTCAGAAGAACTGAGTTAAGCCAACTGAGAACAGAATTAGCTGACTCAGGTAACTCAGTTCTGGCTCAGAAAATACTAACGACGCCATCCGGAAACAAAGGGATATTAGGAGCGAGAAAAACGGTGCAATTCAGTGAGCAAGTGAGCAAACTGAGCCAGCTCACTCCGTTAGTGGTGAGTCGAACGCAGCTATTAAAGAACGATAATGTAAATGATAATAAAAACTTGCTTAATCACTTTTTTCGATATTTACAAATAAAAAAGAAATTTGACTCCATTGATGATTAAAAAAAGGTAAAGGGTAATATCTTAATTAAAGCAATTTTTTCGTCCAAAAATAGGTGACGTTTTGTTCTGGAAAAGTACACAAAGATGTAAAAGTAGTTCTAGTTACAATACCATAATGAGTTGTTTTTTAAATAAATTCTATTTTTCATGAATATTGAAGGAAAATATATTTTGAAAACCAGAGAAAAACTTAATCATGGGAATTTTTACAGAAAACATGAAAAATTACTACTTCGACGATATATAAACCAATAATTAGTTTTATGGTCTTTGATAGTTTTAATTCATTTTACCGTGGAGTAGAATAAATTAAAAAAACAAATTGACATTGAGAACATTTTATACAGCCGTGTCTGGACCGTAGGTCTTATACATACACTGTTAAGAAATTAAATTCTTCAGTGAGAAATACCTAAAAATTAAAACAAAAATTACTGAATAAAAATTCAACTGCAAAAACAACTGAAAGCTAAAAGAAGCTATGTACAAATCGTTTGAAATTTCGTATGAAAGGCGCTTTTTCAAAATTCCAACCAAAAGATATAATGATTTTAAGATGAATAATTATATGAATATAAATAGTTTCAGAAAAACGACTGTGAATTGACTGTGTGAATGCTTGAATTTCAAAGATGTTTTTTAAGAGTGTAATTACGGAAAATCTTTAATAAACAATCTTTAGTGGGCCCCTTGGCAGTGTGGGCCCTGGTGCATCGCACCACCTTGCACTTTAGTATTAAGCTGGTGACACAACCAAATTTAGAACGCGTCGCGAGCGGTGCGTGCGTTGACAGGCTGTAAAGCGCTTATGGAGTCCTGTACTTCGAGTTACAACGAATTCGCATCCGACGCGCCGCTATGCGACGCGTCGCATCCTTTGCGCAAATTTCTAAATTTTAACGCGACGCGTTCAACTTAACCTTACTTTTAGTGTCATTCGTGTGGTAAAATGGAATTCGATGAGCGACTCATAGAAGAACTGCGCAAACGCGAGTTTATTTATTACAAATGCATGAAGTTATATGGGAATTTAATTATATATATCATAATATCACTGAAATTGCCTGTGTCACTTGCTTGTCAGTTGCCGCGTTCAATATTCTGTTGTAACTTACCTAGCGTCGCGTGCGTCGCGTCATAGATGTCAACGCACGCAATGCCGCGACGAACGCGTTGGTTGTGTCACTACCTTTATAGTTACGCCACTGACTTCAATCCTAACAAAACTACTTGGTTGTCAGCTACGATTGTCAAAATATTAGAGCGTAGGACTTACATAGTTAAACAGTCCTTCTTGTAGTGAAGATTATTTGCTAGAGTCATTAACTAATAGATATGAAAAAGTCAACCTTTCAAATTTAAATGAAAATGTAAAAACCCCTAGAATATCTAATATTAACCTATCAGAGATACCTACACGGCCTACACCTACTGTGAAAGGAAGATTTATGTAGAAAGGAGCGAGGCAGAGGACAATGAAAATAACGATTCTTTTAAAAGTTTAGAAGATGCTGTTAATGTAGAATATTGTGGGGTACGATGCCCTTTACGAAACAGACTGAATTCAAATAAACCTAAAGCAAATTGAATTATGTATTAGTAAGTTCTAAATGCTTCTAACCAACAACTACCTGAAGGGAGGAGAGGAAGGTGTGGTGTACTGTACTTTACCTCGGTACTGTACGTACGATACGATGAGATGAGTGGAATGCCTAATAATACCGCATCTCCCGGTCAGTTCGTTATTGGCCCTTGCCTTATGAAGTTGGTACTATTGCAAAGTATCAATAAATATAGTTTCTACTGAGCACGTGTTTGTCCTGACTCCCTCGATCTTTGTAGTAGAATACTTTGTTTTGTTGGAGCATGGAAATCATACTGTTATTATGTTATTATATTATGTGTTTTCTACTAAAGGGGCCCCACGATTTTATTTTAGTCTGATCAAAGCCCCAGATTGGTGACCCATAATTATTTTCAATCTTTTAGTAAATACATCATCAATTGTGCTATAAAACCGTTTAACTTAAAAAGTGTTTTTGACATATTTAATTTCTTGCTTTTTACTTTATAACTTGCTTTATTTGCTTAGCCTGATTTCATTTCATTTATCTGATACATTTGCAAATGCGGAACTTCCGTTTCTTCATATTGTGCAATATTTTCTGCTTTTTAGTCTATTATTATACATATGTATTTCTTATTGAAGCTCCTAATTTGATACCCATATCTAGGAGGTTGATATGCGATCAATGTAAAATACATAGTTAACCATGTTCTCCTATTTAAACCCGTCAATGTGATAGCTATGTTAAGGGAGTTGTAATCATTATGGTGATCCATATTTCACTTAGAATGACGTCAGATAGCTCGTCGCATTATATTCATTAAACCCTTTAATTTGATACCCACATCAAAGGGGATGTAAATATAATGTTAGCCCGCCATCTTGTGCTGTTCACCATATTGGATTTAATATTACGTCATACAGGTTATTGAACTCTACTTTTCATACCCTTTTATTTGATACCCTTGTTGGGGGGCTTGCAAGGAAAAGGTGATCCGCCATTTTGTGGTGGTCGCCATATTGGTTGTACCATTAAATTGAAAATACTACATTATATTCATATGCAGACTGAATATGTATGCAAAGTTTCATCGGAATCGGTTTAGTAAAAGTTGTCGAAAAATCGATAATAATAATTCAATAACAAACATTCAAGGTAATAAAACTAAATAAATTAAGGCAATTGCACATAGTACCCCAAAAATGTTAGTCTTTGTTTAAGAAAAACATCCAACCAAGCTGAATTTTTGTGGAGACCTTTATTTCGATGCCCTATAGGCATATCCTCATAAGTACCCAAAATTTGACTCATGAGGGCTTTTTAAAAGGTTAACCACGGAATTAATCGTTTTTGAGTGAAACGTGTAAAGTTAAATATGTGTTCTTTTCAAATATCCAATTTCTTTTCCACATCACTGTGGGGCAGAGTACCTATGTTACTAATACTTTTTACGTACTTTAAAACCTTGATTTTTTATATTTTTTCAATACCAATCTTAACCTTAACTAATTTTGGTCACTAAAAGAATAAGTTTGTGTTTGAATAAAATAAAAGATATAGCAACTTTTTACTCAAAAACCATTGATTCTAGTCTAGGGACCTTTTTTGTGCAGAATTTTACAATCCACAAGTTTTCTTATTTTTTCCACGAAAGTAATTTACTTGATATTTGCTAAAATCTAGAATTCACCCCCTTTAACCTTTAACCCGCTAAAAAACCTATAGCTCCAATATAGGGTACTTTACAGGATGTGCTTAGGACATCGAAATAAAGGTTGTCTTTTCTTCATTTTTGATTTTTCTTCATTTTTGACCTTTTTGTGATTAATTTCACTGGGTTATAGGTACTTACTTTTCGCACATTTCAATACATAAAATATTATAATTTTTTACAGCTTTATAATAGTCTATAAAATCCATTTTCTTTCCAAAGTAAATCAATAACAGCTTTAATTAATTCAGGATAACTCTATTCCTTTTGGTTCTCCATTTAATGTTCATAATGTCGTGAACAATCCCACGGTAATTTTGAAGTCATTTTTCGAACTAATAATTTTCCAAAATGGTACAGATCGCGCAACGAAACATTCGTCTATTAGCTTAACGATCCCTCCAAACACATTTGAAAGTCATGCGCTCTTCAATACGCAGCTAACAGTTGTCAGAGACCTCACTTGTGCCGCGGCGTCGATTTATATGTTATATTTTGTCAATTTTCTTCAAAAAGCTGTTTTTTTAACAATAAGAAAAGGAAAATGGTATGTATACTGTGTCGAGCCAAAATTGAACTGTCAGCGAACCTCGTTGACGATGCGATCTCTACTTCTTTTTATCAGACGCGTGCCTACAGGGATTGCGTCATTTCCTCTACGAAGACGCTAAGAGCAGAATTTGTACCAGCGCACACGGTGCTTTTTTCCAATTTTTTACTTCTTGTATTTTAATGATATATTTTTTACTTTTTTCTACATAAATTATGGAAGTGCCCAAAGGCAGTTGGAGTGTACAATCTGGTGCGTGCGTGTAAACTTCAGGAATCTTCGGAAGTGGCTATTTGCTATACTGACTGAATATTTTCCTTTTACAAAATACCTACATAGGTACTGAAATTTGACACCGAAGTCCAATTAGGCGCTTCCGAAGATATCCGAAGTCGAATCTACACGCACGCACCAGAGTGTACACTCCACCACTCCGTCTGCCTGTGCACATTTTTCGGTGAAAAAAAAAATTTATTTTTTTTCCTGATAGATGTGATTTTTTGAGTATACCCAAGTTTAGCCTCATGTAGCACAACATTTTTTTGAAAAATAACCTTAATAATCATTAAGTTTCATAAAGCAGAGTCGTTTGAACACTCGTGCATAGTACACCTTAGAGAGAGACTTCATCAAAAAGGGAATTTATATTTATTTTCAGAGCATTGTCAAAAGTATCAATTACTCACCTCTGCAAAAAATATTCAAAAGGCAAAGTAATCTAATGAAAATAACTGAAGCTTTTGTAATAAATGAAACTCTATATTTTATTCACTTTAAACTTTATGTAAACTAATAAAGGGTGACCTTCCCGTAGAACTAATGCCTAATCTCCATAAGAAACCACACCACGGCCAAGCCACGATCGAACTAAAGCACCATTAGGCTGAATTTATTAAGAAATCGCGTGTGTACACATTATTAGCAATGTATTGTGAAATTTCAGTTAGCCAGAAACCTGTAGGAGCTGCGCTGAATTGCATGCGGCAACACAAAATGGTTATTCTCACACAGGGGAACAAGCTACCACATGTTGACCAAAATGTGCGAGATAGGTGACAACAATTTCAATGCAAATGAAAGATCTGCAGTTATGTTGGTTGGTTCGGTTGTGGTTTTTTTTTTTATGGAGATTAGGCATAAGTGATCTTCGGTTTTCAAGCTGCTTAAATTCCTTGCTTAAAATTGTGAAAACGTTTGGAACAGTGAAACGACTATTCAAGCTTCTCAATAGTGTCAAATCTGAGAAAAATTATGCTTTTCAAGAGCTTGTTTGAAAACCTGTGGCAATTGTCTTTTTTCAGTAAATCTAAAAATTATTCATGTAATGCTGGTCATGATTGTAAAATCCTTTGAAGTATAGGAAATAATGATGACTACTTTGTTGGACAATGTTTGACTAACCCCCTTGAGTTCTAAGTCGGAAAACTAAATTAAACTTTTCCTGTGTTTGCTTGACTTTGCAAAAAAATTACAGCAGTGAGACGTAACATTTTTTTTTATAAATGCTGAACCACAGCAAAGAAGGTACACTCGTGACGTTTTCCCTTATCTTTTAGCGACCTTGGGTACCGTTAACTGGACCAGACGTTTCATTTTGTTGGAAATAGATAGTTATAAACAAGTAACATGTAAGAGCAAGACAAAAATTTTAGGGGAGGTGCTAAGAAAATTGAAACGCTTCTACAGGGTGCATGATTTTATTTTGAACAATTTCTATTTTCCAGCAAGGTACAAAACTTATTTCCCGATAATTTTCCTTCGCAAAGCCACACACTAAACACCTTACATTATGTGTACCCATCATTTTTAAAACGAAAGAACAGCTATTTACTTAATTGCATTTTAAAATGTTCCGAACTTTTCAAGTCAAGTCATATCTCTCAATAAAATAACGCCACCCTGCACTGGCTCTCTAGCCGCGTGAGCGCCGCACACAGTCGCTGAGAATCGGTAGAAATCGCCTGAAAGTGCACAGTGACAAAATCAGAGCAACCGCATACTGCGTAGGTATATGTATATCAACTACGTGTGCGGTACCTGCGTCTCCTCTTCTTCATTCGCATTGTTCCTAAGCTTTATGATAACGAGGAGAGGTATTACTCATATGGTATGGTAATAGAGAATTAGAAATCGCTTGAAAGCTCCAAAGTAAAAAAATGCTGAATGGACTGAACCATACCAATTGGGTAAGTCCGAACTTAAGGAACCTTTCCTCAAAATATCGTCGTCCAGATCGATAGACTGCACTTTTTGCGATCGCATCTCCGCGGCATTTTTATAACTTTGTAAGAGTCATATGCTTGTATTCCGGAGTTTTACCAGAATTTTAATTATTGTCTTAAGTTTGTTATATATAATACTACTATAAATCATTATTTCATTTCTGTCCGCTTCTCCGCTTGATTTAGGCAGTCTCCTTTGATAGTGCAGCTCGAACCGTACATGGGGCTCGATCAAGTAATGGAATGAATACATTTGAAAATATGTACTGCATTTTCACCCAAAATTGATAATTCCAAATCACAAATCCCGACACACATGAACCACCATTCGACCACTTTTGACTAATACGAGTATATGTAGCTCAAAAATGCGTTCAAAAATATGCTATTCTGATTCATCTTCTGCACCCCTAAGCACATGGAGAAGTGGGTCTGGATTCTCGTTCACAAATGTTTTTTTGTGGGCCTGTGTAATGATGGAAAATTGCTACATATATGTATGTGTGCCTTCAACGAAGAGGATTTTCCTTGTAAGAAGATTTACAGAGGACATTTCTCATCAAAAGAGGATGGGTGGTAACCTTAGTATACTTACATGCATATTTCTAAAATATGTAAGACTGAACCCAGCAAGGGCGCAATGATTATTAGCAATGGACTCTTTCAGCTACATAACTAGGTACCTACAATCTACATATAACCTTTTCCGCAATAAATTCCCCTATCTCCTATATTTGTTGTTTTATCTCGCTTACGTTATTCTTGCGAAAAAGTCGAACAAAGAGGTTATTTAGCGGACACAGCCGGTATAGAACTGAATTGGAAATTTCAAAGGTTGTTCGAACCGAGCCTCCCTAATAAAGAAAATCACAACTGCAAGAAACAGAAGGGCGGGGTTATTTCATTCGGTAGCTGAGCAGTACAGACCTCATCAAATGATTTTGACACACAGCACGTGTCAATTAAGTTTTGTTTGCAAACTGTTCGGAATTACTCAATAATTTCAAACAATTAAACCATGAAATCATTTTGACGTAAGATAAATTCAGTTGGGTATGTTTTAGACATTTTTGGACATCAATATCCATACCTGAATTCTGTGCTAAATTTACAATGGGCAGATCTCTAGGGGTGTTGCATAAATTATGTGCAAACTTAGACATTTCTCACTTTTAAGTTTTACTAAAAAAACCCTTACAGGCTGTTTTCGGGCTTTTTTATAATTGTCACATTAACGATTTGTGGGTTTTTACCCATGGAACTCATTCTGGGTACGATCTAAATTTTCAAGTTTCGGTAAAAGCGGGGTGTTGATACTCTTAAAGAGAATCGTTGGTTTGTTTTGTTGTCTCTCTCGTGTTAACGTGTAATGCATCCTCCCTCTCCATCCCATTTATCAGAGAAAATCTTATTTTTTTGTAACATTTGCACATATCAGTTAATTTTGTTGCTGGATACCAACATTATATTTAAGGTCTCCTTTACATGAAATGTTCTCCAGAGCCGTTTCTTCCAATCAACACTTATTCTTAGAAAAAATTTTAATTTTGTTTTTTGGGGACACCTTTTTTTGTTATTGTGGAAGTATAGAGTAGGTATATCCATGGTATTTATTATTTCAGGACGTTTTTTTGCACGAACGTGTGTATGTCGCAGGCGCGCACGAAGTGAAGATAAAGGGGAGAGAATGGTATTTTTTCGCAAAAATGTGGCCATAAATCAAAAACTTGTGCGGCTTAAAACTAAAAAAAAATGTTGTGACCTTGTGTATAAAAAATAAAAGAAAATCGAATTCTTAATTTCATTTCTTTTAATTTCAATAAAAAACTTTTGAAACTTTTGCACCGGGAATAGATGCAGTCAAGTTACTTCTACATCTATGAAAATTCCAAATCGATAGCTATAGTAGTTACTAGGAAAACCAGGGGTGATATGTAGACACTGAAGTGTCGCCATGAGGGTTCTTTGTACATACCAGGCCTAACCCTAAAAACAGCTCCTGGTTTTCCTCTGAGTGTTCTATAAATTTTGAATATTACACAAATATTGTGAAACCCTAAAATAATTTTTATTGATCTATAAAGATTCAACGAATTGATGAAATTTTAAAAGGCAATGTCTACTTGCAGTCTCCTTGCACGTGTAACGTGCGTGACGACGGAAGTACACAGAGTGCACAGAATAACTTCACGGTACAAACAGGCAAATTTCAGTCCAGACATATTTTGTAAAAGGAAAATATTCAGTCAGTAAGATTTAAGTACTAATAGTAAATTAAATAGTATAATGGTTCTCTTAGGCATTTCGACTTCCTACAAATCTCCACGATTTGCCTCAATTAAAGCAACATCATTATGTTAGAACCAAATATATAATTGGTGAAATTTTGTTTTCGTATCTATCTCATGCTAAATGGCAAAAGTAATCTTTTCTCGCCGCAGCCTCGCCTTTATTCGTGCTTTCTCATATCCGGAGCCCCTCTTGGTCCCCTCCGATATCTTAAATATACATATATCGATTTTATAGAAGACAAAATACCGCGGAAGCAAAGTTATTCCTCTTCCTCTGAACATACACACAAGTGCAACTCAAACATCACAGGCAGCCTTACAAATGTGATGCATATATATTTCCTTATAAAGGTTTCCAATCGATGTAACTCCCGCACCATTGGGAGACAAACACCCACACAGGAACAAAGGAACACTTGACTCAGTCACGGATGTCATAGAGTAATCCGATTGGTGCATCATCTGTTATAAAATCTTTATCGTGTAAGCGAACAAGGGCATGCCTGGAATTATGGCAGAAGACTGTGTGAGGGTGTGTAAGAAAGCGCCGTTTTCTGTCACACAACGATAAGCCAAAAAGTTTTGCAAGTGGTTTTACGGAATTAGTTGGTTATTATTTTAGGCAAACAACAGCTTCCCCGGATCGATGAAATGATAAACATCGTCTTAGTTTTATGTGACTTTGCACTTAAAACAATTTTGAAGGTGCCTTTCTTAACAACTGAGATAAAATAATTTATCGCGATGGTTTAAGTTACCCTTGGGAGAATATTAATAATTAGTAATGAAAGTTATTACCTATACATACATATGAACGTTCATCCATGCACGCGATATGTATGATGAATCGCATGCCAGTTAAACGTATAATTTTTCAAACAAGATGAATACTTCTCAGAAAATTTCAAGCAAACTGTTGGATATTTTTTATAGTATCTATTCGTTTTTCTTGAAATTTTTTTTATAAGTCCGAGTTTGATGTGCAATGGAGGTAGCAATAAATCTTTAGGATAAGAACATTTCGTTGACCTGGTATAAGAGAGTATCGCTTAGGCCACTCCTTTTTAATATAGTGTTTTTTCTTGTCTCGACTATCCACTCACAGGTGAAACAACAAAATTTGATTTCGTATATCCAAGCTGTGGACCTAGCAAAAAAGCAATTACTTTCAAATCGCCACATATTTTGAGTATTGGGGTATTGGTTATATTTAATATGTTCAAGCAGCAACTTCATATTTTCATAAGATTCTTTCATTTCGGTAGCATGAGCGACGGGCACGGAAGGGTATTTATTACCGTTATGTAACAGTACAGCTGTTAAACTAATTTTTGACGAATCTATAAACAATCGCCAGTGGAATGTTTTATATTCAATCTTCAGCTTTGTCATCGCTGAGGGAATGTCAGTGCAAAACACTATATTGCCATCTTGAGAAAAAAACGAGAAGTGAATAAGTTGTTTTCTGTGTACGGATATTCTTGTATTTTTTTCCATTAAATTCCAATCATGAAGCCGGGAAGCCTGTTCTGTTCTGCCTTGTTCTGCCTGCCTTGTTCTGCCTGCCTTTTACTGAGATCCAAATCACGTATCAAGTCATTGAGGTCGTTTTGAGTTGTGAAATGAGGTTCCTTATTTGAAGTACCTACCGGGCTGAAAAGGCGGATCGGAATCAAAAAGGTCGGATAGAATTTCTTCAGTCACGTTATCCATGTTTACTGGAGGCTGAGGAACAGGCAAATCACCACTATGTGGTACAGGTCTTTGAGCAGACTGTAGATTCGGATAGTTCAAAGTGTGTCTAGATTTATTATTAATACCTTTTATAGAAGTTTGGCAGAAATAACAATCTCATACATAATCTTTCTGTTCAGACAGAATGTGATGTTAATAAACTAACACACTGTGCGCAGCAAACACTAGGAGTCTAGGTTTTGTCCAAATTTTGCACCGGAAAGCTAAAATATTTAAAATATCAGTTTTTAACTAATGGTGTCAAACTGTCAAACTGCGACGTTGATTTACACACTCTGGGCATCTTACTACGATGTTTAGAAATATCAATCATAAGAAAAAACCGTTTTAACTTCAATAAATTAATGTTAGTTTATCGTAAACACACGTCGGCGTCGGTAAGCAAAAATTCGCGTAAACAATTTAGTAAATGTTTAACAGAAACTGAGAGTGATTGAAAAACACTAAGTATGAGGTTTATTAGCTGGTAGATAGTGTTTAAAATCCGGTAAAGTGCGAGTCGGACTCGCAAACGTTGGGTTCGCTACCATCGTACAAGATATAACACTATGGACTTTTTAAATGCTTTTGTAAAAGAAACAAGAAAGGCGCTATAACATAATCGAAATTTTTTCTAATTTGCATGGCGGCCATTTTGAAATTCGCCATCTAGGTTTTTCATTATTTGTTGTTATAACGGCAATAGAAATACACACTCTGTGAAAATTTCAACCCTCTACCTATTACGGTTCATGAGATACAGCCCGTTGACGGCGGAGGTTTAGTAATACGGTCCCGTAGGGCGCCCTTCGGATACGGAGCCCTAAAAAGCAACTCGATTTTGTTTAACAAAGTCACTGTTTACTAGTGTTATTTAATAGCAATTTCTTGTTTTTTTTAAAAGCTAATTGACACTCCTCTGTCCAGATAAATTTTGAATTTTTTTCCAGTAAGTCTTAAAGTGGCAAAAATCTGCCATAAAAATTTAGCTATTCCAAATAGGATTTCAAACTAGTGACATCGTGAGGTGCTGGGGCATTTTTGATTACGTCGACTTTGTTCTTCGACTCCATTTAGTCCCAGTAAAATTTGATTAACAATTGATTGAAAGATGGCAGGAGCCGACTTCAAACCACATAAGAGACGGGTAGAACGAAATAAGAGGAGGCAGGAAACTTCAGCCCAAGCAGAGGTTAGAAGGCTTGAACAGGACAAAGATTATCTAATAACAAGAAGACACTCTAATACGCCTGAAAATGCCTAACGAGTATGCAATATCTGCAAAACACATCCCATTAGCCAAAACAGAAACGCACGAGTAATACTATTCCTGTAAGCAATTAAGAGAGAGAACCATAGCCGGCAAAAATTTCTCACGTGTACAGCATGTAGAGTGTCAGATAAAAATGCAGCGTTTTTTTACTATGGAGTTTTCAGGCGATTTCTAATTCTCTCTATTACCATCCCATATGAGTGCTACCTCTCCTCGTGATCATAAAGCTTAAGAACAATGCGAATGAAGAAGAGGAGACGCAGGTACCGCACACGTAGTTGATATACATATACCTACGCAGTATGCGGTTGCTCTCATTTTTTCACTGTGCACTTTCAAGCGATTTCTACCGATTCTCAGCGACTGTGTGCAACGCTAACGCGGCTAGAGAGCCAGTGCAGGGTGGCGTTATTTTATTGAGAGATATGACTTGACTTGAAAAGTTCGGAACATTTTAAAATGCAATAGTTGTTCTTTCGTTTTGAAAATGATGGGTACACATAATGTAAGGTGTTTAGTGTGTCGCTTTGCGAGGGAAAATTATCGGGAAATAAGTTTTGTACCTTGCTGGAAAATAGAAATTGTTCAAAGTAAAATCATGCACCCTGTAGAAGCGTTTCAATTTTCATAGCATCTCCCCCCAAATTTTTTTCTTGTTCTCACATACTAAGTACTTGTTTATAACTATATATTTCCAACAAAATGAAACGTCTGGTGCGGTTTACGGTACCCAAAGTCGTTGAAAGATAAGGAAAAACGTCACGAGTGTCCCTTCTTGTTGTTAGATATTCTTTGAAACAGCACGCATCTTATCTGGCGTCCCAGCGAGCTACAGAGACGTTGGAAGCATCTGAAGTTCGCTGCGAGGAGCAGGCTGAGCGGTAGGCCAGCTTGAGAGCTGCTGAAACTCGCAAAGCCATCAACAAAATGCTGCTCATGTGTTTGGCACAGATCCGTAAAGATCGCATACTAGCGCACCATACTAATTTAAATTTTAATGACCTACGTGTAAAGGCTCTAAATCCCCTTTATTACACTCTTCTTATTCTTAATTCGTTATAACATTAATTTTTAATTAAATTTAATAATTTACTATTAGTTTTACATTAGTTCCTTATATCATGGGTGGTGAGTACCTATGAGTAGAAAGCACTAAGTCATGGGTACGAACATCGATTTGTTGTGTTTTGTTTTTTAGTATCTAACTAACAGCAAAAAAATCACTTATGCAATTAAATCGTGTTCATATCTTGAAAGAAATTGGTTTATGACAGTATAAAATGGTGGTTTTCGATAAAGGACTAAGTATTGATTTTATGCATTCTTTTAACTCCACAATATGTTCAATTGGCACACCTAAAAAAAGTATTTGCTGTGGAACGTTTAAGTGGTAGGAGCATACATATATTTATCTTCTAAATTCAATTCGAACTGAATCTGTTCAATAGACAACTTTCTATCATATCCGAGGTTTTTCGATTTGAGAACATTTTCTAAAGCACTTTGTAGCAGGGAACACGGGAAAAATAAGTAAAAAATCCATCTTCCACCGTTTTCGAGATTTTTACAAGAAAAGTCCAATATACAAAATAACTATTTTTAGAAAATCCGCCGTTTTCGAAATGAACTTAAATTAATTATTACTACATATTAATGTATAACTACGCTTCCGTTACGCATTAAGCAATATTAAATAATGATAATCAATAGGGGCTTTTGAGGAACGTAGTTATACAGTAAACGTGGTAAATGCGTAGTAAAAAATAATTTAAATGCTTTTCCTTAGTTTCTCAGTGAAAACAGCGGACTTTAGGCATTTTGTAAAAGGAAAATACATATCTATCCTAGGTAGAATCCCCGTCATACGTGCTAGATAAAGTGTGTTTATAAATTACCAATCATTTTTCCATGCAAAATAGTTGTTTACATTTTACATACTAAATATGAATTCTTTAAAATGAGAAACTGCTTGAAAAGGTAGCTTTAAAAAAACAAGAACGAAATATCGGTCCACGTGATTACCATTAAAATGACTTAAAAGCGTACATTGTATTCATTACCCCCAACATCGTCGCTGCGTCTCTTAAACTTATAAAATGAAGAAAAGCTCGAGAGCTTTAATGTAACCTTTGTCGCTCGTCTGACGTTCTCTGGCTGGGTGCAAATCCAGCCTCTGCTTTAAATTAATGGCTACAGATTAAATGCGGATCGTCTTCATTAACTCGTGAATGAATAGCAACGGACGCAGAAAGTCAATGACGGGAAGAGCGGGAGGTTTAAAGCCACCATTGCGCCCTGCCCCAAAAGCGGTACGGTACCAACAAGCACAACACAGCAACGGCCATCATCCCAAATACCCTAGTGAACAAGCGTAAAAGGTCAAACCCTATTTGACGTAACTAAAAATAAACTGCAGAACGTTGGCCACGCCCCAGAAGGCGGAGCTTCGGAAATCCTTAAAATCAAGTGTTCTTGACTGAGCGGGGGTATCAGAGTTCATGTGTTCCATTTGGAAATGTTAAATAAATATGACCTGCACGTACACTGCTAAAGTAAATGTTACAATTATCGCAACTACCGAAAATATTAAATCGATTTTATGTACATCAAATGGTTTCTTTTTCCTAATTAAATTTTAACTGTGAAAAATTATACCGGTGTTTTTGGTAAAATTTGACCAAAACTGGCCGCAATTTAGCAGTGTAGTAGACTTGCTTGTGTTGGTTGGGGTGTACATAAACAATACAAAAGCGCGTAAATTTTTACGATCATCTCTCATCTCGTGTTTCACGTTCTGATGGGTGTTTATTGGAGGCTGCGGCTTAGAGCAAAAAGTAAAAACGCAAAGCTTCAAGTCAAGTAGAACGAATCATAGTGCAGGGCGACGGAGCAGGGGCACACTCAGTGGTGCGGTAGCAGTAGTACCGTGCCTGCTTGCAGGGATCCTGACTGGGTGTTCTCGGTTCTGGCGCTGATGCCTCTGCTCCGGTCGCTGGTGCTGGTTTGACGCCAAATCGCCATTTGAACATTGAACTAGTGAGATGAAGTGTTTTTCTAATCACGGTACCTCCGGACTGCACCACTCTAATTGATTCTTCGCTAGTGGTTAGTTTTAGACCCGAGACACTATACTGGAGGCGAGTTAGGACAATAAATAAAACGTCCTCGTGAAGTGATGCTCTTTTGCCAGTTTTCGAAATTCGTTTCTTCCCTGGTGCTGTGAAAGTCAAGGTGAATGGTGAAGCCGACTAGTGACGATTTTACCGTCGTAGGACTGAAAGTTTAGAATGAATTCGGATGCACCTTCTACAATGATTTCGGATATTTCAGGTGGGTCTTGCTTTCGAAATTGGCAACACGCAATTAATGCTTTCAACCTCAGAAAAGCTTATGTATATACTTATATTCAATATTAAAGTAAATGAAAAAGAAAAAAATTAAAAACCTCAAAAAAGTTAAGAATTAAGTCGTGCGTTTTATAGTACATTTTTACGCCCCATACCATACTATATACAACATATCACGCAAGTACCAATTAAAGTGCTTCCCGTTAAAAAAAAACATTAAATAACAATGCCTTATGATACATGGGTGTATGCAACATTTTTAGACAGTGCAGTTATCAGATGGCACCAATTCAATTTCATTTCCTTCATAGCCTTTGAATTTAAATTATTTCTCTGGTTAAATGCATGAGAATGAAGCTTTAAAGTTTGAGGTGAGAATAATAAACTAAAAAATTTTGTTGTGTGTAGAAAGTTCCGTAATTGCCACTATCATACAATATACAATCCATGCTGTACAATTAGTAATTTGTTACGTATGATATGTAATCACCGTCGGCTTAGAGTGTAAACCTACTACCTAACAGAAACGAGATTTTACAGGGGAAACAAAAACTGATTAGGTACATATGTACATATAACTTCAACCTTAAGGCTTTATATTTTTCATTAATACATATCTACATATAGGGGAAAATGTTGCAATCTGATGGTTTTCCTTAATGTGCGGTTTTGTGATGTAGCAGAGTTCTGAATAAAGTGTATTTGGCTGTTTTATTCATCGTTCGTTTATGCCAACTCTCGAGGTGAATCCTGCATAAATGTTTTTCCTATGCGACTCATCATCTCGTTACCTTTAGAATATGTGAAATGTCATTAACGGAAAAATGGATTTAGCAGGTTTACACTCTATGCCGACGATATGTGGTTCTATACTTTTATGTGACACACCGTTAAAGAGTTGACGAATCTGATTAAAAACATTCACTGTAAAGTTGTTAACGCCTACTTACTGTTGTGAAAGTGTACGTTTTTAATTTTTGGTTTTAATATTGGGCAATATTAAATAACATTTTTTTGCATTGTTGGACTTTTTTCAATTGAATTTAGAAAATTTTTGATTTCAACTTTATAACTCCAAATACAATCCTATGCTCCTTTAGCTTAACTGAAAATACATCGATCTGATTTAACTAAGGCTATGCTTTCAAGAACGAAAAACAGAATTTTTTTTTTTTGATTTATCAATGGTCGAATTATTGGAACTCGGAGCATATTGGACACTTCTTTCTGCAAGAAGAAGACTACATATAAAATATACTAGTATTTTTTTTTATCTAATATCTACACACAGTGAAACTGCTGCTGGGTTAGATTAGACCACACTAAAGAAAGAAAATAAAGCAATATTTTGAGAATTTTTTTTAGTGAAATAATGAAATAAGTCGGAATTCTGTGCACAGGTCTTCTTTACTACACAACTAATGAAACATGAAAAATATTTTTTTGATAGTGAATTATAAGAAAATAGCGGCAGCACAGCATTTCTCCGTTGACGACTTGTTTTTTTGGAAGGGACCACGACCAGAAACAGCTCATGCCATTTTTTACTTGGTTTTTGTTCCAACCAAATATTTTTGGATTATAGACAAAAAAGCTGTTACAAAATTTTTGTATAAATTTTAAACAAAAAAGTTTCTATATAACTGCCACGGAATTGTGTTTGGAAATTAAAATTCTGAAAGTTTTAATTTAGCAAATCCCACAAGATTATAAATCGTACTTCACACTTTCATATACAGTTTAAAATTGAAACAATGTAGGTATAGTTTAAACAAAAATTTTTTTGATTCAACCGGGAATAGTTATAAATTGTAAATGGAAAGGCTCTCTCAATATAGACGCTCGAAATGTTTTAGGTTATAGCGGCCACTTTGTTAAAGCATAATCTGTCAAATTTGTTGTAAATTGTTCAGCAGTGTGTGGCAAATCATCCTGGAAGGTTATAGCGTTGAAGAGCGTATGCAAATTATTAAATTTTATTACCAAATTAGTGCTCCGTCCCAGAAACGTCCATAACCGAAAATCATCTTTAGCGACGAGCGTTACAGATGGATGATAAGCAACTTTTTGTGGCCTAAATTCCATGATATGGATATCGACGATATGTGGTTCCAATAGGATGCCGCTACGTGCCACACAGCGCATGCCACTGTGGACATTCTGCACGATTGATTTGAGGGCGACGTGACCCGGCCACCGAGATCGTGCGATTTACCGCCTTTAGATTTCTTTCTTCTTCTAGCTATCTTAAATCACAGGTCTATGCGCATAAATCGCAAACAATTGATGCCCTCAAAGTTAAAATAAAGAACGTCATTCAGCAAATTCAACTAGATTTATGTCATCGAAAATTGGACCTCCCAAATATTGGCCACCAAGCAAAGCCGCGGCGGATATTTGAACGAAGTTATATTCCATACTTAATGCGATAAAATATTTTTTCCAATAAAATAAAATTGGAGTGGATATCTCACACACAACTTATTTCATTTACATTTAAATGTCGAGCATCCTTTTTGAAAGACCCAGTATTTGTATCCAACAATGCAGACGTACTTTTTATGTACGTCTGCGTTCATTCTTCATGTTTTCCTCATGTATCCGACAGTATTCAAACCCGCAATGCATGAACTTCTAGTTTGGAACCGCTTAGCAATCCGCCAGTATGATGATACTTCGGAGTTAAGTTGTAGCAGATACATATAATTTGACCTTTTAGAAAGTAAAACAATCTCATTCATGTGGGAATCGAACCCCGGATCTCTGGAATAATAGTCCAGAACTCTCTCAGTTGCTCTATAGATACTATATATTCACAATGGGGTGGTGGCTTAAAGGCAAAATTTTGACTGCATTGCTTTCGAGTTAAGTTTAAAATGTAAACTATTGGTGCCGACGACTAAACGAAATATAATGAAATACTTTGAAATTTTGTCTGATTTAAGAGGAAAAACAATGTAAACCAACATCGTTCATAGAATAAACAAACATAAGAAAAGTTTTAAAAATGCGGTAATCTTCGTAGGTTTAAAGCAAAAGTTTTAAAAATTATCAAAATTTCCGACAGTGTATAGTATAGAGTATGTAGGATATTTTTGATGTGTTGATTTTTGGCAAAATGGCGCGAATCTGAATACAGGTTACAAATGTTGGAGTCAAAACCATCAGATCATTGTTTATAATTAAAATAAAGTATGCAATGAAACAAAAAAATCCTACGTACTTCCGCTGATAATCTAGTTTTGAATGTGCAGTTAAAATAGCAACACAATTGGTAACGATTTGTTTGAGCAATGTTTCCGGCCATTTCAAAAAATTTGGTTTCGAAAAAAACATGTTTAAAGTTTTCAGTATCATGAAATCATCATCGGAGCGGACCGACAAGGACTGCGGCAGAATAGGAAATTGGTTGCAGTCAGAGTCTTTGACCGCATTTTATTGGTATATCGTTTTTAAGACCCTAAAGCACCTTTTAAGTAAACCAAAAGAATTTCGAATTATCCAAAATCCTACGGTGGTCTAACCCCGGCAGAAAACAATTTTTGCTAAGAACAAGTGTTGATAGGAAGAAATGGCTATGGAAAACATTTCATGTAAAGGAGACCTTAAATATAATTTTGGAATCATCACCCTCCACCCAAATTTCAAGGGAAGCGGTGTATATTTGGCTGAGTTACATTGCCGGCCAGATTAAGGGCCTGTCCGAATCCAAGTCTTCGTCTTTGTCTCGTTATGACAGTTAATGTCGTCAGCAAACAAGTTAAGGGACAACAGCACTGTGACCCCCTGTTTTTTTGCCGATTTTCAAGAATTTTTTTTTGTGGGAAAAAAAAGACATATTCCAAATTTTTTTGTTTTGTTTTTTTTGTTCTTTATTAAAGATACATAAAAAAAAAAATAAAAAATTTATCGCCCCATGGTAGCGCTGGGGAAGCTCCCGCGTCAGGTGCTGTTGGCTCTGCAGTGATCCGCGGCCTGCAGCCGAACTGTCTTCAAAGTCGATCGGAAAAAAAATACCGATTTTTTTCGTTAATAATATGATATTTTGAAGAGAAGTACATAGGGATTTGAAAAAATATTGATTTTTAAAAAATAGGCACGCTTTTGAAATTTAAGGTCGATTTTCGAGCACAATTTCTCGTCGAAAAATGCTATAATTTTTTTTTTTATTAAGATATCGAAAAGATCCTATGTACTTCTTTAGATAATCTAGTTTTATTGATGCAGTCCAAATTTGAAGTTGATCGGATAAAAATTGCTCGAGTTATGCTGCAGGCCGCACTCAAAGAAGTGGTTTTGAGAAAAACGCGTTCAAAGTTTGAAGTTTGTTAATTTATGTGTGGACCCCGAGCTGCACCGCTCCACAAAATATTCAATATCTCCGAAAATAATTATTTTTTCGACCTGGGACCAACGGCATTCTATTCTTAAATGTATTTTAGATTTTGCTAGATGGTTTTCAAAAAATCGATTTTTTGAAACCGTCACAGTGGTGTTGTCCCTTAAGCTATTATAACATATAAAGCAAAGACAAAAATCAATTCAAATTCGTTTGCTTGCTTGTAGTTTGAATCAACTTTTATGAATAAATTAATTTATAAATGACCCTTAATGGTGGTCCCTTTAAATAGTTGCTCTATAATTTAAGTACTTGCCAACTTCAGGCAAATCTACCTGACAAAGTCAACGCAAACCTTGACTCGCTCATCAAGCTAAGTCAGCCTTAACTTCATACTGCCTACCTAAGATCACTAACATAGATTGAATTGAATTCGAATAGGGCTTAGCTTGGTGTGATGTCATCAACTGGCATAACAAGACGAAGACGAAGGCTTAGATTCGGACAGGCCCTAAAAAACATGGTTTCAAGAAAACACGTGTAAAATTTCGGTCTTCTTGAAAATGCACAACTCTTCTTTGTGCCCCGAACACGATAATGCGACTTTTCACTAATTTTTTTATTATTATGAATAAGACAAATAAAATTGACAGAAAAATTTAAAACGGTTTAAGTACACTGCGTCTCAACGAATACGACAAAATTGATGGAAACCACATTTTTGAATATTTTGCAACTTATAAAAACCATTGTTTCCAAAAATTTGATTTTTTGAAAATTCTTTAGTGTACTAAACCTTACGTCTTTACCAAGATTTTACGCTTAACTCTAATATGGGAATAACCAACAAGAATTGAAATAATAAATTAAAAAAAGAAACAAAGATATTTTTTATTAAAATTTTAATCTAAACTCCTCGATTAATCATGGAATACAGGAATTGAGGAAATTGTCCATCATTTTTAAGGTTCCGTACCCGAAGGGTGCCCTACTGGATCCTGTTACAAAGCGTCCGCTGTCCGTCCGTCCGTCTGTCTGTCTGTCAGCGGGCAGTGTCTCATGAATCGTAATAGGAAGAGAGTTGATATTTTCACAGGGTGTGTATTTCTATTGCCACTATAACAACTAATAATGAAAACTAAGATGGCGAATTTCAAATTGGGGTCCATGCAAAGTAGAAAATACGAATTTTCGATTATGTTATAGCGCCTTTCTTGTTTCTTTTACAAAAGCATTTAAAAAGTCCATAGTGTTATATCGTACGTACGAAGCTACGAACCCTTCGTGTGCGAGTCTGACTCGCACTTGACCAGTTTTTTTTCGCATGAATGTACATAAATTTTTCTAATAACAGCTCGGATATTGTCCGTGGTTGAAACGTTTGTGGAGTATTGGCATAGTATTTATCCTTAACACTGCCTCACAGAATAAAATCTAGAGGTGTTAAGGCTGTATGCTTGGCTAAGCGCTCCCTCGAGCGATGCTTCCATCAGCGACTACAAGTGAATTAAACGCCATCAATAGTCGCTTGCGACCAAGTGTTGTAATTGGAAGCGACTAATGGCTTGTGATCTAGCTTCTGACATTTTAAAGTTAAATAATAGCTCTTTCTATGGTTTAATGGTATTATTTATATTGTATAGTTTTGCAGGTAGATAGGAGTTGATTTGGTGTACATCCGACTTACAGAAATCCAGAGCAAGGAGAGTTTTTTGTTTTTTTGGATGACTTAATTTTACACTAAAAGACATGGAACCAGCAATAAAAGAGCAAAATAGAGATGTACACATCCTTTTCGCCAAAGGGATCGATCGCAAGTATCGCAAAAAGCAAACGGGCCTTTTCTCTCCCAACTTGGTTGCGCTAAGAAGGTGGCAGCGCTTAGCGTGAACGCAACTATCACACGATATGCATACGTAGACTGCCAATTGATATATTCGAAAAGAGAAATTATATGTCCAGGGTACTTCTGACTCACAAACGTCATTGCTTCATGGCTTGTGTCGTAGTGCTACCCTGGCTGAAAATATATATCATCCAAGTCCAATGCGTCGATTGTAGGCCATACATTGCGGGAACGCAATCCATTCAATGCGCACGGTAGCAGCGGCAATCTAATCATGATGGAGAGGTTTTTCGACAATTATAAAAAAAACAATCGTGATGGAAAATTCGAGACCTCGGGCGTGAGATGGTTCCGGTGTGTCTTTGTACGCTAGGGAAAAATGACGCTGTTTAATGCCATTTTGACAGTTATAAGTCAGCTACTAGACATTTTACACGCTATAATTCAAGCCATTCGTAGTTAATTAGTTCTATAATGAGTCTGTTCGAGATTCCTGCAATAGCTATTAGCTTATTAGCAGCTATCGGAGCACTCTGGCAACAAATGCCAAACATATACATGGCAAGAAATATAGCTGTTTTGTGATTTTGACAACCGAAAAATTGTGTTTTTCTTTTTTTAGGTGCATTTGTATTGCATATACAATAGGTGAGATTTTTTATTGAAACTCTCCACTACTCTCCCCATACACATCGTAGCGGAGAGTTCCCGATAAAGAGTTGGAAGCTGGTATTTTTTATAGGGAGAGTAGTGTAAATTTCCATATGAATTATGTCGAATTATAATTGTACATATTATTTATTTATGTATTTAATAGTTTTAAAATTAAAGGTCAAGAGCATGGCCAAAAATGAAGCTGCTATACAAGCAAAATACGAAAATAGTCAACTCATCACTAAATCGCACTGCAAAAATGAATAAAGCGGTAGGAAATAGGTGAAAGAACTTTTTAAGTTTAACGGGTTTGTTGCACAATTGATGATGCACCAAAAGCTAGAAAATATATCTGGGTCACCAATCTGGGGCTTTGATTAGACTAAAATAAAATTCTGGGGCGTATTTAGTAGAATACTTTGTTTTGTTGGAGCTTGGAAATCATACTGTTATTATATTATATAATATGTTTTCTACTAAATGCGGCCTCGCCAAAAACACCTTACGAATAAACAGTTTCTCCTTATTGGTTATAACATTTAACACCTAATCGGATGCATTCACTTAATCCCGGAGGAGTTTTTAAATTTATGCTAATGTATTTCACCGATAAATCCGCTAACACCGATTTCCGATTCTTCGGATAAAAAATAGAAATTCCAAAAGGATGGATCGTATTCCACACCGTTTGGAGTTAAACCGACACCGAATTTTTTAGTGTGGGGTTGCTGACATCTGGAGTTGTCAACCCAGGTTGTCGATTTTATTTTTATGAGCAAATTAAAACACTTTGTACAAAACGTTTACCAGTTCTTATTTACATACATACACATACATATATAAGAAACGCCAAACGAATGACTTAATGTGAACATCATCAGCATTAAAGAAGTAATAATGGTGTTTGATCGCTTTATATGCGTGAATAGAGATGACTCTCCCACCTACATTTCCTACTTCCTTATCGAAAGAGCCATACTTTCTAAAGTTATCTTTATATAACACTAGCTTGCCCGGACCCGGCGTTTCCCGGGATACTGTTAAATGTGTATTCCTTAATTTTACAACGCCTCCCTACTGCACCACCGCCTCTCCTATGTGACCCAGCGTTTTCCTATTTGCGTTTTGCACATGTTTTAGATATTTTCCAACAGTATTATTAAATTTAGTTTTCTTCATTTTACACCACCTCCTTATTGCACCCCCTCTCATATATCTCCCAGCGGGGTTTTTGATTTTGATGGCAGATTCAAAATCAGTGACCCCAAAAACCGAAACCAAAAACAAAAGTTCGGATTTTCAGTGAATTCCATTGAAGTTTAACTTTTTCGATTGCCATATTGGATCCGACAATTTGAATTCCAAAATTTTGATTGCAAGCTCGAGATCTGCGACCCCGAAAAGCTCCAATTGCCTTTTTCATAAAGATTCCTTGAAGTTGGAAAATTCGCTTCCTATACAAAACGGAAATTTCGATTTTTTCGATTTTCCGGCTTTTCCTTTGGGGTTTCCCGAGTTTTCTTATTTTAAACCTCCCCTGTATTATAGCGAACAAAACAAAAAAAATTATCGAAATCGGTCAAGCCGTTTTTGCGTGTTATCGAGACGTACCGCACAGCAATTCATTTTTATATATGTAGATCACAGGTTACCCCGTAGAAAAAATATGAGAAATATATTTTATTTCAAATAGTTCCTAATAATTCGTAACATTTTTAGGAGAAGTTCAACTTTAGAAAACATTAGGAGTAAAGAGTTTTCCAATATTTATGACCTGGTTTTGATGGCTCGTGGCGGCCATATTTGCTTATGGTTTTATGACAGGTCTGTGCAGTTATGTTCAGTAAGGTTTGCGATTTCATCATGACACGTTTCACTTTGATCCAACGCTTGGAAATTGTCCAAAATTATTACGCAAATTCGCATTCTCTTGTGCTTCGTGCAAAAAACGGTCGTCATAATGCTCCTTCTGGGCGCGCTATAAGACGCATAATAACAAAGTTTGAAAGTGAATTCACTCTTCACGATACAAAGGTGCCTGTAAGAAATGTCCGAAGTGAACAAAATATTGCCGCCGTTCAAGCCAGTGTTCGTGAAAACTCAAATGCGTCTGTTCCGCGCCGGCGAAATTTGCGATTGGATTTGGGTCTGCATCCTTATAAGATGGTATTGGCCCAAGAACTCAAGCCAACCGACCATCACATTCGTCGTCAGTTCGCTAATTGGTGGAAATGTTGGAAGCCGACTCCGATTTTCATCGCAAAATCATCTTCTCAGATGAGGCTCATTTCTGGCTCAATGGATTCGTCAACAAGCAAAATTGCCGCTATGGGAGTGAAGCAAATCCATGAGTGGTTCATGAATCACCATTGCAACCACAAAAATTGATCGTTTGATGTGGATTATTGTATGGCGGATTCATCGAACCTTATTTCTTTCGAAATGAGGCAGGAGATGCCTTTACCATTAATAGCAACCGCTATAACACGATGTTAACCGATTTTTTTTCACGATGAAATTAATGCGGACGACCTTTATTTCCAACAAGACGGTGCACCGCCTCACACTTCCCGACTTAACATGGACTTATTGCGCGGTAAGTTCGATGAGTCATTAATTTCCAGAAATTCCCATCGCTCGGCCGCCTAGATCGTGTGATCTAACACCTTTGGATTATTTCCTTTGGGGTCACTTTAAGTCGAAGGTTACAGCAACTATCTGACAACTCTTGAGGCATTGGAAGCCAATATTCGTCGAGCCATATCTGAGATACCGGCCGAAATGTTGCACAGAGTCATCGAAAATTGGCGTGAACGAATGAACGTGTGCAAGAGGAGCCGTGGTGGTCATTTGGCCGATATTTTATTCAAATCATAAATCGCATAAAATTATCTATCAAATAAAGCAATCAGAACGATTTTTGCTCGAAAATTGTGTGTTTTATTCAAATTTGAAGTTCGGACGTTCTTATTGGGAAACCCTATATTGATAACACGGGTCAACACAAAATTTGACTTTTACTTTAAAGTATAAAATTTCGATAGTTTAGATCATAATTAAACAAAAAAAAATATATGGCATGTAAAAATTTGCTTTCGCATCTATAAATTAGGTGTACAAATTGAAACTCGCCGTTTTTTTTCGAAATTTTAAACCTTTATTACACAAAAACTATCACATATTTATTCGGGGAAATACTGTCCATCACTAGTCATAACCTTGGCCTATCTTTCGGGTAACATGCGGATTCCGCGTCTATAAAATTCTCCTTTTTTGGAGGCAATCCATGAGTCGAGCCAATTTTTGATATCTTCAAAAGAACGAAGCTGCTGTTGACAAATATTTGGCCTTGCCATATCAAATTTTCGCCCGTTATTTTGGGCCCTCGTATTCAGGTGGCGCCATCTTTAGTAAAACGACGAGTTTCAATTTGTACACCTAATATTATATAACAATATGCATTAGCATCATATTTACACTTTCGCGGTGACATTTTAACTCTTTCTAGACTTGTACAAAATACCTGATCGTTGTTTATTACTCGAGTGCCATCTAGAGACACTGTGCGAACGTAAAAACCCCACTCTGATCTCGCGGTATTTTGGAATGTATCAGAATTAACTAAAATTAATAAAAAAATTCTAAAATTAGTATTATTACTATAACTATCACGAAAGCAAACTTTATTTAAGAAAAAAGTTTTTTCTTTTCGTTTTTGTGCATAATTAACCGAAAAATCATAAAATAAACTTTAGGACAAAGAACGAAATTTTTTTTGTAGAGTCGTGTAATAATCGGTTTCGTCTAATTCCAGGCTGCTAGCAACATACTCCGTTAGAAAATAATCCAAAGATATTAATTTAATCAAACTTTGGTGTTCTGTACTCACTAATAACTAATTGAATTTTTATTAATCCACCTTGGCAGAGGGAAGCATATAAAGCGAACATATCTAACTTACATATTTGGTACAAACAAGGAATGAAAAACTCAATAACATAAACTTAGGTTCCACACAACCCGTTCGAAATAAATCTCAAAACTTAGCATCCCGTTCTCCGTGAGAGTCAAGTAAATCCAGATAACATTTTTGTCATTCCCACACTTGGTGGCAGTTGATTAACATATTTTTTTATATTTTCGGACAATTTATTTCCCAAATCTCTGACGGACTTGCATGGAATACTAATGCTGCGGACCCCACGAGTTTTTATATCACCATAATCACGCTAGGGATGAATGCCTTGAAAGTAAGGCAAGTGAACGGTATTTTAAATTGCAAAAATATTATGTGCCAACATTCTTCTCTGCCCGTCATATTTAAGTGATAGAGTGTTTTCATATTTTTTTTAATGTTATACAATTTGAAGTAATCATTCAATGGAATAGATCTATATACATATATATTCCAATCGAGCTGTGTTTTAGAATAACAAAAGTATGCACGTATGTAATTCGTTGATTAATTAAAGAAGAAGAAACTTGTGAAATAAAACAAAGAGTCGAAAGGGCAAATAACCTTTTTTGTTATGTAAATTTCTTTTTTCGCTACCTGAAGCTAATGCAGTTTTTCCGTTTCCAAATTGGAAAGAATGTGCATATATTATAAATAGAACATAATTTGATTAACTTATTTATTTATTATAAGAACAACTTTAATTTTTCAAGACTTCTAGAACCAACGGTATAGAATGGCACCAAATGGGTATATTATTTTCCGAATTCGTATTATCAAAAAAACCCTTTGGAAATGAATTATCGCTTGTCCATATAGAAAAAACAGAAAGAGGTTAAAATAAAGTATATTTGATTACAGATTGTATTTGGTAGGTGATGAATATTGAATTGCGTACATACGAGTACCATTATTCAAAATATCTTCCAAAAGTCTTTTCCCATAAAATTCAATGTTATTCTTCTCATCAACGATTTTGTAAATCTTCTTTTCCCTAACTTCGCTTTCACAAGTTTGTACAATTGGCGTACAAAATAAGGAAAGGTCACAAACGCGCAATGTTAAACGATTGTTAAGTCGAGAACAATTGAATACGAATTAGAGTTGAACAAATCGAAAACAAACTTTGCCTCGGGAAAGAGCACAAATACAGGCACCAACAATCAATAAACATCAGACCACAATTATTAGGTTCATCAAATATTGAATTGACGCTCAGTACGATTTTTTACCTTCTCCGAGTGTAATTAACCGAAATCAAATGTGCTGTGAAAGAAACGATATCGATTTGAATAAACAAGTGAGCTGAACGGAATTTGACTTTGAATTTCATTATTGAGTGTTCTCGCAGTAATAAAATTTACGAAACCAAAGATCTCTCACATTTATTTAACTGATTTCATATATTGTGTCCTTTGTTTGGATATCGCTGTTGCATATATACAGTATTAGGTAAGAGCCTCTTGATTAAATATCATCGTATTTTTAGAAAGATGTTTTAAGGTTCCACATCGCATTATTTTTTTCATGTTTTTAATTTTTGAGCAATGATGCAGCGCACCCTTCTTTAAAAATGTGCGAGTTTTCCTGTGCGCAAAGGAGATGATAAAGTGATAACTGATAACTAGTAATCATCTTAACACACATTTAAGTGTAATAAATTTATTATGACGTCTGTACTCGTATGTTAAAGATCGTTGGTAAAAAAAGGACAAACCACGAGGGATAGCAGACCCGTTCCGTTCTTGTCCGAGTTTTTTTTCGATTGCTCCAGAAGTTGGGTTAAGGGATCGTCTCAATGTGACCCTCCGAAAAATCACTGATTTTCGCGATTTTTTTTTTAATGTTCAAATAAAATAGTCGGTCCGGTTTTTTTTTATAAATATATACATTCATGACGAATACAAAATTATTTTTTTTATGTTTATTTATTGGGTGTATAATAGTTGAATAAATTGTTGAAATGACACGTAAGAAAAAAGGTCCTGTACGGTTTCCACGATTGCGGCCGCAATTTTGATCTGAAACAAAAATTTCAAAAAGATTATTAATCTGTAGGGAACCGCTGAGTCGGCGGTTTGAACAAAAAGTATCGAATTTGGCCCTTTTTTTCGACAGTTTTTCGTAAAAAAAAATAGGAAGATTCCAAAAAAAAAAGCTTCCATAGCGCCATAAAGAATGACGTTAAAAATGTTCTCTCCAAATTGGAACTAGATATCTTCAAAACTCTTCCTTTGAGAGTGGAAACCGTTTTGAAAAACACCATTCTGAGAAAAACGCGTTTAAAGATTGAAGCGCCCGTACATCTCTCTAACAAATCGTCGGTGGTCATATCTTCGTAGATTGGCTTCAAAACCTCTTGGACATCGTCATCGAGCGCTGGTGGATGAGAATATTTTTCCTGAAATCCATTGGCCTCAGCTTTGCGCCATTCGCACCACGAATCTCCTCCCGAAGGACAATACTGATGCTGGGGATTCTCATCAGTTCCCTCCGTTCCCTTTCTACAAGAAACGCTGTAGCGACCGTAATGATTTGAATTTCGATTTGAAAATTTGAGAGAATGTTTATTACAGTACTATCCGATAATGCAACAAAAAAAATCGATTTTTCGAATATTTCACACTGAGACGATCCCTTAAGCTTTTGGGGTTTGTCTATATGTGTATGTAAATAGTATGTGTGTACACACACTCTGTTTCAAAGCTATGTATAAACGAATTTGAAATGTTCCGTTTTCTCGAGAACGAATACAACCTCTGGAAAACAGTTTACAGAATATGGAATGATGATCAAAACTATTCTAATGCACTGGGCAATTTGTCCGGTCATCTGGTATGCGCAGTACATACGAAACTTAAGGAAATTGGAAAAAACTTTGTTTCATTATTATAAACGAATATAAATTTATTTCTAAAAACAATAACAAAAGTCAACATACGACTAATACAGTACTTTGTGTGTCCACCATTATTTCGCACCACCTCACTCAACCTTTTGGACATTGATTCGCAATATCGCCTTCGGACATCAGGTGTCAAGAGCTCCGAGGACTCTTTGATGGCGGTTTTTAGCAATTAAAATTAATGTTATGATTCGGGAACCACTCCCGCGTAGATCGAAAAACATGAATTCTTGCATGCTCTTGCTGGTAAAGCAGGTTTTTTCCAGGATAGCAATCAGGAAAAGGTAATTGTATTGACTATTTAAACTGGGATGTAGAATAGTTTCCGTCTGCTTTACCTGTAATATTAAAGTAAATAAAATCCCACAAAAAAAAAATTTTAAATTTTCTAAGAAGAAGTGTTGATAGGAAAAAACGGCTCTGGCAGATATTTCTTGTACAAAAGACCTTAAATATAATGTTGAAACCCAGCAACAAAAAGAACTGATATATGCGAATATTACAAGAAAGTAAGATTTTCTCTGATAAGTGGGTTGGAGGAGGAGGATGCATTACACGTCAACACTTGAGAGACAGCAAAAGAAACCAACGATTCTCTTCAAGACTATCAACAGCCCGCTTTTGCATACACATACATACTTGTCACAAAATAAATTCTGAAATTAAAAATGTTTGATTTGATTACTTTTGTCACATCCCTTAAAACTAACACCTTCAATTCTGACATCATATGAGCCCTGACTACTTGCCTACTGGCAGAACTGGCATAACTGCGGAGTTACATGTTTTTTTTATCTAATTTTCCTTTTTCATTGCTTTAGTTTATCAATTATTTCAATATAATTCTTCATTTTATCGCGTCAAAATATAAAGTCCACAGCAAATAAAATGTTGTTCTCTTATTTTCAACTTTTATTGTTATTTAATCAATTAATTTAATAAAATTCAAAATTCTTTATTTAATTGTGTCAATGAAAAGTTTTTTGGAAGTACAGCCAGTGCTTTTGCAGTTTATCTGTTAAATGGTCAATCTTGAAATACTTTAAAATATATGCTTGCCTCTCTCGGTATCATTCTATACCTTTGTGGACTCCTTTCTGAGCGAACTTATTCTAGGTACGATCTAAATTTTTAGGTTTCGCTAAAAGCGAGTTGTTGATAGTCTTGAAGAGAATCATTATCTTACTGTGGGCACTTATTAGGTTTTGTGATACCAATTAAAAATTTAAAATTTCAACCAGCAGCATCTAATTGTAAGGTAAACTACACATTTGGAAAGAATTCATTGCCATCATTTGATGAGGGACTTTTATAGTAGGGTGATCACTTTGTTTTTGTTCCTATTTTCTGATGTGGAAAATTCGGGGTACGCTATTCGGACCTTGACGCATTCAAGCAAGCACTGCAGTGGCAGTGGGGTTAAGTCGTATTAGCTGAGTGCCGCACTTAATGTTGTCATTATCGTCGCACGAATTGCCGGAACGTGCAAACAAATCAGATTCGACCCGTCTGTAAGTACCAAAATCAATTTGTGAAATTAAATTAAACCGAATTAAGTTAAATATGCAGTTATTAATGCATTGATATGGTCGTCCGCATGCATAAACCGGAGCATATGATTATAATCCCTCCCGTAAAATGGCATTTGGTCCCCTCGGTAGGCTTAAGTGCATCAAAATATCACCAGCTGAAATTAGGGTGTGATGGGCAAACAATAGTCCCAAGGGGAGAATTTAAGGGCGCTCTGGCCTAACGGAGAAATAATTTCTAGTTTTTTCTGACTTGTTGATGCATACATTACATCACTAATCTTTTGCTTTGGACCTTCCAGATCCGCGGAACTCACCGGTGTCATGCTTCTCGCCACAGAATCGGATGGTGCCGTGGGGCCACCACAATCTGCAAGCGAGCACAGGTGACAGCAGCATGATTTCTTGTACAAATCGAAAAGGACAGAACCTCGGCCTCATTTGTGTTGTCTGCGGAGACACAAGCTCGGGCAAGCACTACGGAATCCTCGCATGTAACGGCTGCTCGGGGTTCTTCAAAAGAAGTGTTAGACGGAAACTAATTTACAGGTTTGTAAATCCCTCCAAATGGAGCAAATTCAATTTTAGTAATTGTGTCATGCAAATTCAGACGCTGCACAGACTAGCGAGGGCAGAGCAGATCACCCCTCGGTCCAGACTCCTTGGGGAGGAAGGATTAAGGGCCTTATACAAGTGTACAATATCAAACAATTATTTAAAGCCCTCTGATATGAAGAAGGATAAAAATCTGAATTTCATTATGGCTAGAAGGGAATTGCTGAAGGAGGGGACGGTCGGCAAGTCACTTAGTCTTAGTAGCATCAGATGTATCTGAGTTTTGAATTTAAAATTGACTTTTGGCTACTCAGTAAAATTAATTCCGGGATTTTTCCGCAAATGTCTCTGTTGGATTTATTAAAATTATTGCCACCATTTATTTAACCTAGACTTAGCTTTGAAATATTTCGTTATTTTACAACATTATGGCGAGTCCGTGATTTTTAGGGTTTCGTAGCCAAATGGCAAAAACGAAAACTTCGTCATGTCCGTCTGTCTCTCCATATGTCACAGCTTTATAAATCCGCCATCTTTGCATCGATTCTGATGAAATTTTACATGCTGGTGTCTTGTGCGAACCTTCACTTAATTGTGTATTGATGTCACAAAAAAAAATTAATTAGGGGTAGCGTTCCACACATAGTACTGAGGGATGACAATTTTGTTTTTCGCGCAATCCATTGTGTGGGGTATCATTGGATATAGGTCTCTAAAAATGCAATAAACGTTCTTAACAGATGTTTTCCTTAGGTGAATAGTTCGCGAGATATAGGCTTCCAAAGTCGTTAATAATGTGGTTGGCACTTTATAAATACTTTAACTGAAAAGTGTTTTGAACAAGATACGTTAACAAGTTTTTTCGACAATTATCAGTATTCAATAATAGCAATCTACTTGCATTGCATTATTTACACTTCAAATTGACTAGATATCGTATCGTGTACCAAAATGCTGACTCACCCACTATGTGCAGTGCATGGTCAAGGCCTAGCACTTACTTATAAATTATTGTATGGTTTTGACAAAAAAAATTTGATTTCAATGAGGGTGAATGGTTTTTATATTCAAAAGCCTGACGAAATAAAAAAATTACTTTTGCTACTTAGTACATGCGGGTACGACACACACTTGCACGGTTTTTAAATTATGCCTTAATACATTTTTGTTTCACGATAATCGGTTAGAAACTAAAAATCGTATTGTACTTAAATGAAAAGAGTTGTTAGGCAAAAAGGAATAATTAAACTCTTGTTACAATGTTGGTATAGTGTGAAAATACACTTGTTAGTCATAACGGCATGGAGAATAGTTTTAAAGATGTGTCTCGTTCGCCAGAAGCACACAAGTTTAAAAAACCGGTCAAGTGCGAGTCGGACACACACGAAGGGTTCCTTCCCATCGTGAAAGGTATATATGTATATTATATACTATGTACTTTTTAAATACTTTTGTAAAAGTAACAAGAAAGGCGCTGTAACATAATCGAAAATAGTTTTTTCCAATTTGCACAGCGGCCATCTTGAAATTCGCCATTTTGGTTTTTCATTATTTATTGTTATAGCGGCAATTATTTAGTTCCTCTGCCATGAACAAGTGTGTTTTCACGCTATGAAAAAAGTTGGTTAATGTTTTTTAAAATCTTCGGTTGTGTTGTATAATGTTGTTTTAATCTTATTTGTATTAATTTTATTAATAGAAAGATCGGTCAAAGGTGTCATGAACGTAATTCTTGAGCCAAAGGTAGATGCGATCTAGATGTAGAAGGTGTATCATATTTCATATGGTACCTTTTGCTGAAAAATAATATAAAAATTGCTCCAAATATCGTGTTGACAGATTTTTCTGATATCACTTTGTGGAATATGTCGGTATTAATTATAAGTGAAACAGGGTTTTTATGATTCCACATAACTTTTATTTTAGTTGTTGAGCCTACACGTTTCGCCTTATTGGGGCATCAGCGAGCTTAGACAAACATAAGTTGCTACCGACTACTTCGCTCATACTGAATATAAGCACTTCAGGCGAATATGAGAAAAGGTTTTACCGACAGTTCCGCATAAGAAACGGAACATGTGGAACATTCACACTAAACGATGTTGGAATAAGCGTGTAGGTTATTTGAAATTTACTGTTTTTCGCGTGAATCGGATCTTTGAATAGGCCCCGTATGTTGTACAATGATGCATTGGTTGTAGCCAAATCGGATCCTCCCATTTCCGCCGTTTTGATAAGGGTGGGAAAAGTCAACCTATTTTATTCTCAAAGTAGATAATTTCAGCTTTTATTGGAGGGTAATGTTGTACTTCTATTCGAAGCGGTTTTTTTTTAAATCTAAAAAAAGAAACATAATTTTGGACCTCCTTGGAATATTTTATTTAAATAAGAAAATCTTTGAAGAAAAAAACGCATTCAGATGTTTTCCATTGTGTGTACATATACAATGCACTAATTTTAAACAATTTATTATGGAGAAAGGACTTCTTTTTCACCTGGTTCGCCGCTTAGTGGATATTGAGCATGACCGGGGGAAGGGTACGCAAAGTTGCAAGATAGAGTATTCATAGAGTATTGTGGTACGGTTTCGTCAAGTCCTGCCAGCTTTTCGAGGTAGTTTTATCATTAAGATTTCTCCCCTGTATTGATCTTCCAGTACCACTTCTGCCTAGAGTACAGAGGACTAGGTTTAGGGTACATCGGAGAGATCCGAAGGCCGTCTTATTTATCTTATAGGAACCTGGATCCTGGAAAGATTTTCGTTCATTGCTATGGATAAATTGGGGAGGAAGCAGTTGGTGCATCTCTTTACAAGGGTCTCTGCGATGTGGACGGTGACGTGGAGCGGGGTACCGTTTCCTAGGGCTGTAATTGAGCGCATTCATTTCTCCATTTGTGTAGCTGATTTTCTATAGTGGTTCCACTTGAGCTTGGTGGTGAATTCAAGCACGAGGAGTTTGATGCTGTCCAGAGAGCTCATTTGCCCATCTCCGTTCTCTAGGATCCGGTGTTGAGGATCGTGTTACAGGAGAAGCCCAATATATTTGTTAACGAATTAATTTTAAAATCTAATCTCTCAACTCTGTCAAATCCTGTTAAGTTTGCCACGAAATATAAAAGTTGACCGTTATTTAAAATGTTTCGGTTTTATTCAATAAATTTTACATATTAAAACAGTTTGTTTAATACACACAAATATGAACAACGTTACGCGACAACTTAATATAAATAATTAAAGCACATTGAGTATTTATGTAATAGTTTAAAATATACAAAGTTCACTTTTTCCATTACATCTTTCGCCTTTGGTTGGTATAGTAGACCGTACGAAATTACTAGAACGACATTAAAAAATCTAATACAAGAAAACAAGAGGCCCCTCCGTGGGCAGCACAACTAGTTTTTGTACATATCGATGGTTCTCTGAAAGTATATTGACTCGATTCTGTGGGAATTGACGGTGCGCAGCAATGGTAGCATCAGAAGGAGTCGTCCAAAGCGTGCTATTTGAGCTGGGAATTGGGCGCGAGTGTGCTGTGACAGCATGACCTAGTGATGATATTCTTGAAGAAAATCGTTGGTTTCTTTTGCTGTCTCTCTCGTCTTGACGTGTAATGCACCCTCTCTCTCCATCCCACTTAAGTATCAGAAAAGATCTGATTTTCTTGTATTATTCGAAATGAAAATGAAATGAAATGTTTGCCATAGTCGTTTTTTCCTATCGACACTTGTTCTTAGAAAAATGTATGTAAATATATTTTTTGAGATATGTTACAGGAAAAATAAAACGAAGTTCCAGACATTTCTGCTTTCCCCGCAAAAACCCTCTGGTATTTTGGTACCCCACTTTAATTTCTTAATTAATAGGTTAGTTATATTGCATATGAATAAAATTACAATATTGTACGGAACCCTCGTCTGACTCGCACTTGACTGGACGTGTTTTCTTTGCTCCCACGAGGTGAAATTACAAAATCCTTGAATACTTGAACCCAACTAAATGTTCGGAGAAATTAAATTATTGGGAATGGCTCTAACAGAAGCGGACAGACACTTGACAACTAATGAGGGAATTTAGTGGTACGACAGGAGAATAGAATACTATCAACGAAATCGAAAAAAGTCCCGGCTAGCTCCAAGAAAATTCATATCAGCAAATGCTGTGCGAACCATAACGTAATATCGGAATGTTAAGGGCCTAGAAATGTCACATCGCTTTATCTGCGTGTCCCTAAGGATCGATAAGGATTTAAGTGGGATATACTTGGCCAAATGTGACCGCATTAAATTTAGTGAATCACGTCAGTCGAGTAGATACAAGCGAATGAAAAAGGAGTGGAAGATTCTCCAGCTCCAACACCCATTTTCAAACACCCTCCGTGATTGAGCATTCGCCAGAATCCTGTCGAGTACGTGACCTTATGTGCCTTTGTGTTAGATAAAGTGATTTCCCATTTCGCAGCATCTAACTTGTTCCGTTGTGTGGTACCCCTGAAATATTTTTGGGCGTGTGTATTCTTGACATCCTCTTTCGGGCTGGGCTCACCACCAAATTCCTGACAGTGCCATGGTGGAATTAACTTCGCTCGACATAATTCCAATCGTTATTCGATTAAATATCAAGTGTGGAGAGATTCTGCCATGCTCCGTGGAAAGGATGATCCGCATTAGGGGCAAATTGAATGTTCGCAGTGCTCCTTTGAATCGAATTTCATGAATGAGAACAATGCGTTCTACTCGAGTGTTTCTCCTGCACAAATGTTATGATTTTCACTGCAACTTTCTGTACTTCTTTTTGGTTTCAATTAATCATTTTTGCCCATCCATTTGTTCTTGCAGATGTCAAGCGGGGACAGGGCGGTGCATTGTCGATAAAGCTCATAGAAATCAATGCCAAGCTTGCAGGTTAAAGAAATGCCTGCAGATGGGGATGAATAAAGATGGTAAGTGAAGTCTTATTTAATAATTTTTAGCCATAGGCCTATCAATTCATAAAGTTAAAAAGTACAGATGAAAAATATATTGAGATACCATGCTTTTAAAATACATAATAAAAACTCTGGGTTTTGCCTCAACAGACATATGCAGTGGCAGTCAAAAGTAAGTAAACATACATCAATTGGATAATAAAAAACTAATTGCAAACACAATCCAGCCTTCGACTAACATATATAAATTTAATTTATGCAAAACTCAAATAAAACCACATATGTATGTGTTTGCCCATTTAAATCGGAAAGTGCTATTTCTGAGTTTTCTATTTCGTTTTTCGAAACAAATTAAAATCATTACGATTTTATCATCTAGTGAGTGAGTACTGAATTAGATATTTTTCGAACTACTGGACCCTTTTTTGGGAACTCGATTCGATTAGTCGAATCGAATTGAATGTCGAATACAAATGCAAGCGTTTTCGTTCTACACTTATCCTTCGCTTCAACATAAACAGTTGGAACACAAAAACTTGGTCGAGTGAATAAGCAGAAGAATGTCGATACCGTATTGTGGAATACCAAAATCTCCATATCAACTCAAAATGTGATCGAATCGAATTCTCAAACATGGGCCAAATAAAAGTTTAGCTTAATTCATTTTACCCTTGTTATGATTTATTTTTACACAGATTTTTTATTTGCTAAATATAAAAAATATCAAAACGTCTGCAATCAATGAAATGTTGATTACTTTAGCTTGGCACTGAACGAATACTTGTATTTACAATTCGGGGATAATGATGTGGGCAAAATTTCTAGAACTTAGGCTTTGTATTAGTAATGCTTACTATGGCTTTTCTAAATTTTTCTTTTAGTCAAGCCAATACAATTTTAATGTGCGAAGAACTCATGGCTGTATGGTGGCCTAAGCAGAACAGACCTTTTACAAAAGTACATATAGGTACGTATGCATGTCTAGCGGAATTGTCTGTTGGATTTTGAGGGGTTACGCCACCCTGAGAGACTAGAAAAGTTGTTCAAATGCAAAACATTTTTTTATTACAGTTGTTAAGGGCACTTATTTATTTTATTTCTATTCTGTAGATATTTATTATTCGAATTTATAAAAAACAATGTCATAGGCTTCTCTCAAAACTCCTCCATAACGGTTCATATAAAATAATAAATTAATAAATATGTCTACTAAGCATCTAAATAAATAAACAAATAGCGTAGGGATTTCAACAAAAACGTTTCCGAAGATGAAATCAAGCTCGTTTTAGGCAAGCACACAATTGTTTAAAAACTATTTATAAACAAATGGTTCTTTTACCAAATTTCAATTTTATATAGTAGAAAATATTAAGAATAAGATACTGGAAAATTTTCAAGCCGCATCCTTTTTGAATTATTAGCTACTCCGCTTCTGAAAATTAAATTTCCAGTAAAATATGTACATATTTCGAAACATTTGGCGTGTCGCCTTTAAATATACTTAAATTCTTTGCCATGGAGCTCAAATTAAATTGAACTTTCTACGAAAATAAAAGTAATTATTGTTTTAACGTTTCAGGGTGGCATAACCCCTTAAATGATCTCCAATAAGACATTAAATTTCAAGTGATCGTCGCTGTACTTACGAAATCTTCTTTGGGTGTGTCCTTGCAATAAATAAACTATGATATTTCAATAAAGTACAAGTATTACGTATATTAATTTATTTCAAATAAATTAAAAGGATAGAACTACCTATTTTATTATTTACTTTAAGTTTGTTTTACTTTGTTCATTTTGTTTTGTTTTTCAGTCTAATTTCGGCAAACTTCTAAGTTCAATAGTTGATAACTACCTAAAAACTTAAGCACCCTTTAAGTTCTTTTTAACTGACTTAAAAAAAGGAGGTTCTGTGTTTCCTCCGTATGTATGTTTGTTTGTTTGTATGCGAATTTCTCCACTAGAACCACTAGATCGATTTTGATGCTTCTTTCGCTGATACAATCTATATATTTCTGGGGAGGTTTTGGTATATAACAGTGTGTGTATATTCAAAATGGCTGATCCAATATGGCGACCGAAAATTTGAAACGTCGAGTGAGTGTGATGAAATTGAATACTTGGGGCTTTGGGGGTCGCTGATTTCGGTTCTGCTATTAAAGTTTGGAAACTGGTGACCGGAATTTTTAACCGACTTAAGCGAAGGGTGGTTCTTTGTTCCTCCGTATGTATGTGGGTATGTGCGCAATTTTCTCAAAAACTACTAAACACATTTTTATGATTCTGTCACTGATGTAATCTACATACTTCTTGGAAGGTTTTAGTATATAATATATACGTAGTTATATTAATAATTTATTATAATAATTATATATTAAATTAGCCATAAGCTCGAAACCTCTCCATTTCTGTCAAAGGCTTACTGTCATGTGGATGGTCCAATAATTAATTAGTGCATTAGCCTGAGACAGCTACTCCATCCAATGATTTCACTCTACTGAGTGCTACGTAACATTGACCTTAGGCAAAAATTTTAGTCCCAAGATCAATGACAGCATTTAGAGTGGTGCCTTGAAGTTTATTCACTGTTCACCCAATTGAGTATAACTCACAACATCCTCCTTTCTATATCACCGTATCCACAGTTGCCTGATATGTAGCCATCACAACATTTGATCGGTGATCCTGTCGACGGATCGTCGAGTAATATCGACAAAGATTTGGGAAGTTCCCCTTCCTCTAATTGGTTTCTCTGTAGAGTGGGCCACTTATAGAAAGTATCATAGAAAATTAGAGAACTGGCACTAATAAAGACTGAAATAAAAAAAAATTATGACCGACTCCAAAAAATCTCAAGCCCTAAAACGTTTTAAATAATTCCACTTAAAAATCCTCTGCTACTACTTTCACCATTGAAAAGATTGTAGTAGATTTTTGAAGTTGGTGCGAGACCTGACTAATTTTAATCCAATACTCTTATAAATAATTAAGTATTCATTCATCACACGTTTTCGCACCAACTTCAAAAACCCTGTAAAATCTTAGGATTCAATGTTGAAAATAGTGGCAGAGGATTTTTAAGTGGAATTATTTTAAACTTTTTAGGGCTTTGTTGGAGTCGAACATATTTTTTTTTTAAATTTAATTAGTTAGAACCCAATAATTGCTGTGACTGTCTGTAGATTAAGTAGATTTTTTAGTAAATTTGTAAGATATCAATATACAAGTACCAAAAAAAATTCTAGTCTCCCTTAGCTTACAAAAAACCAAAAGTTTGTCATTAAACTACATAGATGAATATATCTAATCATAGCCAATTTTCTAAATATTAATTGTCAAAGCGTGGTTGCAGCTGGGAGTAAAAAAATCAATTTATCTATTAAAATTGATCTTCGTTTATTTACATGCATATATAAAAAAAAGCTATAGATCAATGAAATTCTGTAATAACGACTAGATTGTAGATAAAGAATAACGCAATATATTTTTCGTTCTCTCATTTTTAATTTTAATTTAATCGCTCTTCCTAATTTCAATTTGTTCTTATAGTTTATCATTATTAAATAGTAGACATTGTCAGTTATTAAATTGGACATTGTGGTTATTAATTGTGGAATTTAATTTAGTTTTTCCATTAAAGTTCCAAGAGAATTGTTACTAAAAGATGTAATCTTTGTACAAAAAGCAATAAATACACTATTATTATTATTATTATTATATCAGGTGAGTAATTTCCAGTGTACAGGATGTTTCGTATAATGCATGTAGAAACGAGAGGGGTGATAGATCTCACCAAGGCAAACAAAAAATTGTATGTCAGGGGGCCAGACATCTTAACCGTTTCGAGTTACGGAGTGATGAAATTTGGGGATGCACATTATTATATTATTTTTTAAACTGCTGATCTACCCAATGTAACAACACATCACACTGACGCCAAACAACTACTATCTCAATGTGCTTTCAAAAATACCACCAATGTGTATCTATCACTACCACTAAAGGTACAGTCACTTGCGATAGTGAAAGATGCTCTACAATTTCCTAAAATTTACGGTTCTCCTTCAATTCTTCCGAAATTCGAATACACCTCTTTTTTTATATTTTTTTAAAATTATAATATAAATCTTGTTGCCTTTGTAAAGAGGTACAATATGTACAGGTAGAGAAAGGATTTACAAATTTATACGTAAAAACCTTTTGTGGAGTATAAAAAACTTTGAATAAAAATTTGTTTTCCAATTACAAGTAGGTAGTAGTAGTAGGTACTATAAGTTTTTATTTTGAGAAAAACCATTTTGCGATTCATTTAAGTTAAATTATTTGGAAAATACAGAATTGGCATTCTTTATACCCTCGGAGCATCCCAACGGCTTTATGGATTTTAATCAATGAGGTGTCTATCGATTCGTCTAAACCGTGCAGATAGGAACTTGAAGAAACCACATAGAGATCTATAGGCCTGGCCAAAATAGTATTTATAGACAGCAACTAACAATATATTGATAAAACAAAACTAAAAAGTCGTCAATAAATAAATAAATAAAAAACATTAAAAGAACCAACTGTGTAAACAGCAAACTAATAAGAAGGAAACAAGATTATGTTGAAACATAGTAGAATGTATAATGGAAATTGCTGACGGAGGCATCAGACTCATGTTTTAATTGCTGCGACTCCTGCTTCGTGTATGCCTTCGATTCCAATTTCTATTATACATTCTACTATGTTCCAACGTCATCTTGTTTCCAATCTTTTTACACAGTCGGTTTTTTTTATTTATTTGTATCTTTATTTCACAAAAGGGTTTCTACATATAAAGTTGTATATCGTTTCTCTACCTAAAGATGTTGTACCGACCTTTTTAAGAAGGCAACAATATGGGAAATTTAATAAAAATAAAAAAGGGGTGCGTTAGTTACAATGAATTCCGGAGAAAATGTGGGAGAGACGTGAATTTTAGAAAATTTTTGAGCATTTTGCACTTTCGCAAATAACTGTACCTACCTACAATGGTATAGGGTGATCAGCATTGGTGGCATTTGTGGAAAGCATATTAAGATAGTATTTGCCGCGTTAATTATATAAAACGATAAACATTATTGCCATACAATTTTTGTTTGGCTAGGTGAAATCTATCAGCGCAAAAATATAAATTGAATCGGTAATTTCAGAAAGCGCATAAGTCACACCTTTTTTATTGCACACGAACCCTGATAGATAAACCCACAATCTGGGTGAAAACCACATAAATCCCTACATCCTATCCCTTTCAAACGAGATAAACAATGCATAAACAATAATAATGAAGGTGAACATGATGGTGAATATTGTTGTAATTATTATTATTTTGTAATAATCTGATTCCTGCTAAATTGATGCATGCAGATTTTTAATATATTTTGTAATTCAATGTTTATAAATTAAAACTATTACAAACCGATTATGTGCTTTATAGCCTAATTACTATAATGAACCCAAAACCCCTTGAAAATTCGCATATTTGTTTGCTGCACAACTTTTTTTTTTGAATCCTGAACAATTTTGGTTTCATTACTTATGTGGTTTTTGAACTGAACGAATCAATTGAACAATCGACTTTTGCTTCAGCTCTGAAGTGGCTACAGATTCTTCTCGCAGACCGTGCCAGAGCAGGACAACCACACAGTGTGTTATAGTTTCATCTTCTTCTAGATACATATGACCGTATTACATGTGATAGACACCTTAGCCCGTGAGGGGCAAATAGGTAACCCATCCAGTAACCTCAGATCAGTTTTGCTCAAGGCAATAATTTTAGTGTGGGCTTAGTGCAAGCTCTTTAGCCTGAAGAATGCTAGAGATTTTTTCCCAGTATAATATACGAAGACTGTTATCTCCCATTCTATATTCCTATAAAGGCTTTGATCGAAGTCCACGCAATACTGCAGTAGGGTACAGGATCCTGCATACAAGATGATGAACCTTCACAATCGAAATCATTTCCTTCAATAACAGATTGTCCTGGTACCAGAGCTTAATCCTGCTGGAGGTAGCAGCGTTGAGGGGTATCAAAGTACTCTTTAACGAACTTCGAGGAAAAATTTTGCGCTGAGAGTGCGCTTTGAAAGGTGATATAATTTGACAAATATGTACATTGATGAATAATTCTGGGTTGCAGTCGAGTTGACTTTGTATTTATAATAAAATATGATTATTAAAAAATTGGCCTTAGTTGACGTTTCTAAAAATATTTCTCGTATTTCATCGTAGTATATCGTAGCTAATCTCGCAAATAAAAAGAAGATATCAATAAATATATGTATGTATATTACCACGTTAAGCGTTTAATTTTCCCGGTGGTCATGTGATGTTTGATAATATCATAGACAAATAAATATAAATATCACCCACTTGGAACAAGTAAAACGCAATCAAGGGTCTGAGAGCTCCACTGCGATGCCTACACATATGCGATGTCAATCGGCGAGGTCGGCGCAGGGGAAGTCGCATTTGTTCGGTGCGCCCTGCTTTTCGTGTACTGTTTGCGGCAAATTCCGTGAAAGAAGACCAAAAAATAAGGTAACTGAAGGTTCGTACGAATGCTGCACCGATCTGCTGCTTTGCTTAAGCATGGTAAAGAAGTGACGCCGGTGTGAGTTTGCATAATTTAATTATCGTGAACTATTTTGTTTGCTGACCGTGGGTGGGCTCATAATAAGGGACAGGGAATTTCCGCATCTTGAGTTTTTGCACTTTGCCCTCGGATGTCTAGAATTTCATATGCATGTTTTGAGACGGATAACAATAAAGAATGAACTTTGGCGTTTGATAGTGATAAACTAAACTTCCTTCATATTTGAAATATCTCAATTTGCAATTATAAATAAAATTTCGAGAGAAAAGCAAAAATTACTAAATTTTGATATTGGTTCCACATTCTTTAAAATTGCATTTCAGGTAATCCTAACATTAAAGTGATTAAATTATCGGTTGTGCAAATTGTTTCTCAAATTTCGAGCACACTCTCTCAACATACGTATGAACGCTTCTTTTGGAATTCGCCCTGCACAGCACACGAAAAGCGAGATGCGCCGACTTTCTCTGCGTTGAGCTCGCAATTTGCCGTCGCACATGTGGAGCTCTCAGAACTTTTGGTCGCGTTTTTCGGTTCGAAGTTGGTGATCTTTATATTTATCGTCTATGGTAATATTTAATCGATATGATTTCATTCATTTAATTTTAAATTCAACTTGATTTGACTAGGAATTAGTCAAATGTAAATTTACAATAAATCTTGTATTATTAGACGACATTATTTTTGAATTTCTTGAACAAAAATAAAATAATAAACATTTGTAGACGGATGTTAAATTACGACCGGACTGGGTGATGGACACGAAAAAAAGCAAAGTTACGCAAAACCCATAATATACAATACATAAAAGGTTATTAAGTCGTTTTAAAAGAAATAATAACATCGACAAATATGGCCCAAACCGGCAGATACACCATCTTAATGTGTTTGTGTACCATATATTGTCACCCATCACTATGATGATGTTTAATTACTTTTAACTGCCACTATATCCAGAAGATTGTCTGTAAAGTTGTTTCCATCTTTTAAAACGTATTGAACACAAACAAACAAATTACTGAAATACACCGTTTAAAAATAATTTCAGTTCATTGTCATAAAACTTCCGAATATGTAGAAACAATCATTGGGTTTTATCGGGACTTTTTTTATTACTATTGTATGCATATAAATTGATTTGATTTTCTTGGTATTTCTTATCATAAGGATTAAATAGTTCGATCTTTAGATTTATTCATTATCCAAATGTAAAGGACCGCACTATCAACGTAAAACTTGAAGCTGTTATCCCCGGAATACACGAGGATAGTGTAGCTAGCAAGTTAATAAACTGCCAAGCAAGTAACTCTGGCTTCGTGTATACAGAAATAGCTTAATTTCTAGGCTAGTAAACTAGTGAGAAAGAAAGTAAGCTAGCTTCTCATGCTAGGATAGTTTAATAAGATGGGGTTCTAATTTGTGAGCTAATAGTGTCCCCTATCCTGGGTTGTGTAATACCTTCGTCTGGCAGGTGAAGCTAGTATCCAATCGACTAGAGAGCCATGACGACGTGTTTGATTTATGAATGGCGTCCACGGATGTGTTGTCACTGTAGGCTTAAAATTTCCTGGCATCATGTAAACCGCTCTAGCTTGCTATCCTGCTTTTAAAACTAGCCTCGTGTATCCTGGACATTAGGGACCTAACATAACATATTGGTTAAGAGTACGGATACGGATATAGTCTCCTTAATTTTGGATTCGAGTACAGATTTGAATTATTTCGGATACTTGGATATTACGTTTTCTGTTATATATTTAATAAAAATTAGTATTATATATATTTCATACATATATGTATGTAAATGGGGTAAAACATTATTATTTTAACATTTTACTTTCAAATAAAAAATCATCCATTGATAATTAAAAGTACTTCGATCAAAGATTGAAGTGTTTCAGTTATTGATATTCTTAGAAATATTTATTGATTTGTATTTGTAGATATTAGACATGAAATAAAATGTCAGTGAAATGGTACTGCGGCCCCGTTGGCAAGTGTGAACTTTCTGACGAAGTTTTGTAAGACCTTTTGGAATAAAACTGGCCGGATTGCACGATTTAAAAAAAAAATCCAGAGAAAGAAGTCCAAACAGGTTGAATCGCAACTTCTCCGCAGCCAGTTTTACTTTTTCAAAATGAGAGATGACATGATCTGTGAACTTAGTTTGCAGCAACGTCATTGTTTCGCGTGGGGTTTTTACTCCATTCCATCTATCCGCGACAGACGATTTTACTCGTTCATGTCAAATAACTTGCGAATTGTCATTGTAAGATTTTCTCCACTATTTTAATAGTCTTCTTGTGTCGCTGCATTTTCGTAATTTGCTATTTTTCTATATGACTGCTACCAATGTATGACTGACTAAACATTTTACAGACGGAAATGGGGCTCCACTCCAAATTCATTAATTTTTGAGAAACTCTTCATATAGACAAAATCTACGAAAGTTAAGCTTAGTTGATATGCAATAAAAATTACACAGCCACACAAAAAAAAATATTTTCGGGCCCGGGGATCGGACTATGTGTTTCATATATTTTTGGGATTGCTGAATCTGAATCCGATGTCGGTTCAACCCCATCACGTTGACAGAACCTCAAAAAACCTCAGCAAAAACGGGAGAAAAAATTTTTTTTTTCAATCTGGGGATCAGACCATGTCTTTTATATGTTTTCAGGGTCGCTGAAACCTGACGTGATGGGGTTAAATCGACATCGAAACACATAGTCCGATCACCGGGTCCGAAAGTTTTTTTTGTATGGCTGTGTTATAAGTCCAAGACCAGAACCTTCAGAATTTTTTAGTAGGTTAAACTTGCCAGGATTTTGGGAGTAATCTGCAAATGGTATTTAAAAAAAATTAAAAGAAAAATAAAAGCGCATATATTCTTCAATATTTACAGGTTGTACTTACACCCTAAAACATTATTATAGTTATGTGAAGATTTTGTTGAAAATAATCAAATTAATATGTTTAGCAATGTTAAGGCAGATGAAGAATTATTGTTCTGTTTGCGATTGGTTTACTGTAATGTATCTTATAAGATACTTCATTGCTGAAGAACACTATTTACGCAGCAAACTCAAACCTCCATTGGTGTTTGCGTATGCCGACAAACGAGAAAGTTTTATACTTTTGCAAAAACCATTGCAGTCAGGATTATCATTTCCCTACTTAACGTTATAGCAAAATATCCGTATATTGAAATTCTCACTTACACTTCAAGAACAACGAATTCATTCTGAAGAAATCTTGGATTCAACGAATTTAAAGGGAAATGGGAAAACTTTTCCATCAAGACGTATATAAGTTCGCCTCATCAAATATAGCTTTGCCAATGGAAACTAGATTGTGGTGTGGGCGTAGCTGTGCACTCATTCCTCTCCGTTATTTTTGCTACTTGAGTGAGCCGACCTGTCCCGGCATCCCCTTTTAGCCGAAGAAAAGAACTTAAACATGGAATAAAGATCACTCGGGAAATTGCGTCGCTAAACGGTACCCGGAGTTTCGCCGAACCTTTAAATGTATTTCTATCCGACTTGTTATTGTTTATGCATGACAGGTTAAAAACCCGTTTTAAATTACACCTTTTGTGTTCAATTATCGACGATAAAACGTAACCGATTTGCTTTGCTGCAAATGAGCACGGGTTCGGAGACTACCCTTTGCTTTGTTGTGGCAGTGTGTACGCTTGCCCTTACCTTTGTCGAAGAAGATCTCACTCCAATAGCACATTATTGTTTAGCAAGGGGGCGAAAACGATAACGTTGGCCGTACCCAAGTGACACGTGACTCACCACAGAGAGGTAAATCTGGTGTTAATTATCCACTCCACGTCAATTGTTCACCAGCATATTTTACATATGCCCTTCCAGTGGCAACAATATATGTATGTTTGTACTGCACATGTTTTCATATGGATGAAGCTCAATCAATTATGTCTGCTTTTTGGTCATCCAATTCCATACCGGAGCGTTAACCATCATGGAAAGAATAATGCACTTTTTGTTAATATGCTTTCGTCCTTTGACTGTTTCAAGCATAATGTGGCGAGTGACTTTGTTGGATTTACATAAAACATTTAAATACGTAGATAGTATCTATTTTATATTTTATGAAAAAAGTGCTTTCCGTTCTCTTCCTAAAAATGAGCCACAATAATGAGTTAAATATATTTGAGTTGCTCAAGTCCTTTGTTATGACTATAATGAGATAAACTGAGCGGAAACCATAGGTGCACGCGCCAATTAACTATTTTCACGCATTTACCGCTGGATTTACACACTTTTGCATACTTCAAACGAAACTCATCTGCATTTTGCCACGTGCTCGCAAATAGGAAAAGAAATCATTAACACAGTAACCGAAGGCGTTGTATCTTTTAGTATTACTTATTCACCTCTTGGCTATTCTCTCATTCGAAGGCCTTCTTTTTGCAGCCGTACAGAATGAGCGGCAACCGAGGAACACAGCTACCATTCGGCCAGAAGCTCTGCGGGATATGGAGCACGGCCGTGCCCTGCGAGAGGCCGCAGTGGCCGTCGGCGTTTTTGGGTAGGCTAGGCAGCACACTTCCTCCCTATGATATCTACGAGTATATAATTTCAAATTTTATTTAAGGCCTCCTGTGCTGTTGTCACCATCTAGATATGGTCCTGGCATCTTGTCACCGCCTTGTGTGTATTAATGTTATTTGGTTAATTATTAAAGAAAAATATTAAGTTTTCCACTTACAGCCCTTAATACTCTGCCGTCGAGTGGGCTGCTCCATCACAGTCAAATTGCAACTTCTATGCAGCTGACATCGAACCTGTCTCATCACACTTCAACTTTCGCATTTAATAACAACACGTTACATTCTAGTAACAACCAAAATGATCTCGGCATTAAGACAGTGTCCACCTCAGCAAATTCAAGTAATGCCTCATTGCCTCCCACTTCTCCAGTTAATAATGAACAGAACTCAGGTAGGACTCGGCACTCTGTAATGTAATAATCATTTTTCTATCATACACATTGCAGTAAATGGAATTGACCAAAAGGCGAATCAGGGAAGTATTTCTTCTATCGGGTCTGCAAGTCCAATACCTGCTAATGACAACGATGGTAAGTTGGTGACAAATATATTAGTCCGAGAGCTCGTGACACTAAAGACTAAAGCCTCAGCCATCTGTCGGCTGTCCGGCCGAGGATTGCTGGAGAAAAGATCCAAATTTGGCCCAAAAAAATACGCTTTTGTCGGTCATTTTTTTGATTTAAAGATATGAATTTTTGGATGCCAAAACACGAAAGGTGGGCGAGTCCTTCTCTCCCTATATATTCTATACATATAATAAAACTGTAACGTGAGTCTGTTTGTGCGCGCATCCTGCGGAAGCTACTGGACAGATTTAAATGAAACTTGGCATGTTGGTAGTTTATGTCTTTGGTCAGTTATAGATTACTTTATATCCCGGAAGAAAATTTGATTCCGCAGGACTTGCAAAAAACTGCCCAGCCCAAACCCCTCCACGTGAAACGCAAAATTTAGGGGTTCTTTAACCTTATGCCACTAGCACCCACTACGAAGGAATTTTTCGAAAATTCAAAACGCGGTTGGCAAGGGGAAGGGGGGCGAAGGGCTCGCCAACCTTTCGTGTTTTGGAATCCAAAAATTCATATCTTCAAATCAAAAAAAAAATTGCTTCTAACACATGACCGACAAAAGCGTTTTTTTGGGGGAAAGTTGGATCTTTTCTCCGGCCTCGCAATCCGCGGCCTGACAACCTACACATTTCAGTGTTAAGCGGTGTTTCAGTGTACCTAAGATTCGTCAACCAACCTTCTAACAGATGACTGAGGCTTTAGTGTCACGGGCTCTCCTACTATATGAATTTTTTGGAATTTTCGAGACGTTATTCTAAACCGGATTCGAGCGCTTTATAGCTAACATTTGAAATGAAAGTATTTTTGAAATAATGACATTAATTCTGGCATCATTATTCATTCATTTTTCTAATTCGTGTCATTGGGGTCTCTGCAATAGGTATAGTTTCCTAAATATCTACCTAAAAAAAATGTGTAATTGCATAAAATCCCCTATCTGCTGATAAGTACTTAGTAATTAGCTCTGACACGGAAATGACGAACGTCCGACGTGACCTTAACGGTTTTTTATTGATACGTAACGTATAAAATCAAAGACATTACTGACCAGAGTTGCTTCATTGAATTGTTGAATCGAAAAGAAACGTTTGTCTCACTAACTCTATCCAAAACATTTATTCATCCAAATAATTTAAACTGTATAAACTTATTTAAGAATCGGAAACATTAAAATGATTGTTTGGTACTTTACTGGCAGCGATTACGTGGACAAGGACGTGAACCTCCCAAAATGTCTTCAAAGTTGTTATGCGGCAATATGCGGCGGTTTAAATGGCGATAATATTTATGTATAAAGAAACAGGGCCTAAAACTGCCTTAAAAATGCACTAAGCTTGTAACCAGAATTCAGCGTCGATTCCGGCTGCTCTGCGCAAAGTACGGTAGTATGTTGCATGTGCACACACAAACTAGTGAGATCGCGTCGACGCTCGAATAGGATTTATTCTAATTTTGACGCCGGCCGCCAGAGCATTGCCATAAACTTGACGAAGAATTTTTACTTTGTCATTTTTACTGCTGAATAACATTGGCTGTTTTGTGTGTTTGAGTAGTACATAATGCTTACGCTTACGCCCCGTGCTACGTAATGTTCAACTGAAGGACGCTCAGTGAGGACGCTATATTGTGAAAAGACTGGCGTTTCGTGAATTCTGTCGAACGGACTCGGCGCTGCATTTTGGCTAAGATAATATGTTAGAATCTACCCGACACTGGGGTAAATGTATTCGAGAACATGGATACTTCCCGGTTTTGATGAAAATCGCTCCCTAACATTTTTTCTGCGTATATGCCTGCAGAGGGCAGTTCCCAAACTGCATAGCAGAAATATTTCATGGCTTGCCGAGAGTTGTAGGAAAGTACTTGTTTATACAGAATGCAATAATTTGATTAATTTTTTTTATTGCTAATTGCGGTGCCTGGCTCATACAATAAGTACGAATTAATAAACGAGCTGAGGTCGCAGCTAAAAGGTTTTCTGAGTTTATATCTCAGACATTTTTCGCCTTACTAAAGAGACGTGGTGGCACGTATAGTACATTGTTACACTGAAACCCTGGCCTTCATATTGACCAAATTATTAACCGTGCTAATTCCTCCCTCGGTTTTATTAAACGATGGTCCAAAGATCTTGATGATCCATTTGTTTTGAAGGTTTTGTTTTGTTCATTTGTTCGTCCCATTTTGGAATATGCCTCTGTTGTGTGGATGCCCTTTTACGAAGTTCACAAACAGCGAATAGAGTCAGTCCAGAAACGCTTTCTCCGTTTCGCTCTTCGTCGTCTACCTTGGACAGATCCCGTTAACCTTCCACCTTACGAAGAGAGATTAAAACTCTTGGATATGCAGTCCCTTTCCAAACGCAGAAAAGTTGCGAGTGTGTTTTTCATGCATGATCTTTTAACTGGTGTTATAGACTCTCCGTGCCTTCTTAAATTAATTAATATTAATTCATGTCCGCGAATGACCAGAGGACGAAGTTTTCTTTATTCTAGTTCTCATAGAACGAACTACGGCTCTTTTGAACCATTGTCGGCTATGTCAAAATATTATAACGATGTTTTTTCTCTCATTGATTTTAATATTAATAGAGCAACTTTAAAAAAGTTATTGTTGATTAACTAATTTACTATTGTATTGTATATTAATATTATTGTTCACTTTGTTAAAATTTTTTTTTTTTATATTATTATTATATATTATATTATTTTATTTTTTTCTCACTATTTAGTGTCAGATGGTTAATTGTACCTGTTGATGATAATAAATAAAATAGAAAAGCTAAATTTAAACTTGAAAGCTTGGAATAATATTGCAACGTCTTAAAGACTATATGGTAGTAAATGGTATCTATATATGTTTCACCAGTCTATGATTTTTTTAAACATTTTATATATGACATACCTATATGAGTAGGTACACTCGAAAATAGTGTCTACTGTCAGGTGGCTAGATAACGAGGTAGTAACGAATTGACGGTATAATTCTGCAGTGCCAGGTTCAAATTTTGATCTGTCCAACTTTCTTTGAGTTTTTTTAATTTTATCAGTTTTCAATATTATTATTATTTTCATCTTCTTAATTTGCATGGTACTTTACCAGCGGTATTAATATAATATTTTATATTATCGTAGAAGCATGGAAAACAAAAATTATCCCGACAAACGGTTAACATACTATATGTTATATATAAGAGATTGTATTTGAACTAATTTTTGCTTCTAAAGTGTTGTAAGTTTCTTGTGGTACATATTATTAAGCATTTAGCAGAAATGTTTTTCGGTGAAAATGTTAGAAGAAATTCCTGGCCCTTCAGCGATTGAAGAGCAAATTCCAGATAATTCTCTGTACTGTACAGCGAAGGGTCGAAATCGCGGTTGAAGGATGTAATTGGATACTTGAACAATTGCTCACTGAAAACAATTTAATTTTATTGGCATCTTCAATTAAAATTTCTCACGAAGCTATGCAGGTGAGTTATGAAATATATGAAATTGCACTGGAAATGCTGAATGCAAAAATATTTGTTAATGATGAACGTTCGGGCGAATATGAACCACAAAAAAAGACCAGAGATTGGTAGTATATTTCTTTGGATTACAAATGTTGTCCACGCTTTCACGAGATTCATCATTCTGTTTCTTGTTTCAATAAATTGATCATTGAAACTCCTCAATAAAACCGTTCGACCAAATTAATTATCAGACATTTTCTTCAATTTAACGGACAATGGAGGAAATTCGAATATTTGACAAAATCTGGAACAACTGATTTTGACTAACATACGAATTTCCCCCATTGTCCACTATGTTTTGTTTCCAATATTTATTTTTGAAAGCATTCAGGCGATATTTTAATAATTTGTTTTCTGAAATCAATTGAACCGTTTAAGATCGGAATTTTATGTGAACGGCTGGGTTTTGATTGGTAATTGGGGCTTTTGTTCGAAGGAAACAGTTATAGTATGAAATACGGGTATATAATGCGTACATATATTCTACTTTATTACAGGCTACATATCTTAAAATCCCAAGGGGGCAATTCATAGCATACCATAAAATAAAATTCCGAAGCATTTTGAAAATGAGTAAGTAGAGGTAGTGCTTTTTGTGGTGATATAATTAATTGGAACTCTATTCCTCTACCTATGTATTTTTTTAACTCCAATCTACGAGAGTACATAGTGTTTCCCGTTATTGATGGAATAAAAACGTACTTTTCATATGTATTATATTTAAATTGACATGCCTGATTATTTTCTAATGGGTTTTTCCCATTTTCAACTTCTTAAAACGCAGATTTCATAAACATTAACTAATTAAATTAGCAACATTGATTTTTGAATGAATATATTTGCATTTCATTTGAATAATCCCCCAGAAACCTTGAAAGCCTGCCCAATGCAGTATGGTGATCCAAGCGCTCTAAAAAATCAGGCAGCTCAATGGCCCCGTGGGACTGAAAAAATCTGATGTCTCAGCGCCCCTCGGGTAATTCAAAGATTCTGAAATTTAAAATGAAAAATAAAAATTCAATCAGCGAAGAGCTTTTCTGGATTTCGAATCAGAAATATGAATTGCTATTTACAAACGGTTTTCAGCATTACCGCAGCCCTGCCTGCAATAAAATTTGAATAAAATGATTGAACCTTCTCTAGGCTATTTGATATATAGGGAGGGTAATGCTTTAGAAGTATCGCAGAATCACAATCGAAAACAGAATAATAAAAATGACGAATTGTTTCTTAGATGACTCTATTGATGTCACCAATGACGAAGAGCCCGAGCGCAGCACTGTTAACTCGCTGTCGGTTCCGCATTTTATGTCTAACTCTATTTATGGGCATCCTCAGGAGACTGTTTATGAAACCAGCGCTCGCTTACTATTCATGGCTGTAAAGTGGGCAAAAAATTTACCAAGTTTTGCAAGTTTGGCTTTTCGTGACCAAGTAAATTTTAAATTTTTAAGAAACAACAATTTTGCTTAATGCATTTATGTTTCACAGGTAATTCTACTGGAGGAGTCATGGGCTGAGCTATTCCTCTTAAATGCAATCCAGTGGTGTATGCCCTTGGATCCTGCAAGTTGTGCACTATTTTCAGTCACCGAACATTGCAATAATATCAACAACAACTGTGTACCCAAGAATGAGGTAAATAGAATTTGGTGTACTTGTATATTTGTACCAATTTCGAACTTTGCAGGTAGCAGCGGACATTCGCACGTTGTATGACACCCTTTGCAAATTCAAAGCGGTTTTAGTTGACCCTGCCGAGTTTGCTTGTCTGAAAGCCATAGTCCTCTTTAGACCGGAGACAAGGGGTTTAAAGGATCCAGCCCAAATAGAAAATTTGCAAGACCAAGCTCATGTGAGATGAAAATATTTTGTTTTGATTGATCTGCGCTGAACATGTCCTATTTTTAGGTCATGCTGTCACAGCACACTCGCGCCCAATTCCCAGCTCAAATAGCACGCTTTGGACGACTCCTTCTGATGCTACCATTGCTGCGCACCGTCAATTCCCACAGAATCGAGTCAATATACTTTCAGAGAACCATCGGAAACACGCCCATGGAAAAGGTACTCTGCGATATGTACAAAAACTAGTTGTGCTGCCCACGGAGGGGCCTCTTGTTTTCTTGTATTAGATTTTTTAATGTCGTTCTAGTCATTAATTTCGTACGGTCTACTATACCAACCAAAGGCGAAAGATGTAATGGAAAAAGTGAACTTTGTATATTTTAAACTATTACATAAATACTCAATGTGCTTTAATTATTTATATTAAGTTGTCGCGTAACGTTGTTCATATTTGTGTGTATTAAACAAACTGTTTTAATATGTAAAATTTATTGAATAAAACCGAAACATTTTAAATAACGGTCAACTTTTATATTTCGTGGCAAACTTAACAGGATTTGACAGAGTTGAGAGATTAGATTTTAAAATTAATTCGTTAAAAAATATATTGGGCTTCTCCTGTAACACGATCCTCAACACCGGATCCTAGAGAACGGAGATGGGCAAATGAGCTCTCTGGACAGCATCAAATTCCTTGTGCTTGAATTCACCACCAAACTCAAGTGGAACCACTATAGAAAATCAGTTATAAAAGTGGAGAAATTAATAATGCGCTCAACCACACTCCTAGAAAACGTTACCCCGCTCCATGTCACCGTCCACATCGCAGAGAACCTTGTAAGGGGATGCACCAACTGCTTCCTCCCCAATTTATCCATAGCAATGAACGAAAATCTTTCCAGGATCCAGGTTGCTATAAGATAAATAAGATGGCCTTCGGATCTCTCCGATGTACCCTAAACCTAGTCCTCTGTCCTCTAGGCAGAAGTGGTACTCGAAGATCAATACAGGGGAGACATCTTAATGATAAAACTATCTCGAAAAGCTGGCAGGACTTGACGAAACCGTACCACAACACTCTACGAAATCTTGTAACTTTGCGTACCCTTTTCCCCGGGCATGCTCAATATTTACCCCGCAGCAAACCAGGTGAAAAAGAACTCCTTACTCCACAATGAATTGAATATAATTACTACATTGTACACGTGCAAGGTCTTTCAATACGGACGCTCGACTTTTAAATGTGAATAAAACAAGTTGTGTGTGAGAATTCCACTCCATTTTTATTTTATTTGAAAAAATATTTTATGGCATTAATTATGCAATATAATATCGTTCAAATATCCGACGCGGCTTTACTTGGTGGCACGTATTCGAAGGGTCAAATTTTCGATGACTGTCGCATAAATCTGGCTGAATTTGCTGGATGGCGTTCGTTATGTTGAGTTTGAGGACATCAATTGTTTGCGGTGTATTCGCGTAGACCTGTGCTTTAAGATAGCCTCAAAGGAAGAAATCTAAAGGAGTTAAATCGCACGATCTCGGTGACCAGTTTCAGTTAAATCGCCGCTCGTGCAGAATGTCCATCATGACATGCGCGGTGTGGCTCGTAGTGCCGTCCTGTTGGAACCACATGTTGTCGGTATCCATATCATCCAGTTTAGGCCACAACATGTTGCTTATCATCTGTAGCACTCCGCATTGACGTCGCTAAAAATGATATTTTTGGCGAAATTTGGGTCAACTTCCGAATACGTGCCACCAAGCAAAGCCATGGCGGACATTTGAACAACGTTATATTCCATACTTAATGCAATAAAATATATTTTCAAATAAAATAAAAATGGAGTGGAATTCTTACACACAACTTGTTTTATTTACATTTAAAAGTCGAGCGTCCTTATTGCAAGCCCTATACAATGGAAAACATCTGAATGCGTTTTGTTCTTCAAAGCTTTTTTTATCAGTCCCAAAATTATGTTTCGCTTCCTAGATTTAAAACGAACCGCTTCGAATAGAAACATGACATTTATCTCAAATGAAAGCTGAAGTTATCTACTTTGAGATTAAAATAGGTAGACTTTTATCACCCTCATCAGAACGCCGAAAATTGGAGTAAGAACCCATAGGGGGGCAACCAATGCATCATTGTACAACTTACGGGGCCTATTCAAAGATCTGATTCACGTGAAAAGCAGTTCACATTTCAAATAGCCTACTCTCTTATTCCAACGTCGTTTAGTGTGAATGTTCCACATGTTTTCTTTCTGAAAACTTTCGGAACTGTCGGTAAAACCTTTTCTCATATTCGCCTGAAGTGCTTATGTTCAGTATGAGCGAAGTGAAAGTTACGTAGAAATAATTTTCCCGTGAATCGCATCTCAGAATAAACCCCACGGTTGCTTGTCTATTAATCATTGATTTTTTATTTTAACACGAACTAACATTTTTGAAGTGAAATTTCTTTTCCGGCGGGTCTTTCGAAATGCTGCCCAAATAAATATTTAAAAAATTATCTTCTCAATTAAGGCCTCCTCCGCGAATATGTTCACGCATATCGGCCCTTAGTGGGCCCACTAGGTGCGCAGACGCAAAAAACCCGCCTCTGCTGGCTCATATTTCAAGATTTTGCTATAGGGCTCACTCCAGTACCGACCTGCCCAAATAAATATTTGAAAAATTATCTTCTCAATTAAGGGCTCCTCCGCGAATATGTTCCCGTATATCGGCCCTTAGTGGGCCCACTAGAAGCGCAGACGCAAAAAACCCCCCTCTGCTGGCTCATATTTCGAGATTTTGCTATAGGGCTCACTCCAGTACCGACCTGCCCAAATAAATATTTGAAAAATTATCTTCTCAATTAAGGGCTCCTCCGCGAATATGTTCCCGTATATCGGCCCTTAGTGGGCCCACTAGAAGCGGAGACGCAAAAAACCCGCCTCTGCTGGCTCATATTTCGAGATTTTGCTATAGGGCTCACTCCAGTACCGACCTGCCCAAATAAATATTTGAAAAATTATCTTCTCAATTAAGGGCTCCTCCGCGAATATGTTCACGTATATCGGCCCTTAGTGGGCCCACTAGAAGCGCAGACGCAAAAAACCCGCCTCTGCTGGCTCATATTTCGAGATTTTGCTATAGAGCTCACTCCAGTACCGACCTGCCCAAATAAATATTTGAAAAATTATCTTCTCAATTAAGGGCTCCTCCGCGAATATGTTCCCGTATATCGGCCCTTAGTGGGCCCACTAGAAGCGCAGACGCAAAAAACCCCCCTCTGCTGGCTCATATTTCGAGATTTTGCTATAGGGCTCACTCCAGTACCGACCTGCCCAAATAAATATTTGAAAAATTATCTTCTCAATTAAGGGCTCCTCCGCGAATATGTTCCCGTACATCGGCCCTTAGTGGGCCCACTAGAAGCGCAGACGCAAAAAACCCGCCTCTGCTGGCTTATATTTCGAGATTTTGCTATAGGTCTCACTCCAGTACCGACCTGCCCAAATAAATATTTAAAAAATTATCTTCTCAATTAAAGGCTCCTCCGTGAATATGTTCACGTATATCGGCCCTTAGTGGACCCACTAGGTGCGCAGACGCAAAAAACCCGCCTCTTCTGGCTTATATTTCGAGATTATGCTATAGGGCTCACTCCAGTACCGACTCATATACCGCTCCGCGAATATGCTCCATTTATGGTCTGAACGAGGTGGTGTTAAAACAAGCTAATTTTTGGGAAAGTATTGTTTTCCGACAGCAATACTTTCCTAATTCACTCGTTCCGACCATAAATGGAACATTTCCATAAGGTTTTAGGACAATTCCCAAAAACAAGTAAAGGGAACTTAAGCCAAATGGATTGTTGGAAACCAAGGTAAATATTGAAAATTAAAGTGTATTAATATTAGCAGAGCGAATCGTGACATTTAACTGTCACTTTCCATTACATTACTTTGAATCCACAAACGATTATTGGTCTACGACATCTGTAGTGTGAAAAGAGTATTAAAAATTGCTGGTAAGGTAGTTCACCCAGTTCTCACTCACTCAGTACTTACCACGGCTGACACCGTTCACCTCTAATAAAAGGTTTGGGTCTTGGGAGATGTGAACTGTCAGATTCTTTGCATTCAGCTGGTGCTGCATGTTTGCGTTGCCGCAGGCACTTTTGTCGTTTTGTTGTCACTGCCGTCTGGTTTTATTTTTATTACGGCACTAAGTTAAATTGGCCAGAATTTTCCAACCAATTGTATTTTGTGAAATATCCTTATCATTATATTATATTTTAGAAATTCGACTCGAATGCATTAAGAATTTTGTTTAAATTGTTCGTGTTTATGTTATAAGAGATTAAAGTCCAAAGTGTATTTTTCTATTTCTACAAAGAGGAGTTACTTCGGCATTTAAGCAATTTAGCAATGTTTAGAATATTTCATCTCACCAGAGGTAAGGCCCCATCACTTCCTTTCCCCTCTAATTGCCACCATCATCTTTTGATATAATGTTTACTGAACCTTTGATTCCATTATGTAATGTTATCGGCTTCTAGCAAGGTCCCTTCACGAAATATGGGCTTATGAAGCCTGTCACTTGGACGGTTCCTTTGTATAATGTCTTAACCACAGGCCATTTATATAAATACTCCGCCGCATCTGGCCACATTGCAGATTGCTCAGATGATGTATTCTACTTTAAGGTTTAATGTGGAAATTGCAATTGTTAAAACAATATCACTCCCAACAATTTAGAACACGTTGGTCGTCGTATCCAGCTTTCATTTTCTTGTAATCATTCACTCGCTAATTTCCAAGGCGGCTAAGCATTTGCTACTATTTCGTTTTTATTACTTATTGTTATTAATTGTTTACTTGTTCTTGATAGGCTGTTTACCAACAATAGAAAAGCGAACCTTGTAGTCTATGCAGCAAACAAATGAATACTTGTTCAGAGAAAGAGCCATCATACAAATAGTACAATGAAAAAATTAAACACAATATTTCCACTTCTTTTTATTGAAAGCAATCGCAAATTCGGAAAATCCTCAATCCTAGTAAATCACTAATGACAATTTTAGAAATAAAGTAATACTCGTGACACACATGGGGTATCGATACCTGGATATCCATATCCGGATATCACAAATAACCAGATATCGAGTACCCCTGTCAGAGTTGTGTCAAGTTAGCAATTCAACACGATATGTGGAGTTTGTGAAATTGTAAGAAATGGAAGAATTAGCTGCACTAATTCAGGTAAATCGAGAGCGAATTTTTAATAAGTTGCAAATTATTTGCACGTGTCCATTGTCTTTTATTTTTTTCCCAAGAATATATAGAATATAAGGAGACCGAACTGCGTTCCCTATACAAAGGGAGCGATGGGATGAAATATGGGTGCCGCTTCCTGACGCTGCGAGCGCACCACTGACCTGCGCAATTCCCTACTTCGCAGGTGATATTTGGCTTAGTGAGCATCTGTGTAGATCATATTTCTAGGATGCTTGGTATAAACAAACAACATTGCTCAGGCCAATGGTGCGCTCGAAGCACCACGAAACGGCGCCCATATTTGGGCCCGCTCGCGGCACGCGAGTTCAGTCTCCTTATATTCTATATGTTCTTGTTTTTGCCATTACTTTAAATTTGGGATACCTTCAATATCTCACTCATGTACGGTTAATATCACACTCGACTCGACTAATTTCGATTTTTTATAAACAATTAACTGTGTGTTTTCCCGAAAATCTAGAACAATTTTTTCCTGAGGCCGCCATTTTGTTAATTTAAAAACAAAAACAAAAAGCTTCGATCAGGCATTAGCTTTTCATGTTTTCAAAAAGCTGTGTAAATTTCATTAAAATCTATCGAGCGGTGTTCGAGCTACAGTGGCCACCAGTTCAAAACACATGGTTTGGAAAAGAGCCATTACTTTTAAAATTATTAATTTTATTTTCTAAAATTTCTGTCAAGTCAAGTCGACACCTTATTTAATGATGCTATGTTTTTACTTTTATAAAATAAAATAATTTACTGGCAAAAAAAAATATTTAAAATTGTCATTTTTTCATTTCTCTGACTACACCTAACCCCTTAAAAAGTAAAAGTCTTTAAGCCAGGGACCGAAAATAATTGTTATCCCTGGGATTTTTTTTTAAAAGTCTGCCTATTTTTTTTTTTTTGAATTATGTGGGATTTCAAAGAGGAATAATTGATTTCTTTTCGAAACTCGAAAAGTAACAACATCAAAATCAAAAAAGACTAGTAGATGATATTTCTTGTATTTTTAGATTGTTGTGAAAAATAAAAATGTTCAGGTTCCGTACAATATTACAATTCATTTTATTTATTATGCAATGTAGTCGTATCATTTAAAGAGTTAGTGTGGAATGAAAAATTCTCAGATATTTTTTTTTTCGAAAGCTATAAATGTTTCGACGCTCGACATTTAAATGTAAATAAAACAAGTTGTTGTGTGAGATGTCCATTCCATTTTTATATTATTTGAAAGCATATTTTATGGCATTAAGTATGGAATAGAACGTCGTTCAAATATCCGCTGCGGCTTTGTTGGCAGCATATTCGGGAGATTTTTCGATGAGTTTGTCGTATAAATCTTTTTTTTTCATTGTGTTGACTTCGAGGGCATCAATTGTTTGCGGTTTATTCACATAGATCTGTGATTTAAAATAGCCTCAAAGGAAGAAGTCTAAAGACTTTAAATAGCATGGCCTCTACAACTGTGCCACATTTCATGTGACATACACATATAAACTTAAGTCTCACCATAAGAATTCTTTGTACCTTTTACCTTTTAGGCATGGAACCCTAAAAACCATAAGGAACCTAAATAATCTGTAAAACAATTTCCTCTCATATTCTCCAATCAATTGAGTTATCATTTTTCCACTCTGATGCACAATAAGGAATTATTTTAATCGGTTTTCTTGCAGAAGTCTATGCATAATATGCAATACATATATTCTTTTACAGTTGCGAAAGCAATAAAAAATGCGCGATTCTATTCGGATGCCGCTAAGTACCCAAAAATTACAACCCATTACACGGTCTTCCCTCGAGAAAATGATGAAAGGTGGAAAGGTAATGAAACTAAGCTAACAATAATAATAAATGTGAAACATATTGGTGCACAATTCTATCTATTTAAAGGAGTTGAGATGGAAAGGTTTGTTGACGAAGTTGATATAGTGATAGTAGGTGGTGGTCCTGCTGGGATGTCTGCTGCAATACGAGCCAAACAATTAGCCGCTGAGGCAGAAAAAGTATTGAATGCATTACACTACACCAAAGAGTGTGTGAAAGAAGTACATCCTATTTTTGGCAGGAAATTCGAGTATGTGTAGTAGAGAAAGCCTCTGAGATTGGAGGCCACATTCTTTCAGGTGCTGTAATCGATCCTATTTCTATAAACGAACTCATACCAGACTGGAAAGAGAAGGGAGCTCCTCTGAATACTCCAGTTAAACACGACAAATTTTCTTTACTAACGGCAACTGGAAAAATTGGCATTCCTATCTTCCCCGGATGGCCCATGGATAATCGCGGTAATTACATTGTCCGATTGGGACATGTTGTCCAATGGCTAGGCGAACAAGCGGAATCTTTAGGCGTGGAAATATATCCCGGATGTGCTGCATCCGAGATCTTATTTCACGAAGATGGAAGCGTAAAGGGTGTCGCTACGAATGACGTCGGAATCGCAAAGAATGGAGTTGCAAAAGATAATTTCGCTAGAGGAATGGAACTACATGCTAAAACAACAATATTTGCTGAGGGTTGCAGAGGTCACTTATCAAAGCAAATTATGAAGCAATTTGGGCTAAATGAAAGCAACGAGCCACAAAGTTACGGTATTGGACTAAAAGAAATATGGGAAATTTCGCCAGACAAGCACAGGTGAATTACAGACGTCTGTGCTAAAGTTGTAATTTTTATAATTTTCTTATAGTCCTGGATTAGTGGAACATACCATTGGTTGGCCTTTAGATGCTAAGACCTATGGAGGATCATTTCTATATCATTTAAATGACAGCTCACCTCTCATCGCAGTAGGGTTTGTAGTTGGACTGGATTACAGCAATCCTTGGCTTAGTCCTTTTCAAGAGTTCCAAAAATTTAAAACGCATCCTAAAATAAAAACAATTTTCGAAGATGCTACCAGAATAGCGTATGGAGCAAGAGCTCTTAATGAAGGCGGTTTCCAGTCCATCCCTAAGCTCACTTTTCCTGGAGGTTGTTTGATAGGTTGTAGTGCAGGCTTTTTGAATGTGCCAAGAATTAAAGGCACCCATTATGCAATGAAAAGCGGTAATAAATTTGTAAATTAATCTTTCTGAATTTAGTTGTTATGATTGCTTCAATTTATTAGGAATGCTGGCAGCTGAAAGCGCATTAGATAGCATTTTTAGTGAAGCATCTCAAGAAACTAAAGGATATACACCGAAAAGCTACACAGATAGGTAAAATTATCATTTCTAAATTAAATTAATATTAATATATATATATATATATATATTAATAGGATTAAGGAGTCTTTCGTGTGGAAAGATCTTTACAAAGTTCGGAATGTTCGACCCAGTTTTCACAACGGACTTTACGCTGGCATGATGCTGAGTGGATTTTCAATATTCATGGGTGGAAGAGAGCCATGGACATTATCGCACGGAGGAACTGATAACAGTAAACTAAAACCAGCAAAAGACTGCACCCCAATTGAATATCCTAAACCGGATGGGAAAGTAACGTTCGATTTACTTTCTTCCGTAGCCCTAACAGGCACAAACCATGAAGCTGATCAACCACCTCATTTAACTTTAATGGATGATACTGTTCCAGTAAAGCATAATTTAGGAATATATGAGGGGCCGGAAGCAAGGTTTTGTCCAGCTGGCGTCTATGAATTTGTGCAAAACGATGAGGGTGGTAATATGAAGCTCCAAATCAACGCACAAAATTGCATCCACTGCAAGACCTGTGATATTAAAGATCCCTCCCAAAACATTAACTGGGTGGTGCCCGAAGGTGGCGGTGGTCCAGCTTACAATGGAATGTAATTACTGTATTCGATTTTTATAACAAGCAGAAGTATCTTTTCATATCATGATGATTATTTTAAATAAATTTTACATGTCGATATATGTGAAAAGCGATATAATTTCTTGTTGTTCCTTATCCTTTACTATCCTGACGAGTAGTGTTAGTTATTTGCGCGTGGCAGCTTTGGCCATTTATATAAAAGGTCTTTTCGAGTATTCAAAGTTTTATAAAACCTTACGCCATAATGCGTTCGCGTACCTTGTGAACTGGGAAAATTTTAATAGGACGTACTGCTACGTCCTGCAGCGAAATCGGAGCTGCATATTTTCATTTAACTGTTGCACCCTCGCTGGACTTGGACTCTTGGAGTGGACTTGCCGAACGTCTCTGTGCTGGCTGCTGCGCAAAGAGCTTGTGCAACTGCAACTGCGCAGAAGGTCAAACGTCGTCATCGTCTGAGTTGCGCGAAACTGTTGCATGAAACTTCGGGGGGAACACAGGCAACGAAAATATGCCTGCCACGTGTATGTGACAAATCCATGGGACCTGTACCAAAGAATATCTATCAACAAGAAGGGGCACCCGAATACGCCTAAAAATGCCTAACTAGTATGCAATGTCTGGAAAACACATCCAGACAAATTTCCCATTAACTAAAACAGAACTAACGAGTACCATCCTATTCCCATAAGCAATTAAGAGAGAGAACCATAGCCGGCAAAAATTTCTCGCGTACAGCATATACAGTGCAGTGTCAGATACAAAATGCAGCGTTTCTAATTCTCTCTATTACCCAGCCATCTGAGTGCTACCTCTCCTCGTGATCATGACATAAAGCATAGGAACAATGCGAATGAAGAAGGGGGCACGCAGGTAGCGCACTCGTAGTTGATATATAAGATACGTACGCGGTTGCTCTCATTTTTTCACTCTGCATTTCGCAAGCGATTTTTAATAATTCATAGCGACTGTATGCGGCGCTCACGCAACTAGAGAGCTAATGCAGGGTGGTGTTATTACCCGACTGCATCAGAAGGAGGGTTATGTTTTTCGAGTGTATGTATGTATGTATGAATGTAGATTTCTTTGTCACGCTCTGTAGCCTAAACGGCTTGATGGATTTTAACTTGAGAGGTGTCGTTAGATTCGTCTTAATTGCGAGAGTGACACTGGATATATTAAAATTATAAAAATTAAAATGGCCGATTTTTAGCGCCATTTTATATCTTAAAAAAATTTTTTTCCCTCAAAACCTATCTAGTGGGTTATCAACATAACGGGCTTTTAAATGGCTTACAAAAATATATACAAATTATATTTTTAAATGTGATTTGGAATGAGAAATGCTAAAAATAAAAATTATTGAAAAAACCAAAAAACCCGACTGACTGTAAAAAAGAACTAAAATGATGTAAACAAGACACATTCATAATTACATCGATAAATAAATCAGTACTATTGAAATTGATCTAACTGGTCAATATTTGTAATAAACTGACAAAGTATAACTAATTGACAGTCGGAGGCTATTTACACAGGCTAACAAAAATATGAATTTAAAGCAAATTTTGTTCCACAAATATTTAAATTTAAAGACTTTGTCAGCATTCAGCAATTCCGCATTCAAAAAATCTGTGGAATCGGCCCATCTTTGCAATGCGATAAAAATATACAGCGCTATATAAATTTCTATACATCTTCTGTCGTCCCTCTCAAGCAGTTGGTCATCAAATCGGCGGACGCTTGAGACAGGAGATTGAGCGGTCCATCTTAAATGTATGTCTGTGGAGGTGTACAATTTGGAATTTTTTCGGATAGTAGGCTTGCTTGTTTGTACTTACATACATATGTATGTATTAACAAACGAGAACATTTTACCCATGCTGTACAGCAGTAGCAGCTATGTATTTGTTGATCCATAACAAAAATAGTCACAGAAACACGTAAACTCCGCTGTGGCTGCTGTGCGGAAAACCGTCCAGCTGCTACAGTATACTGTGGCCATTGGATTTTCAGGCATGTCCACGGACGCTGAGCCTGCCAATCACAAATGCGCTAGCGTCACCTTTCACAGTGATCCCAGTATTATTATTATGTGTTTTTATCCCTACAAGGATAGTAATCCAAATGAATCTCACTCCGAAAGCGTTTAATAATTAAATCTATACTTGGATATTTGATATTATATTTATATTTATATTATTTATATTTGATAGATATTTGGGAAAACGAGAATTAACCCCCTTTAAACCCCTAAAATAGAAATAGAAACACGGGTCAAAGGTTAAATTTAATTTGACAACTTTTCAGGATATGCTTAGGAAATCGAAATAAAGGTCTCCACAAAAATCCGGTCGGACTATTTTCATAACCAAAGTCTAAATTTACTGGGCGAATACTACTGATTTGTAGGATAGAGAATGAATCAATAAAGAATCAAGAAGTTTGCTAAAAACATTTATTTATTTCTAATAAATAACTTACATCTAAAAATTAATACAAATATTAGCAGTAATACAGCTGTCAAGGGTAACGTTAAAAAATGTTTTTAGCACGGGAAGTGTAAGTCGATTTACTTGTTTATATTTAATAAATCATAGCACAACAGCACAAGAACACATTTTCACTTATCACTTGTGTTAAGTTTTTTACCTGGATAAGATTGCTGAAATTTAGCTCTTGTCCATTATCTTTGCTTTGATATTTTGTACAGACTCCTCAATAGGAGCAAGAACAACAATAACAATAAAAGCCACCGCAAATAGGGTGGCAATCACAATATAGACAGCGAGAAGGCTTTTCCTTATGCCAGCGAACTAAAATGTATTGCAGGATATCAACAAAATTGAACTGTACATGCTCAAAATTCTTCTTACCGAAGCATCCTGTTTTCGGTCAACCTTCCAGCCGGTATTATTTCTGTCTCCCGTCATGTCTGCCATTGGAAATGAGTTTACTCGTTGTGCTGATCGTCTATCGGAGACGCATCCAGATATCTGTGCCCATAAAAATATCTATGATTAATTTCTTTGTGCGATCACTGCTCTTTTAAATATCGTATTGATTAGTATAGGAAAGGAATTTTAAGAGGTATTTACAAGTGCAATGTTGAGACTGGCAGTAGGAGTAAAAGTTCAGACTATCTTTCATTAAGGTTCCTCTACAATATGCCGCTGACCTTACCGCCGGGTTTGCCAGTGGTATGCCGGCGGACATCTAACCCGGCATCCGTATCGCGAAAATAATCCGTTAGTATGGCCGCCGGATTTTCCGGCGGGCAGTCATGGATATAAACTAAGCACGGAACGGCTGTAAGCCAGATTTAGCGTACCACATTCCCTGATGCGTTAGAATTGGCTGTGTTCGTATGGTCGCTCAGTGCAGGCGTAAATATGAAGACATAATTAGTAGGGGGCTTTCTATTCAAAATTGTCCATAATGTCTATGCCCGCCCCCCTTAACATCTATTTACACGCTGCTATTCACTGATAGCTATAATGCTCTTGATATTTTATTCAGCTTCCCTCATACACGCTGTTGCTGTACTCCTCTGCGTAGCTACATATCTTTAGGTGGTCGCTCATGTACAGGGTTTATACACGATACAGCCGTTCCGTGTCTAGTTTATATTTCTAGCTAAAGTAAAGGATAATGCTGTGCGGTGCAGCCTGTGATATGATGCTCCGCGCTTTTCCGCCAGTTTCGGCGGCGGCCTATTAATGCCGGCGCGGCGGCAGATTCACGCGGCAAAAAGCCGGCGACATAGTGTGCAGAAGCCTTTAGAAGCAGAAAGTAGCTGAGAAATCAGATGTTATATTAAATTACTCGGCTAAAACAACGAAACTGTCGCAATAGTCGAGGTATCAAAAGTTTAAAGAGCTTCGGCTCTGCTTTTGGTGCAGTTTTGTTCTACTTCTGCCGCTCGTTCTGTTTCTAAAATATTTCTGTCCTTGCCTTATCTCGTGCTTATTCACACGGACAGTAACATTTCAACTAACTTTTCTCCAAGTCGAATTTAGTGTGCAGAAAAATACTTCAATAAAATCAATACAATGTAAAACAATATAAATAATAAAATTACCGAAAATATCAAGTGCACGAGCACATGAAACGCTACGAAAGCTACCAGGATCCAGTCCATCCAATCGGGAAGCTCAGCCTTAGTTAGTTTTACAGCAAAAAAGATCGTGACGACTATGTAAAGAAAAAAATATGAATATTTTGGTAGTCTGAAATATCGCAATGTTCTTACTAGCTAGGATATGAGCGAGATTTCCTCCAAGCCAATGCACCCAATTGAATATAGGACGGTTCTTAGCATTTGGAGCTGGTCGAAACAGGGCTCCGATCGGCTGAAGAAAGCATATAACAGTTGTCACAACACCTAGAATAGCATGAGGATTCCTTTCACTGCTCCATGTTCCAATTTCCACAAATATTATGACAAATGCTGCCATTGTTAAGGACCAAGTGGTTACCATGCAGATTCTGTGCCACTAAGAATATTTGTTTGTGATTATTTTTTTTTTAAAGGCAATACTCCTGCTTTACATAAATTTCTATAGTCGGAAGGTTCTCTCTCTGTCTTTATTTTAAATCAAGAAGGAAATATTAACAACAACAAAGTAATATACATAATTTTAAAAAAGTCAAGCTCGTCAGGTGAATTTTCGCTTTCCATAATGGAGCCGCCATTTGGGTATTGAAGATAAGTATTGCGCGCGTAAAGGGTTCCGAATTTTTACCGCAAACTAAATGACTGTAATTTAAAAAAATATCATTTCATGTGATATGACTAAAAATTAACGATTTTGGGACTTTTTTTTACTTGTGCTGTGAGACCTTTTTTTGCTAAATTTCATGATTCTAGGTCAACGGGAAGTGCCCTATAGGTTTTGCTTTATTTTCGAGTGTCAAAATTTGCGGCATAAGTGGCCGTATTTTTGATTGCGTTGACTTAGAAGCTCGATTGTACAGCTCTAAGGGACCGTATACCTAAGTATTTAATATTAATTTCAACTTGATACCTTCACGCGTTATAGAGAAAAGGGTCCTGACAAACAGACAGACAGACGGACAACGAAGTGATCCTATAAAAGTTTCATTTTCCTTTGGAGGAACCCTAAAAGTTATTGCGTAAGGTAAAGACAAAACACGTTACGAAAAGTATGGTTTTCTTTTCAAAAGCAGAACTAGACAGAACTGCTGAAAGAACAGAGCAGAACAACTTTTGAAACTCTTAAACAGCTCTACTTTTGCAGTAGTATTGTTTTTGTTTTGGTTCTGCCTCCGTCATGGCTTTTTATATCTGATGTCTTTTTGAGTAGGTTATATCATTTTTATATTTAAATTCCAAAAAAAAAGTACTCAATGAACCTTCATGAACTTCCTTATTTTTAAAATTCGATATTGAATGTTGAAATATGACTTAGTAATATTATCTTCGGCCACGATATAATAGTATAATAAGTAAACCCTGTTAGTTTAAAATAATATTTTAATTAAACTTTGAAGCAAATATTGTTTACGCGGCTTACTCCCAATGTCCAAAAAGATCTTGGATATTGCCAAATAGCATATTGGAGTATATATATGCATATTTTCCAAAAAAAAACCGGTATACTCCTTCCGCCCGCACCCTTTGGTTTTCGAAATACTGGCGCAAACGTTTCATAACGAGGATTCGCAAAAGCGTTTTTAACTATTATCTACAGACAGATACAAATCGTCAATGAAATATTAGAGAGTGATTCCATTCCGTTTTAAACACCTTTGGAGTTATAGCCAATTTTTAATCGTGTACTTCTACATGCATGTTTGTATCTATAACGATCTTTGACTACGAAAATATATAGTTCATGCGTTACTCATGACATGAAAAATTTCAAATAAAATAGCTTACAGCAAACCACTGGTCTTTTCCACAAATTTGGCTTCCCACCCAAGTCTGCTTGAAATATCTCGCCAGTATTATCCCAACTGACGTAGTACCGATCCAAGCCGCGATCATGAAAGCACCATGTAGCCGAAGAAGTAAGGTGGATGCTCCAGCGAGAGCTTCTACAACTGCTAAATTTAAAGCTTTGCTCGATGGTAGTCGACCGAGGTTATGGTAGCCGACTCCATTTTCTGAAATTGGAAGAGATGGTATCACAACTACATCAATGTATCCTCTTTTTACCTTTTAATTGACCACCTGCCGCCAAGAGTATGTAATATTTATTGTTCACTAAGTCGAAATTCTTTCCTTTGACAGAAGTGTTAGGGTCCCTTTCAACTTTGCAGTAAATAGTTCCATTGATGTATGAAGCAGATAGAAGGCGCGCAATATTTTGGGGCTTAAATTAGTAAATTATTGCATCTGTTCAAAAGTTTAATTTTCAAAATTTACCACTCCATCCCTTGTTGTGCCAAGATTAGGTCTGGATGTTGTCCAAGAGGAGTACAGAGATATCTTGCCGTTTTCTGGAATGCATTCCAAAATAGAGTCGTCACCCATTTTATCATCTTCAGATAATCCTACAGCGACGTAGGCTGGTTGATCTGAAATAAATTTTTTAGTATTTTCAACAATAAACATTTGAAGTATGTATCTGTCTGTACTCACTGTATCCGGATTTCATTTCAAACTGATATCTATCTCCTTTAACTGACACAGCCGATGCAGATCTGCAGTCTCTGTTTGGAACGCAACCATCAGGAAAACCAAAGCAAGTTTTATCCAATCCACACCCATCATAAAAAGGATCAATTACCACGGCCTATGAACCATTTATTAGAATTTTATTTTTAAATACTAAATTATACCTTTGGACTTTGCTCTGGGATAAATACTGGCACCGTAGTTGTAAGAGGAGTTCGGGTTGTAGAAATTCCCGGCAGAGGTGCAACTTCTCTTTTTACTACATTCACTTCGTTCGACGGTATACCCACCCAGAATTTGTCATACTGCTGAGCTACTGTAGCACTAAAAGGGAAATAAGTACATACTTAGACAAATTATCGACATGCCATTTTTATCAGACTTACTTGAACATTATTCTTCCCAGGAAATCCACAGGGGCTTGCCATTCCAAGGTGATGCCTTGCTTGGAATTGGAACTACTATGGGTAATTGAAGTTTGCGGACCATTGCAATTCATGTGTTTTGTAAGGCCGGTTGGATGCTGTGCGAATTGCCCAACCTGCAATTATGTACGACTGTAAGCATAATGTTGGGACTACAGTCAAAACCAATTTACCACTTGATAAGGAGGATCTATGCTTCGTGCTTGTAACATGAATCCACCAAATGTCAGTACTGGAGGCGTTCCAAGAATTTCAACTCGCAATGCTTGCCCTTGGCCTATGATTGATGATGAAGTTTCCACTCGGAAAGGTGATGGAGAAGACATGGGAGGGAGTCCACCTCCATGAAAGGGTAACATCGATTCACATACTGTTTCTGGAGCACCCGAAGGGTATGTTTCTGTGAGTTGCCAAATGTTCAGTCCTGTTACGATTAACAAGAGAACTCTACTCCGTAAAATCATGTTTTAGCTAAGAAAATTTTATAAAAAAAATTGTTTTAAAGAGGTCTGTTTTATTTGCAATAGTATTAAATATTGATAACACAGACATAGACTTTCCCTTAGAAATAAAGTAAGTAAATATTTCTAAAGCCTAATTTACTTCATTTAAAACCAAAATTAATCATTTCAACAACAGGAACCCGCAACGAATAATTAACAGTAGAGGAAATGTGAACAAAAGTAATATTGTGCGTAAGAACATTTTCAAAACGGTGGTCTTCTTTACTTTTTTACTTAATTAACGACGTAATGTGGAGTTTAGTCTTGAATATAAATGCAATTTTATAACCCCTCCCAGTTTAACACTTCAAGTGTTAAAAAATCGGAATGTATTTGATTTGTTTACTGTGAAGTTTTCGTTCTGAAAAATGTAATTCTAAATTATGAAACGGCAATTGTGTTACAAATTTTAAGTCGGTTAGTAAACCATGATTAGCAAAATTACCTCTACCTTCTTTGAAAAATGAGAACCGTCTACATGCTGAAATTTGCCAAATTCAAATTATATATCTGATTATTTGTTACTCTAATTTATAAAACAATTCATAAAATGTGTTTCTGCAAAGTAATTAAAACAAAAAGGAACCATTTTGCAAATATTGCTAGAAAGTTCCCATAATTCGCTTAATTTTGAAAGCTTTACTATAACGGTCGGAGACAAACAGAACAAAATTTTTGTTTATTTTTTTTTTTTAAATCGCCTTTAAAGTATGATCAAAAATACAAAATGTTGAAAGAATTTTTTTTATACGATTGATGTGATGATAATTGAATGAATGGTGTTTGATCAAGTGTTTATTCTTTTCAGCTATTACCAATAAAGGCAGTGCCTATTTGCACCCCACGTGTGTCCATGTTTGTGTGTACACGGAGCAAATTGCAGTACGTAGATATTTTGTAAAAGGCAAATATTCAGTAAGCAGGTCACGCAGCATGGACATAGTTGAGGCAAATAGGCACTTCCGCCAATAAATTATGGTTTCTTTACACCAGTTCTTTTCTTCACACAGAAACCCCTTAATGTAGAGTACACGTAGAACAAAAATTGTAGCTTTATAACCGTTTAAAATTATCAGAAATCATGTATAAATGGTCAATACTGTTGGACTTCGGGTCCTTTATCACCTTACTCGATTTGGAACAACCGTTGACGGACAACCCTGGCAGGTACGAGCTTGGTTAAAAATCTTCATAGCTTTTAGTAATGAATTTTCTCTGACACAACCATAAAAAAAGCAATGACAAATAATAATTTTTTTATATTAGAAGTTAGAGCATAACAACATTTTTCCAATTTTTTTTTATGGATATCATCCAAATTTTATTCCATAATGCAAACTTTGGCGTCTCATTTTATTTTTAAAAAACTTTTAATTATAAAAATAGGGGAGCATTTCTAAGCAGATATACGTATCTTCAAAGGGATATAACCTTTTTTATAGTCAACGGATCTTCTTGAATGATACACGGGTAGATAAGAAAAAATAATAATATCAACCTATTGTACGCCATTCCCCAAAAATAATCATATCGGAAAAGTTTAAATACGACTTTTAGTTTCGAGTTAACACAGTACCAACATATTTTTAGGGTTCCGTTCCTAAAAAGGAAAAACCGGGCAAGTGCGTACACGCATCAACTTAGGGTTCCGTAGGATGTACTAAATAGCAAGAGTTATTTTTCTTTCGTCAGGAATTGTATAAATAAAAACGGTTCGCACTCATTGAAATTGACATGTAATTGTTGAAAATATACAATAATTTCTAAGTAAGTTTTATTTTTAATATATAAATAAATATGTATGCAAGGTTAAGGTTAGCCCAGTAAAATTAGTTACCAAAAAGGTCAAAATTACGATAAAAGTCCGACCAAGCTGAATTTTTGTGGATACTCGTACATACCTTTATTTGGATGCTCTTTTAGCTATCGTGTGAAGTACACTTAATTTAACTCTTTGGATTTATGGGTGAATTCTAGTTTTTTGCACATATCTCGTAAATTGTAAATAGTTGTAAGAGAAATTGTAGTTTTTAAAATTCTGCACAAAACAGTCCCTTTTCTTTTTACCATAGAATCAGTACAAAGTCTTTCCACACCACCGCCGAGGTAGAGCATTGGGCGCGTTTTTTTATGTGTTATCCGCAATAAGCCTAATCCTCTTTGAAATACAATAACAAAAATTAAATAAATTAGTCAGTTTTATCGTCTTGTACAAAGAAGATCAGATCTGCGACTATCTGCTATAGACGACACGAAGGGGTTGTTGTCTCTCCATTCATAAATCAATTGATTATTTGTAGCTATTCAAATTCATTTATGTATTCCATTTTAATACACCTGTACAACATTTTTTAAATGACTCAACATATTATGTAAGTGGTGGCGGGTGCACCCAGACGGCGTGGTAGACAGAATCATTATATCGTTATCTGTGGAGGGTAGTAAATTCAATTCCGATATCACCTTGCGAACTTACCTAAATAAAATTTCTTAAGTGCTGTAGAACCCCGCGATAATGGATTCGTATCGTATTTTTGATAAATTTTTAAATGTCAATGCTTAAGTCAACATTAATTAGTTATCGTTATATTCGACGGATATTTCTAATAAAATTTCCAAGCGGTTTTTCAGACATCAAAATTTCTAATTTTTGTTGTACCAACGTCTTGAATTTTCGAAAGGGTTGGCTTTCATTCATCTTAAAACACACTATCTGCGGGTTACTAGTCGAGTTTTACTTATGCGTGTAATGGACTTAAGGAATCATGCTCATGTGAGAATGTGAAAAAAAATCGGTTTTTTTGTTTTATTTATGTAATAAGTATATATGTATGTACGTTCAAAAAAATTAAGTTTAATTTTTATTGCAAAATTCTGAAATTTTCGTAGGTTATGCCCAAATGGGCAAGTGGAACCGAAGTTCCCTGCCGTCCGAAGAATTTTTCCACTTCAGAGGTCATTCTGGTCTGAGAACTTGGAAAATCGGATTTTTTTATAATACTTTATATAATAAGTATATAATTTCCAGAATTTGCTGTTACATTTTTATTCTAAAATTTTCAACAGTTGATAAGTTACGGTCTTTTGAATAGAAGAGCAGCGCCCTGTCGTGCGAAAACTTTGGCATTTCAAATGTGTTTTTCTCGAAACTATATTTTTCCAGCTGTTTCAGGAAGTTCAAGTGATAAAAGATAGACCTACCGGTTTGTCAGACATTTCACACAATTATTTTATCATATAAAACAGTTCCGTTACTGACTGACGGACTGGCAGACAAGACAACGACCAGCCTAAATCACTGAATATAGAAAACATGAAATTTGGAAGTAATGTTCCTAGGAGGTGCACTAAGAAAGGAGCTTTCGAAAACCAACCCCCAAGGGTGTAAAAGGGGGTATCACTGTTTGTATATGTTCAAAAATATTTTTTTGATTCGATTTACTTGAAACTTTGCACAAACACTCTACAACATGAATGGAAGGAATAGTTGCACAAGGAAGCACATGTAAAGAACGACTTTTCATGTTAATAAATACATACAGGGGTTTTTGTTGGACTTGAATCTGCCATGGGTAATTGGAAATTCAAGATGGCGACTGAAAATTCTCAACTTTAGCGGATTTCCGTGTAATTGAATGTATAGGGGTATTTGGAGGATCTGATTCAACATCCGCTACCGATATTTTGAACTCCAATATGGCGGCCAAAAGTTCTTAACGTAAAAGAATGTTTTGGAAATAACTGCATTTTATCCGCGACTTCGTCAGTGTAGATTTCGGATATAAACTTTGTTAGATTTTAAATGGAGATATTTAAGTTAGTCTGTTTATTTATCATTGTTTGATTCCGCCATATAATATTATTTATTTATTTATTTATTTCTGTCTATCAATCTATACAATTTTACAGACTAGAAAACAATGATTCCTATTTTATCATATTCTCCAAAACAATAAGCTTTCCTTTATATTCCAATCTAGTAATGGTAAAATCTAAGTGATTGCAAAAAAAATTAAATTTGATTATACATCTGGTCAACACTTCACAAAATCCATAGTTCGTTCTATGTGAAGGAGCAATTAACAAATTTCTAGCCCGAAGAGGTCTTTCCAATGCATACAAATTAATTAAATTTAATAATTCAGGACAATTTATGTCAAAACACAATAAATCCTTAATGAATAAAGCGCAACTCATCTCACGTCTAAAACGGAGGGTTGATAATCCAAACAACAAGCGTCTCGACTCATAGCAAGGAATAGTAGATTTCCACCATCCAAGCTTGTAACATAAGAACCTGGTAAAAGATTTTTGCACCGCTTCTATTCTGTTGACATGCACAGTATAGACAGGACTCCATATAGTTGCCCCATATTCAACGATTGGTAACACAAAAGACATATATAAAGCTTTTAAAGAAAAAATATTCGAAAATTCATTAGTATTTCTCTTAATGAAGCCAAGTGCCTTGTAAGCTCTAAAAATCACATGGTCGATGTGCTTATGAAAGGAAAGCTTTCTGTCCAAAATAACCCCCAAGTCTGTTATTTCATCAACGCGCACTACCAACTGGCTATTTATGGAATAATTAAATGCAATGAAGGTTCTTGAACGATAAAAAGAGATGGTTCGGCATTTAGAAATGTTCAATTGTAAACTGTTTATAATACACCAACGAGATAACTTATTTAAGTCCTCTTGTAGCCTGATACAACTCTGAGAATCACGTATGATCGAAAACAATTTCAAGTCATCCGCATAAATCAGACAATTTGCATTTGTAAAACAATTAACGATATCATTGATAAATAGAGACAAATAGAATAGGACCACAATGACTGCCCTGTGGCACACCCGACACAGCAGCAATTTCTCTAGATCGCCAATTGTCAATTGCAACGATTTGTTTTCTGTTTGAAAGGTATGAAGAAATCCATTGAAGGAAAAGAGAGTGAATGCCCATACAGCGAAGTTTCTCAACCAAAATAGCTATCTTTACCTTGTCAAACGCTTTAGAAAAATCTGTGTAAATTGCGTCTATTTGGCAGCCTTTTTCAAAGGCTATAGTAACGCTCCCTCTTTTTTTTAATAAAATTTTTTCATATGCATATGTATGTATATACTTCTGGAAAAGAAGTCCATTAAAAAAGAATTAGCAAAGTCAGAGACCAATTTGACCTTCTCTGATTGAAAGCAAGCAAAGTTTATATCCGAAAACTACGTGGACGAAGTCGCGGGTAAAAGATAATTTCATGTAAAACACAAACTTGGAAAAACATACGAAAATTTTACCGTCCACGAAAAATTGTTGTCATTTTGTAAATTTGTTTATAAAATCGATTAATTCTGGTATGGACGATAGCCATAACCAAAGTAATTAAACATTTGTTTGGAGTTTTTATTTTAGATTTGTTTTTTTTTTTTTACATATTTGCAGCAATTATTAAAAAATTAAAAAAATTATATTAATAGCCAATGAATAAACCAAAACAAAAATTAAGATTTTTCGAGTATATTTTCCCATCGCATTTATGAAGAGAACTCAATAAAACATCTGGGTCTTTTTAAACCGTTTTATTTCGCTTGCAGTGTTTATTTGTTTGTTTGGGTCAAATTTAGTAGTTGAAATTTAACCCCCTTCCCAGAATACTGTACACTATGACAGATTTCTAATCCTCAATATGGGTATGAAATGAAAGGGCTTCACAAGTAGAACACAGTGTATGGCGGATCATAGAGTTGACAGTCTATAGATACTTACATTAAAATTAAAATCTAGGCATCTAATCGAAACAAAGAATTCGTCAACTTAGAATAGGTAAATGGTTAAAACGTGCCGAGGACTGTGTGGCATTAGGGTGGATAAAAATGATAAAGACTTGGGCACATCTTGTTGTATGATAGCCTTGCCCCTTTATTGGACCTCTGGGGGGGGGTCAACCGTTATAATGTCCATTAATCGTGGGAACAACATGGAAACAAATAATAATAAAACAAAAACAAACAAACAAAACAAGTAAAAAAAAATTTGAAGTTAAATGGTTTTATTGAAAATAAAGATAATAATGATGTAGATAATGTACTAAAAACTAAAAAATAATTCAGTAGGTCCTAGGTACCAGTCACCACACCACTCCCCTCGACAATCTAGGACATTAATCAGACAAAGAAATAAAATCGTGGGGCGCGTGAAATGTATAATATATCAACAGTTAACCGCTCGTATCATTATAAATGCTATTGACATATTTACTCAAATTACGCTACGCCCCACGATTTTATTTTTTTGTTTGATTAATGCTCTAGATTGATGAGGGGAGTGGTGTGATGACTGGTACCTAGGCCTACTGAATTATTTTGTAGTTTTTAGTACATTATCTACATCATTATTATCTTTATTTTCAATAAAACCATTTAACTTAAAAAAATTGTTTTTCTTCTTTTTTTTCTTTGTAAAAACTCATTATACTTGCATCACGAAATGTTGGGACAACGGATAAAGGATATATTGGAAGATAACACGTTTCAGTAAACGAATATGTTATTGCATTGAGTAAAGAAGCATTGGTAGGTGTATAACTAACAAATTAATGCGCATGCATAAACGGTATTAATACCCGACCCGCCTCCCGATACAGTCCTCCCAGACTGAAGGCTAATGCGATGATGCAACATCGAAGTACATATGAACAGCGTTATATTTTTAATTCCATAATGAAGCATTTATCAATGTGGTGACCTCGAAAATGTTAATATCAGTAAATGAACGTCCCCAACAATTGATTTCTTTCAATATGCATGCACACAGAGAATCATACCTTTTAATTTTTAAGCTGTCTAAGTCCGTTCGCGTTATTTTTGTTGCAAAGGCAGTTATACTGCTTCGAATTGGGAACATGAAAACGCAAAAATAGAACGGAACCCAACAATGAATCATATACAAAAAATTCGACAGCCTTAATTGAATAATCAACAGTCGTCTTATGCATAATTAACTCTGCGTGAAAGATAAACTCGGACATAGACGACGAAAGTGTTACGGGTTAATAAACCTTTGAAAGAAACATTTTGTGGCACATTTAAAGGAATGTTTGTGTAAATATGTATATGAGCACGATTTTGTGAAAAGGACTCCTGAATCGCCTCACTAATTGTAGTTGGAATTAGCATTTCAGGTTAATGGTAAACGAAGGAAGAAAGCTTTCCTGATGGGGTTTGGTGAAACACATTTCTTTAAACAATGCCGATAATGTATTTTAGTTAGATACGTATGTATATATGCGGAAGGTAAAATACGGGGGTTTGATTTATTATAATTGGGGCTATTGATACCTCATTACTGCCATTTAGAGAATATACTTACCTATAAAATGTCACATCAAAGGATTGCTAATTTATAATCATTTTGTTAAGTACCTATCTTAAAGGATACTAAATTTCGAAGGCATCTGATGTGAAAGAGATTTGTTTATTCCATCCCTTTGTAGACTTCATTGAAAAAGCAATAACCTTCCAACTCTACATTAATCAGACATCACCAGGTAGGTATGTAAATAGGAACAATCATTACACCTATGGAAGCTGAGATTTGATAGGACATTATTCAATAAGCTGCTTAAGAGGGTTTTTTGAATTCAAGAGACGTGATCCCAAATATTGTACGCAAAGTTATAGATATATCTCCACAATTAATTGTAATATTTCAGGGTAGAAAATCTTAACCAATGGTAGGTGCTCTATGCATTTCCAGCAAACTTACAATTTGGAACACTGGAACAGTAGTTATAGCTCTAAAAATTTTACATACATATTTTAGAGGTCTGTCTATTAGTAAGTTCTGACAGATACGTATGGCGTACTTAAAATCCAAATTCTAGTACGTTATTTAGTAGGTTTTTTTAATAGATAATTATTTATTAATTAGTTCCCCGTGTGATCGTTTATTATTGTTTGAAAATTTCCTATTAATTTAAAACCCACTTAATTTGTTCGCCCGATGACATTTAAAAAAAATAATTTCCGAACTAAAACAATTAAAACAATTCGCCTCCTTAATTATTATTGATTAAGTGATATCCAAGGAATAACCGTTTTCCTAACTAATTTGCTTTCTATACGATAAGTATTCTTAGTCAAACAATGTAAAATGCGGTACCTATGCAAATCTAAATTCGGTCTCAAACTCTTCGCGGGGGTTCACATATAAATTATGCATTATTTCATTCGTTTCTCGGTACCAGAAAGGAAACTATAAAAAACCGGGCAAGTGCGTGTCGTACACGCATCAACTTAGGGTTCCGTAGCATGCACTGAGTAGCAAGAGTTATTTTGTCTTTCGTCAGGATTGTAAAAATAAAGACAATTAGTGCTCATTGAAATACATTTTTTTTGTTAAAACTATACAATAATTAAAATAAAATAAACAAAAGTGCTAGGCCTTGACCATCCACTGCATATAGGGCGAGCGAGCGTTTTGCTACACACGAAATCAAGCCAATTTGAAGTGTGAATAATGCAAGTAGATTGCTGTTACTGAAAACTGATAATTGTGGATATCTGAAAAACTTGTTAACGTATCTTACTATACCTTAATTTTTCGGATTTTTTGATCACATCGTTGGAAAGTTAGAGGGGGGTACACATTATTAACAACAACAAAAATTCTTAAAATCCTTTATTGCATTTTTAAAGACCTATCCAACGATACCTCAATTCTATGTATAGAACGCTATCGCTAATTAATTTTTTTTTTTAATTTCATTACATAACTAAGTGGAGGTTCAAACAAGACAACATTTCATCAGAAGGTTGTGACATACGGACAGACGGACATTACGAAACTATAAGGGAAGGGTTGCGTTTTAACCATTTGGCTACGAAACCCTAAAAAGAACAAAATTTTCATTATAATCGGATGTGACCGGGTCTCAAGTATTTGAAGTTTTAAAACCTGTCGACTAGAAAGAGTCAGCTATTAGTAGCAGTATAGATAACATAGGTTAGGAACTATGGAATGAAGCTAAATTACCACTATTAATTTACGACCCATAAATAATTAGGTTCGTTCGTTTTCTGCCACGTCAGGTTTTAAAAAAATGAGCACGATGACATCCGGCAAATACAATTTTCAAGTTTTAACTGGAATTAATTCAGGCAAGTGCGAGTCAGACTCGCGCGTTAAGGGATCGGAATATTTGCCGCAAATTAGATGACATTACCGTCTGTGTGTGAAAAGGGCCTATAGGTTTTGATTTATTTGCAAGTGCCCAAATATATGCAATAATGGCGGCATTTTTGATTGCGTTGACTTAGAAGCTTTTTTTACAGCTCTAAGGGACCGTAGACCTACATAAGTATTTGATATTAATTTCAAATTGATACCTCCACGTGTTCCTGAGAAAAAGGGTCTTGACAGACAGACAGACAACAAAGTGATCCTATAAGGTCCCTTTTTTCCTTTTGAGGTACGGAACCCTACAAACGCTGCGGAGGATAAGGAATAAGTCCGGCCCGGAAATTCCTTTCGGCTATTTGCAACAGATAGATTTAGTAAGGTTTTTATGTATGCGTAATGCGAGTATCCCAATTATCAAAGTTATTTTATTATTTAACAGTGTAAATAAATAGTGTATTTGTTTGGCCGCATTTTTAAAACGGAGGATCCAAACGAGCATTTTCGAGATATTTTTTTACATTATTTCAAAAACGGTGGCAGTACTTCTACTGTGTATGGTGCTGAAGTACACTTACTAACATGTATGTGAAAATTAACCTGTCCGAGACTGTCCACGTATTTATTTTCTTGAAAACACACCTAAAAAGGTTTTTCTTTCCCTTTTGGGGGTGAAGGGGTCCACAAAATGTTCGTATAAATGGTCTAAAATGGGTGGCGTGAGATTTCAGCTATTTATGGATTTCAGAACACTTTGTTTATAGTTGTGTGAGTGCGCCGGACTACTTCACGGATTACAATTATAGAAGTTTTGTTCTAGTCCAAAATATTTCAATAGTCTCAGTACGGAAACATGTTTACACACCAACAGAAACCGAAAACAATGCTGGATTTATGTAGGTTTGGGAAGAAATATATTAACTTAGATATAGAGAAGTCAAACACTTTAAATATCTAAAGTTTATTTACATTACTTTTTTATCACATCTTTAAGTAGACACATGCTTGATAAAATAGATTTAATTGCCGTGAATTCACCTTCGTGCCAACCAAATAAATCAACACAATTTTCGGAAACCCAGATGCTGTATTTTTTATATAATCTGCGCATGTTTATCGTTATCAGCAGACGCAAAATTAAATTGCCCGTATAAACCCGTTAGCTTTTAGCAAACAGCATTTCCGCGCCGCCGCCGGGTGCTCGATTTGTGCCTTTAATTGCTTGGAATTCACGTTCGATTGCACATACGTATATCGTAAAGAATGAATTTCTATTTTCATTCAAAGTTGAATTAACAGAATTAGTAAACTTTTTGTTTCTTGGTATCTGGCATAGTATAATAAATCAATCATCAATCCGAATAGGTACGTGTGTGCTCATTGTATCGTGGTTATCAGCGCACACGTGAGCGTAAATATCGTAAGAGTGCGCCGCCTATTCTTAAGGCCGTATAATAAGCACACATTTGTCATGCGTTGAAAGATTCCCAGTATCTTAGAGAGCTTTTACTAGAACTAATTAAACTTTTTAGGGCACTTAAGACAATAAAATAATTTGGGTATTTCCAAGTTCCAACCATCATCATGCCGAATGATTCATAAGTTGTCATCAGTCACTGAATAGTGTAGCAATTCCCGTTTCGCATTGTTCGAATTCGTACATTGCCTAAATATCAACACGTTACGTGCAGAATATAAGCAGGGGATATGTGTAGAGAATGCCTGCCCGAGCTGTCGTATCCACACATAAGAAATTGCAATCACCTTCGGTTGACTTCCGACAAAAGTTAGCGGTTCCCGCACTTGAAGGTCAATTAAGTTGCACTACGTACGCCTCAGAGATTGAATCTTTTAGTAGTTTTGATTTTTTTATTATTAACTATAAGGAAATAAATGCAGTACAATGGATGTA